>OY101443.1:37014614-37388506 GCA_956483585.1 Gymnocheta viridis
ATTATAAATCTTATACATGATTTACACTGGTTTACAGCCAAAAAATACCAAGAACGCCACTTGC
The DNA here is from genome assembly GCA_956483585.1 of Gymnocheta viridis. NCBI lineage: Eukaryota > Metazoa > Arthropoda > Insecta > Diptera > Tachinidae > Gymnocheta > Gymnocheta viridis. The sequence goes on from OY101443.1 coordinate 37,014,679, forward strand.
CTAGATAAGTTAATTGGGACCTCCTGAACACGAAAAACGCTGTAATTTTTTTCCAAGTACCGTTTTTTAGAAAACGGTACTTTTGTTTTTTCGGTGTATGGTCCCACTCAGACCCTGGTGGACCCCAACCGTCGATATGCTGCAAATTTCTATCTGACACGAAATGGCTGAGTTATGGCACCTCAAAGTTCAAAATTTGCCTATTTTTTACGTTTGTTTCAAATTAATTTTTTTGAATTTACGCCGAATATAGTGTGTGAGCAATGAAAATGAAAATATTGTCGTTCCACAAAATCCTTAATAAAAACTTTATTTTTCTTTCGTTTTTTTTTTCAAATTACGCTTAAAATGTTGGTAATTAAATAAACTATATGGTAAAAAAATAAAACATTCCAGATCTTTACTACAACGTAGAACAAAAACGAAATAAAAATGAAAAATTTTAAAACAAACGTAAAAAATAGGCAAATTTTGAACTTTTCGGTTGGGCTCCACAAGGGTTTGAGTAGGACCATACACCGAAAAACACAGAAGTACCGTTATCCTAAAAACTGTACTTAGCAAAAAAACGCTGTAATTTCGTGTTCAGGAGGTCCCAATTAACTTATCTAGGCAAGTAGCGTTCTTGGTATTTTTCCAAATTAAAAATTTGTAAAGCTGTGTTATAAACCTAGTGAATAATTTCTGAGACAATTATTTAATTTTATAATTAGTGGTAAATAATGTAGACATAAGTTTCCGGTAAATTGTTGATGCAATTTATTTAGAGTAATTAAATTATTTTCGGTAGAGTAATTCCTTGTATATGATCTGCACTGATGGCGAGTTGAAAGGTAAGTAAGTTGTTCTCACCGAAATGCAGATCTTGAGTCTGCTTTGGCTTAAGCTTAATAAAAATCTCGGTAACAATCCCGAAGTCAAACGGTTTGACCGGTTGACATCTGCATTGCGGCGAGAGAAGCTTTACACAACGTATGGATAAATACAGTGAATTCAGGGTAAGTATAATATGAGGTAAGTACTTATATATAGTATAAATAAATTTAGCATTAGATTTAGAGTACAATTTTAATATTAGATTCACAATTCATATATAATATTAGATTTATAATTCAATTTAAAATTTACAAAAAATTCAGACTTAAGACCTCATTAGTTTTTACTTTTTGTTGCCGTTCTGTGTCGTTGTTTTCTGTAAATATTTCTTACTTACTCGTTCTGTGTCTTAACTTTTGAATGTGGACGATATATTTATTGGATTGAATTTTGTAAATGTTTGAAAAATGTTTTTTACTTGATAAAAATATATAAATCTTTGATAATTTGAATTAAAATAAAATATTATGACTTTTAAAACAAAATTTGTAATATTTCATTCCACAAAAAACTAATACATACAAACTCTTGGCTGCCACTTAACTTTGTATTCTATTTTCTACAGAATAGTCCGCAACAGAACAGAACGAAAAAGTAACAACAAACGACACATGCAGTTTTTCAATTGAACAGAAACAAAACAGCTGATTCGTAACAGAACAGAACGTACAAACTAATTCTGCCTTTACAATTAATTTATGTTATTATCCAAACGAGTTAGCTTCGTTCGCAAGGGCTCTTGTTGCATTTAGGGCTCGGAAAATCCAAGAGTTATTGTTGAATAGCCTCTCCATCATCAATGTCTTACTGTTTGGTGGGGTTTTTGGTCTGGCGGAGTCATTGGACATTACTTTTTTGAAAATAAGGCTGGGTCAACAGCTACGGTACGACTATGATTAAATATTTTGTAATGTAATGTAACGTGTCGTTTTACGTTGTTGTTGGGATAGTTCAGCGTAGTGGAGGGTCGTTTACATTTTTGTTTGTTTTTACGTTATAATAGTATTCTTTATATATTACATTATTGAATACACTTAACAAATACATCAATTAACCCTACATAAGGGTTTTTATTTCTTCTCATTTAATTCTACACTTAAGGCTACACCTAGGGGCCAGGATGGTTGGCAACGCGGAAGAAAACAGGCAGCCAGCAGAGGGGTGAATGGCTGTGCGCCACTAGCGATAACCGCCGGGACGCCTCACTGTGACGGTTGATAGGGGAATTGTAAATTCCTCACCACCAAGCGCAAATGAGCGCAGCACCGTCGTGATTCACCCGACGGCAATATAAAGGGCTTGTGGGAGCTATAAATTCCTCCACAAACTCGTTAGTTCACCGTACAGGCAGCTAAGACCCAACTAGCAGTCACCGTGGGACGCCTCACTGTGACAGGTTGATAGGGGAATTAAATTTAAATTGTCTTATTTGAATACTTTATATTCTTTAAATAGTATTAAATTTAAATAATATTAATGTAAATGATTAACGACCATCCTGGTGGGAATCTAAAAAATAAAAATACATTTTATATCTTAATATAATTAAAATGATTATAAATGAAAATAAGGAAAGTTCAATTTATAAATGTTAAAAATATAAACAAAGTAAGGAGAAATTCCATTCATATGAATTCGTGTTACTTGTGTGGCACGATTTTTAGGCGGTGCTACGTGTCACACAAATAACGATAGGCCATTTTGAGCGAACAGTTTCCTGATCGTGTAATTTATCGAAGATGCGATCGCAATTTGACTCTTTTTCATTGGGGCTACCTGAAAGGTAAGGTATATGCCAATGGTCCGCAATCGATTGAAGATCTCAAAAAAGGAATTCGTAAATCTATCAAGAACATACGGCATAAAATTTATTTATTTATTATTCCACTTCCCATACATTTATGGTTTAGGAATCTGTTGGGTTAAAAACCTACGTATAGAGCAAAAGAAATATTAAAAAATAAATAAATTTAAATATAGTATATTGACATGTATATACATATATTGTACATACTCGTATTAAAAAAAATATTAAAAAACATTGGCAATTATGTAAAAGAATGTACAACAAATTTTTGAAGCTATTGGCATTGCTATTATACTGTTGATTTAGTTGAAGAAGGTTCCAAAGACGAGCAGACTGAATATGGAATTGCCATTCGAAAACTAGGCAATGATGACGAGGTATAATATTTCGGAGATTTACTGCCTGTCTCACGATATCGTTCTTTTGTGAAATTACATTTAAAACAAAAAGAAAATTTTAGAAATTGTTTTTGTTTAAATGTAATTTCACAAAAGAACGATATCGTTCGCCATCGTAGGACAGGCATTTTATTTTATGCAAAAATATAAGCGTGCAAATCTTTATCAGACTTTCAAATGAAACTGTAGATTTTTGGAAAATGAAGGCATATGATCAAATCGCTTCAGTCCATAAGCGTATCTTATAATATTGTTGTATAAAGTATTAAACTTTCCTCTGCTCACAACTTTCAAAGATTTTACATCCATAAATTAGCACGGGGATTATGTATATCTTGGCAAGTATAGTTTTTTTACTGAGTGGTATGAAATATTGTGCGGAGGACAGAGCTTTTCAAATAGCAAACAGTGAATACGATGAGTCCATGTTAAATTATTATTAAAAACTATTCAGAGATTTTTAGCTGAATTAATAAGTTCGATTTTGTCGACATTTATAACAATGTCTCGAGAAATGGAAGGATTAATATTTTTCTTACTTATTACGACACATTTTGATTTGTGCGGATTCAAACAAAGTGCATTGGCAGTGGCCCAAAGATAAATTTTGTGCAAATCCTCATTTAGGGACAATATGCCTGACGCAGTATGCTGACTGGGCTACTTAAAGTAAGTTACATCATATGCGTATAAATAAATATTGCAAATGGAAATATGTGTTGGCAAATCATATACATATACCTTCAGGAACACCCATAGGAACGTATGAGTTGTCTGACCATACGTTATTTATAAATACTGAGTTGTTGTCAAAATGAAAAAAGTGTTACAGTTTTTGAATAAGTATTTCGTAGCATATTGTAATGCCTTAGAATGGTCTGAAAGGACTAAAAAGTTAATGTTTTCCATTTTCTAAGAGCTGTAACGAAACTATGGCCCTGACGAAAACCAGATTGGGCACTCGTAAGTAAACTATGAGATTTGATCTACATATTTAAGCCGTCATTTGTTCGTGTATTAGTTTTTCTAAGGATAAAAAAACTCAAAATAGATATTTGTCTGAATTTTCCAATCGATTTTTGTATTAATACAATTTTTGCATGTTTCCAGCTTAAGGGTATACACAAGTTCTTAATATAGTGTTAAACAGATGGGTAAAATACGGAAGAATCAAAGGCAAAAGTGTTCTTAAAATTTATTTTGCCTATTGTCCACTCCTATAGAATTTTACTTAATAAAAGTGCATGCTAACGCAACGTCATTTTTACAAACACAAGTTTAAAATGCCCATTGAATATTTTGACATCTGTATGTAACGAGCCTGACATATGTACTTATTTATTTACATATTGTTTGCGCAAAAATGGAACCAGTGACTAGACAATATGTCCATGATGATATTAACAGTATTCTTAAAGATGTTCTTGTGACTGACTGTACCCGACCTATGCCTTCACATAGAAAGTAGCAACGTGGTTGTCAACGAAATTCCAACAAAGGAACCGCAAGACTATACGGTTATCCGTGGCAAATCAGTCAACCAGTGCGAACGAGACGAAAAACTCTCGAAGGCCAAACAACCCACGCAAGCCTAACCGCACTTAAGAAATAATTACGATGACGCGAGAGCTGTTCTTCAGCCCAAAGCTGCTTAACGACTGACTAACAGTCACCAGTGTCGCCAGGAGCTGGATCAAAAAGGAGCTGAATTAGCTTTTTAAAAAGACCAGAAAAGACTAAGCCGTCCAAAAAATGCTAATAGTATTTTAAATATTATATGCTTTTATACAGAACACAACTATTTTTTATTCATAATTTCCACATCGACAGTAGAATGGGAATTATAATTTGTATAAATATCACGAGAGTCTAATATTTTTATCAAATCATCGATAATTGCGTCATTTTGTAACCTTTTCAAAGAAAATTTAATGTGTAATAAAGAGTTAAGCATTCTAATTCTAGTACGATTTCTTTCTTTAGTTTTAATAATTTTGGTGGTACTAAAAAGTTTTTCAACCTCAGCGTTACTGAAAGGTAATACGAGATGGCTAAATACTAAACGTGCGCAAGTTAACACAAGTCACACCAACTGCACCTAAACAAGTAGATAACGAACACAAAGACATATTATGACAAAAGAAAATATTAGATAACGAACCCAAAGACATATTATGATAAATGAAAATATTAAAACATTATCTACAAAACCTTTCCACTATAGCAATACGTGGAGGACAAAGGTCAGACCCTTTAAATAAAAATATATAAGAACAATATTATTAACTGTAATAGATAAGAATTATATTATTAAACCTAGCTGTAGTCATAAGAAAAGGTAAAGTAACAAATTAGTCTTAAAAATATATTAAATAAAGAAACATTTCAGTGCAGTTAAAAAGAAAATATATATTTTTTTCTCATTTCCTTAAGTTAGGAAACTAACTGGGGGCTCAACCGGGATCTTTTAGTTAAATTAATGCTAAAGGATTCTAAATGCCACTTAAGTGAACACTGCACTTTCGATCCTTGAAACAACATTATCCTGAAAGGAAAAGGGAATAACAGTGAGTACAAAAGGACTTCCAAGACAAAAAAGGAATAGTCTAATAAAGTACAAAACCTGCACCACGTATCCTGAAAAAGCGGAATAAAACAAATTCATTGGAATACAGTAGAATTTTATATTCGCGACAATCCTTTGAAATAAAAATAAAACTGGAGATCCAGACTAACAAAAGACAAAAGATTTTTGAGCTAGCAAGAGGAATAATCCCAGATACAGACACAAATAAAATGTCTGTCCAAAATTTAGCAACCCTGCAAGCTCAAATTGCTACACTGGTAGCCGCTCAAGCTGAGACGCAAAGAACTCTCGCAGCATTAAGAAATAACGGAGCATTCAATATAGAACCGGCAGTACAATTGACTCCATGCTCAAGTGGAAATCATCCGCATGGACACATATGGAAACCATTAAAAACGTTGAAAACACACCAACATACTATACAGCACTTGCTATTGTACGAGCAAAAATTCAAGGTGTGGCTGCAGATATACTAATCAACCACAACTCTATATTCAATTTCTATTCAATAATAAATAGACTTGATTATACATATGCCGACCAACGTCCAATGTACGTTTTGCTTGAAGAGATGAAGAAGATATCACAAGGAAGAAAAAATTTCGCCGAATATCATTCATGCATAAATGAAGCATTGAATTTAATTTTATCAAAAATTGAGATGGAACAAGGCGATAAAACTATGAAAGTATTCGCTAATCAAGAAGCCGTCAGGACATTTATTACTGGTTTAAACTCAAAATATAACAGTAGGTACACTTTACGCTCAAAATCCAAAAGATTTAGAGACCGCATATGCAATTGCAAGTACTATCTACCACGACCACAGAAGTTTACAGTTCGATACACCAACACAAGCACATCGACCACATCCAGTGACTCAAGAACGGTTCCAACAGAAACCACACCATCAACAGTTTGAACAGCGGAAGTATAGACCAAATGTACAATACAACCCAAATAAACAGCTACCATACATCCAAAGACAACCTCCAGTACAACCAATGGAAGTGGATACAAGTGACAGAAATGTTCGTCAACCAACACATTTCCAAAGGTACAACAATCCCTTCAGACAAAGTCAACCCTTCAAGAGAGAATTCAATCACTTCAACAACAACTTTAATCCTAATAAACAACAAGGAATTAATAACACCAGAGAAGAGGACGAAGCCAATTCAACTAGAGCTGAGTACGATGAAGATGAAGACACGAAAGTAGCTTTTTTAGACTAAAGGATGGTTTACCTCATCTACAAAGACACGATAGAGAAACGGGTAAGACCATCAATATATTAATAGATTGCGGTGCAACAAATAATTATATAGATATGAACTGTAAAATAGGTTATAGCAAAATATTAGATACTCCTGTAAAAGTAAGGACATTACACGGGTATTCATATGTTAAAAGTAAAAAGTTGATAAATCTACTAAATTATGAGTTGACATTCTTTGAAATAGATTCACTGACAGGGTCAGACATGATATTAGGAATGCAAGGATTAAAGGAAATAGGTGCAACTATAGATTTAATTAATAATAGACTCAAGTATAGATGTAAAGAAAAAATGCATAAAATAAATTTTACAGTTACAATGAAGATTACAGGGAAAGAATAGAAGAAATTATGAATAAAAATTCATACACGAATGAAAAACTAATATACAACACTACTATTGAAGGAACTAGTCGAACAAAGTCAGATGAACCTATATGGACAAAACAATATCCATATCCGTGCTCTGATAATGAATTTATAAATAAAGAAATCCAGGATCTATTGCGTAACGAAATTTTACAACCTAGTAGAAGTCCCTACAATAGTCCCATCTGGACAGTAGCAAAAAAAGGTACTGATGACATACAATTATAGATATCCTATCCCAGATGTGAATATGACTATCCAAAACTTAGGTAAAGCAAAGATTTTCACAACATTAGATTTGGAATCAGGCTTCCACCAAATTCGAATTAAAAGAGAAGACCGTGAAAAAATAGCTTTCTCAATCAACGGCGCTAAGTATGAATTCCTTCGGATGCCATTCGGGCTAAAGAATGCTCCTTCAATTTTTCAACGATGCGTCGATGATATTTTGAGGCCATATATAGGTAAATTTGCATACGTCTATATTGACGATGTACTAATATATTCTTCCACACCAAAGGAACACATTGAACATATCGAGGCAATATTTAACGCTTTGCACAAAGCAAATATGAAGATTTCAAATGAAAAATCTCTCTTATTTAAAGAAGAAATAGAATATTTAGGTCACATAATTAAACATAATGGAATCACTGTAGATCCTACAAAAATACAGACAATTAGGCTTAGCCAGTTATTATAGGAAATTTGTCAAAAATTTCGCTGCAATTGTTAAACCCTTAACAACATTTTTGAGAGGAGAAAACGGAAGTATATCAAAAAATCAGAGCGCAAAAATAAATATAGAATTAGATCAACCTGCTCTAGAAGCAATGAATAAAATCAAGGACGAGCTTGAAGCTCAAGTACAATTATTTCAACCCGATTTCAAAGAACCTTTCGAGTTAACTACCGATGCAAGCAATTTTGCTATAGGCGCTGTACTATCACAAAAACAAAGACCCATTGCATTTATTTCCAGAACTCTAAACGAGACTGAACAAAATTATTCAACAAATGAGAAAGAACTTTTGGCCATAGTCTGGGCCTTACAAAAGTTGAGAAATTATTTATATGGAATAGCAGATTTAACAATTTATACAGATCATCAGTCATTAATATTTTCTGTATCTGATAAAAATCCAAATACAAAGTTGAAACGATGGAAAAATTTTATCGAGGAATATGGTGCAAAAATATTATATAAACCTGGACACCAGAATATAGTTGCTGACGCGTTGTCAAGACAACAAATAAATTCAAGTACGAATGAATCTCATCATTCAGCCCAAAGTTCACCAATTGAAATTATACAAGAAAGTCATAAACCCTTGAATCATTTTAAAAATCAAATAATTCTAACACACGCCAATGAAGATTTACTAGAATCAAAAAATATTTTTAATTTCAGACGCCACCATATTAAATTCACTACCAACGAAAAATTGATAAGTAACATGAAATTAATACCGAGACCAAAGGTAATTAATGCATTACTAGTGGACTCAGAAACAATGTTTAGTATTAGGTATTTATTGAAAGAAAACTTCCCTACAGTAAAATTTGTAAAAGCGAACAATTTAGTTGAAGATATATTACCCGAAGAAAGACAGAAACAACTAGTTAAACAAATTCATGAGAGAGCTCTTGGAACGTACGAAATATTTTAGAATTAGAAAGAGATTATTTTTGGCCTGAGTTAAAAAAGCAGTGCTATGAAATTAGTAGTAACTGTGAATCATGCCCAACTCACAAATACGACAGAAAACCTAATAAAATTCCTATTGGCAAAGCACCAATACCTACAAAATCTGGTGAGCATATACACATGGATATATTTTACTTTAGCGGACAAATGTTTATAACTAGTTTAGACAAGTTCTCTAAATTTTGTCATATACGACACATCCCAACAAAAAAAGACATGTATAAAAATATTGACGAAATTCTGTCTCTCACTTACCCCAACGCCAAATTTGTCGTCACTGATAACGAAGCAAGTTTTAATGGTATTCTAGCAAAGCAAATATAGGATAGACTACAAATACAGCATGTAGTTACAGCCCCATTTCATTCAACAACTAACGGTCAAGTCGAGCGTATACATAGTACAATTATCGAACTCGCAAATTTATTATCCCAGAAAGGAATCACTGCTCCTGACGAAAAAATATTCGAAGCGGTTCGCCAGTATAACAAGACTATACATTCAGTCACTAAAGAAAACCCAAGGACGTGTTGTTTAATCAGCAAGGGTATCCTCATATATACGATTTAATCAAACAAGTTCAAACAAAAACTTTAGCCTACCACAATAAAGACCGCAAGTTTATTCAATATAAGAAAGGGGACATCATTTATTCCAGGACTCATAGAAGAAATAAAAACGTAGCTAAGTTTGCCAAACATTTGGTTGAGACGGACAACGGTGAAATAATTACCGCATCTAGAAAGTTAATTGTCCATAAGGATAATATTAGAAGTAAACATGTCAGCAAAGATAGTGATAATATTATCAATAATCCAACTCATAATAGCTAATAATATAATTGATTTAAAAAATAAAAGATATGTCTTAATTGAAGACAACCAAGTGTATTTACATAAGAACTATGAATACTTGTATCATGTTGTGAATATTACAAAAATATTAGAACCATTTGAAAATATAATGAAAGATGCGTACAATATAGAAGACAATGTAGAACTTCAAGTTTTAATTAAAAAAATTGAAAATTTAAAAACACAATTAACTAATAATAGAAGTAAAAGATCCTTAAACTTTTTAGGATCGGCCTCAAATTCATCACTGGTACTCCAGATCATGATGATGAAATTGAAATAAAAACTAGATTAAACCAACTTGTAGAAAATAATAACCAACAAAAAATAATTAACTCACAATTTGAAAAAATGCTAAATCATTTAAACATTAAAAAAATAAATGAAGAATTTATATTAAACGAAGTCTACAGTGAATTAATGACACTAATTAATACAATTAATTTTGCAAAAAATAACAATTTCTAATCGGCACATTAGACATGCAAGAAATCGAATCTGTCATAAAAAATGAAAGACTAAAAATACCTGTAATCAATATACTTGAATATTCAGATATACATGTCTGCGAATTTAACCAAGTAATTATTACAATTTTTAAATATCCTATTATTGAAGAAAAACTTGGAAAATTATTATTAGATGATAAGATTACCTTATGCAAAAACAATTATCAAAGAGTAATTAAATGTAAAAATATTATTGGTTCCCATATATGTAAAATTGAATCTATAGATAATTGTACATTAACTATTTTAAACAATGAATCAGCTCAGTGTAAAACAAGACTTGAGAACAACCCAGACATTGAAGACTTTGGCAACGGAAACATTTTTATCGACAATAAACATACATTAAACAATTTAACTATAAATGGACCACATTAGGTACAGTTTGACCAAAATATAACTATAGATGGTAAGATATACTTTAACGAAAAACAAAGAATTTATGACATCATTCATAAAAGACATAATGAAGAATTAAGTATACTCGAAATCATGTATACAAACTCAGAGAATAAATTTACAAATATTCAAGAAATATCTACATTATTCATTCCGTTGGAAGAACTCCCATTAAGAAGCATACTATACATAATTTTAATATTTACTATACTATTAGCAATAATTTACTCTTTAGTACAGCTTTGCAAGTGTTACGTGGCACAACAAGAAAAAAGGAAACAAGAATTATATAACAGATATTATGAAGCAGAATTACTCAGACTTCAGACTAAAGTATGAAACTAGGACGTTTATTTTTAACCCAGGGGAGAGTTAACACAAGTTAACACACGTCACACCAACTGCACCTAAACAAGTAGATAACGAACACAAAGACATATTATGATAAATGAAAATATTAAAACATTATCTACAAAACCTTTCCACTATAGCAACACGTGGAGGACAAAGGTCAGACCCTTTAAATAAAAATAGATAAGAACAATATTATTAACTGTAATAGATAAGAATTATATTATTAAACCTAGCTGTAGTCATAAGAAAATGTAAAGTAACAAATCAGTCTTAAGAATATATTAAATAAAGAAACGCACATTTCAGTGCATTTAAAAAGAAAATATATATTTTTTTCTCATTTCCTTAAGTTAGGAAATTAACTCGTGCTTGGGGCCATTATATAGATAGAATTAATGAATCAATGGATATAGATTAATATGTTTTATTTTTAATATTACCTGTAAGATGACAATGACGATTTAGTTTTATTCTGTTTTTATTAGTTTCTATTCATTTATTAAATTATTTATTTCATTTATTTATTTATATAATTTAATTATTAATTTTTTTTATTAATTTATTGATTTATTATTAATTCATTTTGTATTCTTACCTATATCCAAATCATTTGTAAATAAAAAGCAAATATTGTATAAAGTTTTTCATATTTTTATTAATATATAAAATTTAATATATATTATTATTAAGATTTTTTAAGAAAAAATAATAAATAAAACAAATTTTAATTTTTTTAATAAAAAACAGTGAATAAACATATGTATTTTCTTTATTTTGAAGTCTCAAAAACTGTAACACTTTTTTCATTTTGACAACAACTCAGTATTTATAAATAACGTATGGTCAGACAACTCATACGTTCCTATGGGTGTTCCTGAAGGTATATGTATATGATTTGCCAACACATATTTCCATTTGCAATATTTATTTATACGCATATGATGTAACTTACTTTAAGTAGCACAGTCAGCATACTGCGTCAGGCATATTGTCCCTAAATGAGGATTTGCACAAAATTTATCTTTGGGCCACTGCCAATGCACTTTGTTTGAATCCGCACAAATCAAAATGTGTCGTAATAAGTAAGAAAAATATTAATCCTTCCATTTCTCGAGACATTGTTATAAATGTCGACAAAATCGAACTTATTAATTCAGCTAAAAATCTCTGAATAGTTTTTAATAATAATTTAACATGGACTCATCGTATTCACTGTTTGCTATTTGAAAAGCTCTGTCCTCCGCACAATATTTCATACCACTCAGTAAAAAAACTATACTTGCCAAGATATACATAATCCCCGTGCTAATTTATGGATGTAAAATCTTTGAAAGTTGTGAGCAGAGGAAAGTTTAATACATACAACAATATTATAAGATACGCTTATGGACTGAAGCGATTTGATCATATGCCTTCATTTTCCAAAAATCTACAGTTTCATTTGAAAGTCTGATAAAGATTTGCACGCTTATATTTTTGCATAAAATAAAATGCCTGTCCTACGATGGCGAACGATATCGTTCTTTTGTGAAATTACATTTAAACAAAAACAATTTCTAAAATTTTCTTTTTGTTTTAAATGTAATTTCACAAAAGAACGATATCGTGAGACAGGCAGTAAATCTCCGAAATATTATACCTCGTCATCATTGCCTAGTTTTCGAATGGCAATTCCATATTCAGTCTGCTCGTCTTTGGAACCTTCTTCAACTAAATCAACAGTATAATAGCAATGCCAATAGCTTCAAAAATTTGTTGTACATTCTTTTACATAATTGCCAATGTTTTTTAATATTTTTTTTAATACGAGTATGTACAATATATGTATATACATGTCAATATACTATATTTAAATTTATTTATTTTTTAATATTTCTTTTGCTCTATACGTAGGTTTTTAACCCAACAGATTCCTAAACCATAAATGTATGGGAAGTGGAATAATAAATAAATAAATTTTATGCCGTATGTTCTTGATAGATTTACGAATTCCTTTTTTGAGATCTTCAATCGATTGCGGACCATTGGCATATACCTTACCTTTCAGGTAGCCCCAATGAAAAAGAGTCAAATTGCGATCGCATCTTCAATAAATTACACGATCAGGAAACTGTTCGCTCAAAATGGCGTATCGTTATTTGTGTGACACGTAGCACCGCCTAAAAATCGTGCCACACAAGTAACACGAATTCATATGAATGGAATTTCTCCTTACTTTGTTTATATTTTTAACATTTATAAATTGAACTTTCCTTATTTTCATTTATAATCATTTTAATTATATTAAGATATAAAATGTATTTTTATTTTTTAGATTCCCACCAGGATGGTCGTTAATCATTTACATTAATATTATTTAAATTTAATACTATTTAAAGAATATAAAGTATTCAAATAAGACAATTTAAATTTAATTCCCCTATCAACCTGTCACAGTGAGGCGTCCCACGGTGACTGCTAGTTGGGTCTTAGCTGCCTGTACGGTGAACTAACGAGTTTGTGGAGGAATTTATAGCTCCCACAAGCCCTTTATATTGCCGTCGGGTGAATCACGACGGTGCTGCGCTCATTTGCGCTTGGTGGTGAGGAATTTACAATTCCCCTATCAACCGTCACAGTGAGGCGTCCCGGCGGTTATCGCTAGTGGCGCACAGCCATTCACCCCTCTGCTGGCTGCCTGTTTTCTTCCGCGTTGCCAACCATCCTGGCCCCTAGGTGTAGCCTTAAGTGTAGAATTAAATGAGAAGAAATAAAAACCCTTATGTAGGGTTAATTGATGTATTTGTTAAGTGTATTCAATAATGTAATATATAAAGAATACTATTATAACGTAAAAACAAACAAAAATGTAAACGACCCTCCACTACGCTGAACTATCCCAACAACAACGTAAAACGACACGTTACATTACATTACAAAATATTTAATCATAGTCGTACCGTAGCTGTTGACCCAGCCTTATTTTCAAAAAAGTAATGTCCAATGACTCCGCCAGACCAAAAACCCCACCAAACAGTAAGACATTGATGATGGAGAGGCTATTCAACAATAACTCTTGGATCTTCCGAGCCCTAAATGCAACAAGAGCCCTTGCGAACGAAGCTAACTCGTTTGGATAATAACATAAATTAATTGTAAAGGCAGAATTAGTTTGTACGTTCTGTTCTGTTACGAATCAGCTGTTTTGTTTCTGTTCAATTGAAAAACTGCATGTGTCGTTTGTTGTTACTTTTTCGTTCTGTTCTGTTGCGGACTATTCTGTAGAAAATAGAATACAAAGTTAAGTGGCAGCCAAGAGTTTGTATGTATTAGTTTTTTGTGGAATGAAATATTACAAATTTTGTTTTAAAAGTCATAATATTTTATTTTAATTCAAATTATCAAAGATTTATATATTTTTATCAAGTAAAAAACATTTTTCAAACATTTACAAAATTCAATCCAATAAATATATCGTCCACATTCAAAAGTTAAGACACAGAACGAGTAAGTAAGAAATATTTTCTACAGAAAACAACGACACAGAACGGCAACAAAAAGTAAAAACTAATGAGGTCTTAAGTCTGAATTTTTTGTAAATTTTAAATTGAATTATAAATCTAATATTATATATGAATTGTGAATCTAATATTAAAATTGTACTCTAAATCTAATGCTAAATTTATTTATACTATATATAAGTACTTACCTCATATTATACTTACCCTGAATTCACTGTATTTATCCATACGTTGTGTAAAGCTTCTCTCGCCGCAATGCAGATGTCAACCGGTCAAACCGTTTGACTTCGGGATTGTTACCGAGATTTTTATTAAGCTTAAGCCAAAGCCGACTCAAGATCTGCATTTCGGTGAGAACAACTTACTTACCTTTCAACTCGCCATCAGTGCAGATCATATACAAGGAATTACTCTACCGAAAATAATTTAATTACTCTAAATAAATTGCATCAACAATTTACCGGAAACTTATGTCTACATTATTTACCACTAATTATAAAATTAAATAATTGTCTCAGAAATTATTCACTAGGTTTATAACACAGCTTTACAAATTTTTAATTTGGAAAAATACCAAGAACGCTACTTGCCTAGATAAGTTAATTGGGACCTCCTGAACACGAAATTACAGCGTTTTTTTGCTAAGTACAGTTTTTAGGATAACGGTACTTCTGTGTTTTTCGGTGTATGGTCCTACTCAAACCCTTGTGGAGCCCAACCGAAAAGTTCAAAATTTGCCTATTTTTTACGTTTGTTTTAAAATTTTTCATTTTTATTTCGTTTTTGTTCTACGTTGTAGTAAAGATCTGGAATGTTTTATTTTTTTACCATATAGTTTATTTAATTACCAACATTTTAAGCGTAATTTGAAAAAAAACGGAAGAAAAATAAAGTTTTTATTAAGGATTTTGTGGAACGACAATATTTTCATTTTCATTGCTCACACACTATATTCGGCGTAAATTCAAAAAAATTAATTTGAAACAAACGTAAAAAATAGGCAAATTTTGAACTTTGAGGTGCCATAACTCAGCCATTTCGTGTCAGATAGAAATTTGCAGCATATCGACGGTTGGGGTCCACCAGGGTCTGAGTGGGACCATACACCGAAAAAACAAAAGTACCGTTTTCTAAAAAACGGTACTTGGAAAAAAATTACAGCGTTTTTCGTGTTCAGGAGGTCCCAATTAACTTATCTAGGCAAGTGGCGTTCTTGGTATTTTTTGGCTGTAAACCAGTGTAAATCATGTATAAGATTTATAATTCAATTTACAAAAAAATTCAGATTTACAATTAATTTATGTTATTGTCCAAACTAGTTTGGACACAGCATGGAGGCTCATCTTTTGAAAGATATCTTATGGAACTCTAAAGACTATCAAAATCATTGCCGAATGAGCGTTGACAATTTCGAACATCTCCTTCGTTTGGTATGTGCATAAAAAATAAATCTGCTAAAAATTTATTACATACTTACATATGTACAGGGTCCACCAGATAACTTTTTTTTTGAAAACAGGGCGAGTGTAGCTTTGGCTGTGTGGTACGCAGCGCCGTCCTGTTGAAACCAAATTTTGCCAATATCCTCCTCTTCAATTTTTGTGAACAAAAATTCGTTCAACATGGCCCGATAACTGTAACGGCCACTCCTTGCTTATTTTCGAAGCAAAATGGCCCAATTATGCTTCTGGACCAAAATCCGCACCAAACAGTGACTCGTTTTTGGTGCGTCGGCTCTTCAATGTATTGTGATGTTAAGGTATGTAAAGATTTATGTATGTTTACATATCTAAACTGGAGGCAGTATTGTTGCCTATTAGTACCTGCCTAATAAGGTTTAAGCCGGCGCTTAAAAACGCCACTGGCTAGTAGTACGAATGAAGGCAACTAAAATGCCTGTATAGGGAAGGAAGCAGATGAATGCTTTCTTGGTAAAAACCCTCGAAAATTAAACAGCCGATTTGAGGCTAAATCAAGAGTAGTTTTTATTCAAAAATTTCAAGTGCTTAAATACTAAAATAACGGGATTCTTGACAAAAATAATAATAATAACAATAATAAACAAAATTCCATTTCTTTGGAATTTTGAGTGAAAATATCCAGTCATATAATAAACAAGAAAAAGATAGTTATATAGTTGTGAGTACAAACCATAACTTAAAAATAAGAGTGACTAGGATAATAATAAAGGATATAATTAAATATAATGAAAGTGTTATTTGAGTGAATATAATTATAAAAAGTGACAATAGTAGTAGACTTATTAGGTACACTAATAAAATATAATGAAAGTGTATTTAATAAAATATAATGAAAGTGTATTTAATAAAATATAATGAAAGTGTTTTTAAGTGACTATCGCTATTAAATAATAGTCGACTTACTGGGTACACTACACCCCTACCCTTAAGAAAAATTTTTTAAATTTTTTTTTTTTGACAATTTAATTA
The DNA here is from genome assembly GCA_956483585.1 of Gymnocheta viridis. Classification (NCBI taxonomy): domain Eukaryota; kingdom Metazoa; phylum Arthropoda; class Insecta; order Diptera; family Tachinidae; genus Gymnocheta; species Gymnocheta viridis. The sequence continues at coordinate 37,031,768 of OY101443.1, forward strand.
ATATTTTTTTAAATTATTATTATGAAATTCTTTATATGTGTTTCCTAAATCTATAATTGAATTTACTCCTTTAGTTTTAATTACTTTATACGGACCTTTATAAGGAGGTTGACTTTTCTTTCTATTAAAGTTTTTAACTAAAACCATGTCTCCTACTTTCAAACTCAACGGATTAATTTCCGTGCATTGTTCGACACGTTTTCTCTTCGATATTTCAAGTAATTCCTTTGCTTTTTGCAAAGAAAACTTTAGTCTTGCTTTTAATTCCTTGGAATAGTTTTCAGTATTATAAATTGGTTCAGTTTTTAAAATTTTCTCATGAGGCAAATTGGGTAGCCTACCGAATATAAGCTCATATGGAGTATAATTTGTATCTACATGTGGCGTGGTATTGTATGCAAAACAAAAGTATGGGATCCAATGGTCCCATTCATCATCTATACAGAAGTTCAGAAGAAATTCATTTAGTACCCTATGACTTCTCTCCACGGAACCCAAGGTTTCGTGGTGGTATGGTGTGCTGAAGACTTGTTTTATTTCTAACAGATCGCATACTTCTTTCATTAAATCATTCACGAATTCAGTGCCTCTATCCGATTTGAGGACTTTAAAATGGCCGTATATTAATATCAAATTCCTTACCAGAGCCTTTGCAACTGTCCTAGCATCCTTTGTTTCAACTGGACACGCTATGATGTATTTTGTTAAGTCGCATTGCATAGTAAGAATGTACCTAAACCCATTAGAAAATCTTAGAGGACCTATTATATCTATTGATATTACTTCAAAGCTATTTCCTGGTGTTTCAGTAATAGTTAATTTTTCTCTTGTATGTTTTATTTGTTTATTTAATTTGCACTTTTTGCAATTTGAAATGTGTTTTCTTACCATTTTTGACATGTTTTTCCATATATATCTTTGCTTAAGTTTTAAAATGGTTTTTCTTACACCCAAGTGACCTCCTATAGGTGAATTGTGATACTCGATAATTAGATTATTCTGTTGATTTACATTCGTGATGCGTATTGGTGCTTTATATATTAAAATTTTCAGATTTTCACCATCTTTTCTTTTTAAATTTCTAAAAATATTTTTAAATTTTTCAATTTGTATGATTTTAAATATGACATCGTCGTCTTTTAAAGCGAGTACTTCTATACTCAGGGATAGCATTTTTGGTAACAGTTTCTCCAAAGACATCTGTGTGTTCATTGGATTTTCGCTGCACTTTATTACCACCTCTGAATCATTTATTATGATACGTGATTTTTTTAGATTTTTATCTACTTCGAATCTTAGCTTTTTTGTCTTTTTTATATCAGTAATTGATGTACACTCCCATATAAAATGCTTATCTTGCTCTTTATTAGCAATTGTGTTCTCTTTTTGCATATTTAACTTTTTATTCATGTTCCGTGTTAACGCAAATATTTCTTTCGGTTTCTCTTCTGTTCCAGTGGGAATCATTGCTTTTAATGTATCACTGTTCACGACTATTCGCGATAATGCATCAGCGTTTGTATTCATTTTGCCTTTTTTGTATGATATTTCAAAGTCATAGTCACTTAAGTCAAGTCTAATCCGAGTCATCTTTGATGATGGATTTCTATGTGTAAACAAAGACACTAATGGTCTATGATCAGTTATTACGTAAAATTTCCGACCGTAAAGGTATGGACGGAAAAAATTTATAGCCCAATGTATGGCCAAAAGCTCTTTTTCAATGATGGGTTTATTCATGTCGTGTTTGCTTAAAGTTTTACTCGCATAAGATATAGGCAGTTCTGACCCAATCTCACCCTGAGCCAGTACAGCTCCCAGTGCAAAATTCGAAGCATCAGTCGTTAATATGAATGGTTTACTAAAATCAGGATACTGAAGTATGGGCGGATTCAGTAATTTTGACTTTAACGTTTCGAAAGATTTCTGACAACCCTCACTCCAAATGAATGGTGTATTTTTTTTTAATAATGCGTTTAATTCTCGAGCTATTTCAGCAAAATTGTCGACAAATCGTCTATAATAATTGCAAAATGCAACAAAACGTCTGACATCGTCAGCACTTTTCGGCGTCGGATATTTTTCTATTACACTGTTTTTGGCAGGATCAGTACGTATTCCCTTATTAGTTATTAGATGGCCTAGATATACCACCTCATTTTTCAAAAAACAGCACTTAGTAGTGTTCAATTTCAAGTTGTATTTTCTTAATTTTTCGAACACCTTTTCCAAATTTTCATGATGATGTTGCATGCTGCACCCAAATACAATAATGTCGTCAACATATAAAAATGCTTCCGCACCTAGACCACTCAGTGCAATGGTTAACATCCTTTGGAAACTGTTGGATGATATTTTTAATCCAAATGGCAACCTGGTAAATTGAAAATGGCCATTTCTGGTTGAAAATGCTGTCAGTGGTCTTGAATCTTTGTGCAAGTTGATCTGATGGAATGAGCTGGTCATGTCTAGCGTGGAAAAATATTTAGCTCTGCCCAGCTTGTCTAAAACATCTTCAATTTTAGTTAACGGAAATTTGTCGCTAACTACTTTTTCGTTTAGTTTTCTGAAGTCTACGACTACTCGCCATTTCTTCGTATTATCGACTGATTTTTTTGGTATTACTAACAACGGGGAATTATACGCACTTACCGATGGTTCAATAATGTCATCCTCTAGTAATTTATTGATTTGCTCATCTATTTCATTTATTTGCGCTTCTGGTAACCTGTAAGGTTTTATGTATATTGGAGTTGAATCCGTTAGTTGAACTTTTTGAGTGTAAAAATTGTTGACCGTTAATTTGTCGCCATCAAGTTGAAAAATATCGCTGTATTTAGCTATTATGTTGGTAAGTGACTGCTTAGCAATAGGATCCATTGATTCGATCTTCAAGTTCTTTAAAATTTCTTTTATTCTTTCATTGTTCAATAATTTGTTGTTGTGGCCACTATATATTTCATAATTAGACAATGTGTCTATTTCAAATTTTAAATCATTTAAAACTGCATCTTTGTTGGTCGTATTTAGTATTTTGATGTGCTTTACGCCCACCGCCGGTATTATGCTGTTGCCTACGAAAATTCCAGGTGATAGCTCTTTATTTAAAACAATGCTATCTTCATTCGTGTAAATGTTCACCGGTACCACTGATTCTGATCGAGCTGGTACACAAATCTCCGCTTTATAAATTCTTTTTGGGTTAATCGGAAGAACAAACTCTTCTCCCGATACATTGAATGATACCGTGTAAGTTTCGAAATCGATTTTGCATTTAAATTTTTCTAACATGTCTCTCCCAATGATTCCATCAGTAGCAATAGGAAAATCATTATCAACTATGTGGAACTTGTGATTCACGTGACAGTTTTCTAGCTGTAGGCCTAAATAAGCTGTACCTATACTTTCTATAGTTTGTAATGTAATGCCACTTAAAGATGATATCTCATTTTTGTCTATATCTTCTATATACTCTTGCTTACAAATGGAGATGTCAGCTCCGGTATCTATTAGAAAATTTAGGTTTCCCTTCTTACACCTACACGTAATATTTACTGAATTACCTATCGTTGTTGCTAGTTTGAATAATTTTCGTGGCCGTGGATAACTCTCTATGTTATCCGGCCCTTCTAGTTTCCCTGGTTGTTACCGCGGATGTTCTGCCTAGTAGAATTGTGATTCCTGTTGTTATTAATAACAGGTCGAACATTGTTGTTGCCTCTGAAATGATTGTCTCTAAACCCATTTTGACCAGCGCTATTTCTGCTATTATAATTATTAAAATTGCCCCTATTATTATTGTGCGTAGGACCGCTCCTGTAATTATTGTGACTAGGACCGCCTTTGTAATTATTGTAACTAGGACCGCCCCTGTCATTATTATGATTAGGTCTGCTATTGTAATTGTAGTTATATCTATTGTCTATAGAGAAATTTCTGTTTCCCCTTTCCTGTCTCCAAATTCTAAATACACTGCTTTCATTGTTGCGCATATTGCCTTCCATTGCAATACATTTTTCTACCGCCTCGCTTAGTGTTTTTGGACCACAAGCTACTAACATGCTCTGGTATTCAATGTTTACGCCTTTTATGAAGACATTAAGAGCCATACTTTCGCTAACTTTGTAAACGGCATTTTTAGCCTCCTGCGTTGGGTTTTCTATAGTTTTTATTTCAAAGTCGCTTAACTGCTCTGAAAGTAACATTATTTTTTCTCTGTATTCCGATATACTCTTATTTCCCTGTTTTATTGCCCCAAATTCAGTTAAGACTTGTTGCAAAGACTTTGGATTAGGATAAGCTTGAGTTAGTACTCTTTTAAACTCCTGAAAAGTTGTTGGCCTGTTAGATCGTCCTACAACACTACGTACTTGTGCTGTTAATTTGAAGTTATAGACGTACCTTACGAATATTTCTCTGTCTTCTGCTCTGAGTAGATCATGTAGTAATTCCGTTTGTACAATGAAATCTTCCAATGCCTCATAAGACCCTTTGAAAACCTGAAGGTTTTTTCCCACAACCGATATATCGAATTGAGCCATGATTGCACAATCAGATTTATGCTCGTTAGCTGATTTTGAAAAACTAGGAGCACTTATTTCTGTTGTTTTCTTTGTAACTAAATTACTTATTATATCAAGTAATCTTGCACATAAGTCGCCAAATTTGAATTTAAGAGACCTGCTTTCTTCGTTTTCTGTTAAGTTTTCAAAAATGCTAACAACTTTTTCTTCAATATCTTTTACCCGATTAAGTTTTTCTGTTTTAAACTCTAAGGAGTAAACTCTATCTTTGCTTTTTTTAAAATTTTTTTCTAATTTGTCTAATTCTATATAATATTCTTGCAGTTCTTCCATAGGTATTATAATATAAAAATATTTATTATTTTTATTGAATCTTAAATATTTATTTTGTTTCTAATATGAAAAAAAATGCTGTATTGGTAACGCTGACATTAACATCTTTGGTTACTATTGTGAATTTTATTTTTCTTTGCACTTGGCAGCACTAATCTATTATGACATTTAGTAATTTCAATATGTCTTCTTATTTATTTCTTTTAATTCAGTTTCGCGTGTGCTATACTTAAAAAAAATTTGTTTTATTTATAATAAATCTAAAATAAAAGTTCTATCGTGTTTTAAAATTTTATGTAACGAAAAAAAGTGTTTAAAAATTCATTTTATTTTTATGTTGCTGCATTTGGTATTCCAACGCTCCAATTTGTAGCCAGATTTTGCTAGCCTCTTGCCAGGATGGTGGAGGATCGGCCTCTACTATTCTGCGTAGTGCAGCAATTTTTCTCCTTAATCGGACTAGTCGGCCATCTCGCTTGTGACGCGGTTTCTCTGTAGCCGGTATGCGGGTAAGCTTTTCTTCTGCTTTGCGTTGTTGGCGGCTTCTATACTCCTCTATTGTTAGCTTTTTAGGGCCTGCTGCTATTTGCTGCTTCTCGTTGCCCGCTGGAGTTAATTTTTCTTTGGGCATTTGGTTTTTATCCAGATTTGGCAGGATCGCCATGTGATGTTAAGGTATGTAAAGATTTATGTATGTTTACATATCTAAACTGGAGGCAGTATTGTTGCCTATTAGTACCTGCCTAATAAGGTTTAAGCCGGCGCTTAAAAACGCCACTGGCTAGTAGTACGAATGAAGGCAACTAAAATGCCTGTATAGGGAAGGAAGCAGATGAATGCTTTCTTGGTAAAAACCCTCGAAAATTAAACAGCCGATTTGAGGCTAAATCAAGAGTAGTTTTTATTCAAAAATTTCAAGTGCTTAAATACTAAAATAACGGGATTCTTGACAAAAATAATAATAATAACAATAATAAACAAAATTCCATTTCTTTGGAATTTTGAGTGAAAATATCCAGTCATATAATAAACAAGAAAAAGATAGTTATATAGTTGTGAGTACAAACCATAACTTAAAAATAAGAGTGACTAGGATAATAATAAAGGATATAATTAAATATAATGAAAGTGTTATTTGAGTGAATATAATTATAAAAAGTGACAATAGTAGTAGACTTATTAGGTACACTAATAAAATATAATGAAAGTGTATTTAATAAAATATAATGAAAGTGTATTTAATAAAATATAATGAAAGTGTTTTTAAGTGACTATCGCTATTAAATAATAGTCGACTTACTGGGTACACTACAGTATGCGTGCGGGTTTTCTGTGCACCAAATGCGACAATTTTGCTTGTTTACATACCCGCCAAGATCAAAATGAGCTTCATCTGAAAAGATGATTTTTTTGGCAAAATTGGCATCTTCTGTAAGTCGATCGCAGGCAATATTTCCCAGCGTTGTTCAAGCGTATATACAACCATATTCGTTCAGCGGAAGGATACAACTAATTATCTGTCAAATCAGACATGAGCTAAGTGTTACCATTCACGAAATAAGTTGAAAAAAAAAACGGTAGATGGCGGACCCTATATTTCGGTTTTGTATAAATTTTTAGATTGACTGTACAATAACAAAACAAAATACCGTGATGAGATGTGCTATACGTGCTAGAGTTCGCCTCGCTGTAACACTCCGGGTTTTAGGCACAGAAAATTCTTACAGGTCATTAGAGTACCTCTCACGGATTTCGAGGAAAACGATATCCAAAATTGTTCCGGATGTTCTTACAGCTATATTTGAAGCTCTTTAGCCGGATCACCTAAAGGTTGGAATTTTTGAGTAATGCAATTGACAAAATATTGTGCATAATGTACCTATACAATTTTCTTACAGCTCCCTTCCAAACCAGAAGAATGGAGAGTCGTTGCCGAAGGTTTCAATAACCTATGGCAATTTCCACACACTTTAGGTGCTGTAGATGGAAAACACATCCGCATTAAAAACCCCCAACATGCCAGTTCCGATTTCTACAATTATAAGGGATTTTTTGTTCGGTTTTACTAGCTGTAGTTAATTTTTATATATCGACGTGGGTGGGAACGGAAAAGCCTCATACGTAGTCGTTCTAAAAATTAGTGGTCTACATGAAGCAATGAGACAAGGGAAATTAAACATACCACCTGACAAAACTTTACCAGGCCAAGTAGAAACAACGTAATTTTTTTTTCATTGGTGATGATATCTTTGGGTTAGACCGCCATATGATGAAGGCATATAACCGAAACAGTAAGATAACGATCCCTGCAGAGTTATTCAATTATAGATTAAGTCTGACTGTTGAAATGGCTTTCGGGAGGTTGACAAGCAGATTTTCATCGCCCAATTGAGGTGGAACTATCAACCATTGATAAAATTGTACAGACGTGCTGTGTATTACACATTTATTTGTCTAACAACCTTAACGCACCACAAACACATTAAACTGTTCGGCTTTCCAATAAAATAATAGATAACATAAGGAACTATTTAGTCACAGAAGAAGGTGTTCCTTCCAATGGACAAAAATAAAGAAGCAAGTTGCACGAGACTTTTTATGAAAATTTAAATTTTGCTCCCTTTTTAAGAAATAAAACTTTGAAATAAAAATAATAATAAAACTAATTCATTTATTACAATAAAAATATATCACATATGTTTTTTTAATTCACGTCATATTCAGCTACATATGTAAGTTAAGATACTTCATTTTTATTTTTTTTTAATTAAATATTTGTGTGTTTCCCAACGTCCAAGTTTATGCTGAAGGCATGTCTAGCTAAATAGCGGACACTTATATATCATAATTTTTCTCATGATAAAATGTTTTCTATGCAAAAGGCAAACATAGAAAATAAGTATAATTATGTTGATTGCTTTAAGCTTAAGTTAGTTAGTTCTAAGTTAGCACCTAAGAAGGCAAGATAACAAAATAAAATTATATTTATTTTTAAAAACCAATAACTAAAAACTTTTAATTGGCGCCCAACGTTGGGCTCCGCGATATTTGCCCGCCATTCAGAAAAGACAAAATAAGAAGTGTACCGTGGGTGTCCTCGAACCATATCAAAAAAAATAAGTATCCTAAAAATATAGGAGAAAGAAAAATATATAAAACAAAGTTAAAGACAGGAGAAAAAAATAAGTATCCTAAAAATATAGGAGAAAGAAAAAGATGTAAAAAAGTATCATTAAAGACAGGAGAAAAATAAACAAGTATCCTAAAATATAGGAGAAAGAAAAAAGGAGTAAAAAGTATCCTTAAAAACAGGATAAAAATAATAGAAAATCCTAAAAATATAGTTGAAAATTGTCCTTAAAAGAACGGTAAATAAAAATCCAAACAATTAAGTGAAATAAAACAGAACATAACTAACTTTGAAAAAAATACTAAAGAACGTGTAACAAATCGATGCAAGCAACGCCATCCAACACAGGCATACAACATTAAACGACGTGTAATAAATCTGTGCAAACAACGCCATCCAACAGAGAAATACAACACTATTCGGATTATTATATATTTTTAATAGTAAGTTTAATGCAAAATGTTAAATAATTTGTTCAATTCATTTAGTTAAGATCATAGAAATTGTGTTAAAAATAAAAATATTATTTTATAAAAACCCTTGAGTGAAAAAATAATAAGTTAATTTCTTGAGAAATAAAATTTTTTAAAGAAGTTGTAATTATAAATCTGGTGGCAAACTGGATCAGATTAAGGAAATAGATAAACTTATATTTTTCTTTATGTTTTCATATTATGCTGACTTCAACATTTATTCATCATAATCTGACTATACAGATAAATATTGCAGGCTTTAATTTTTTTGATTATTCTATACAGAAATATGTTTTTTCTGAAATTCGTTGGTGGTCTGTAAATTGTATTTATAAGTTTATATTACAAAGTTCACAAAAAAATAAAAAATATGCATAATATGTTAACAAAAATTTTAATTTCACAATGTACAGATTGGTTCAAAATCTTATTGTTTTTTCTGTTTTGTATACAGGCATAGTTTGCCTGAGCTATGGTGGTTGTGTGTGTATGTTTACATATATGTTTTCGATTTTTACTTTATGTTTTCATAATTCTCGTCGACAACTATGAACTCTTTGGTACAGTGCTGATTAGTACTACGCGATTCTCATAAATGCCTATAAATAAGAGGAGTAGTACAACTTTTAATCATACATACCAGAAAAGTATATTGACTAGTATAAATTTAAAAAGCTTATTTTTTCAAAGTGTCCTTAAATAAAAATAGTTTCAAATTATTGTTTTTAGTTTGTGCAAGTAAAATAACTTTAAGGAAAATTTTTTAATATTAATACAAATAAAAAATCAATTACTATAAAAAAATGAATATCAAAAGTTGTATCATTTGTAATAAAATCTTTATGAACCCAATAAAATTAAATGAGCACATGGAAGTGCATTCTTGGGTTGTGAAGTTTAGTGGTGATAGTGTTGGTGTGAGTGTATTAAAAAGGCATTGTTGATCCTGTAATGAAGTGGTACAACTCTCCTCATGGAACAGCCACATTAAAACCAATGCCAATAGAAAAAGATGTCTGGAAGTTAGAATCAATGATGATCTAACTAGGAGAACAAGTGATTTTAAGGGGAGGATCGAGACATATGTATGCTTGAACCAAAATGAAGGTGTCTTGTATCCGGAGGAGCTCCATTGATAGCCAAATAAATGAATGCAGTAATATTCATACTACACTCAAGCTTAACATGGAGCTCATTTGCGATCATATGAAAATGGCAAATGATGAGATGATCGTGTCCCCACTTGTACACAAATCGAAGATGATGCTGGTGACCCTCTCTGACGATGTAGAAGAGCTGTACAAGAAACACACAGAGGAAATACGAACAAAAATGGAAGATTTTCAGGAGAGGGATAGCGGATGGACATTGATTTTTATTAATTCCCTTGAAATTAATATAAACAAGGCGTCCATAATAAGAGGGTCCAGTCTTATCCCTCTCCCAAGAAATACTGCAATGAAACGTGCATGCATTAATGTCATGAACTCTGATGTTTATTGCTTTAAGTGGTGCATCATTGCGGCTTTATATGTTGATAGTAATCTGGACCATAGACAGAGAAATCAATGTAGAAGCTACAACATTGAGAACATCAAAGCTAATAAAATTCTTTTAGGAGAAACTATGATAAATTTTGATGGTTTAGAGTTCCCCCTCCCACTGAAGCAGCTAAAAAATAATGGAACATCACTTATAGGACTATACTATGTTTCGAAGGGGGAAAAACAAATACATATTAATATGCTATTGCTCGACTTAAATGAGAGTTTCCACTATATACTCATCAAGGATATATCAAAGTAAGTTTCATTTGTGTATTTATTAAAAACGTTTTCTCATCTCTTTTTATAAATTTACTTGTTATCGTCATTTTATTATTATTTTATTTTTCCGCTCTTCTCTAGGCTTCTTCGATCTAGCATAACATCACATGTTAATAAGATTATTATTTGCAACACCTGCCTTTATCATACACATGATGATTATATATATAATCATCATAAAATGTATGCTCCTGAAAGGTAATCAAAATGCCTGAAAATGAAGATGCTCTACGGGTTAAGAACTTTTACCAGCAACTGGACGTACCATTCGTCATCTACGCCGACTTTGAATCGATTTTGGAGAAAGTCGATGAACAAATATACAAAAGCACCATGCTTGTGCATATTAGTTATTTAATTTAGTGTAGTTTTAGTAGGGATAATAATTTACATAGATATTACTTCGGAGAAGATTCAGCAAAAATATTTGTTAAAAAAATTGTTGAAGATTTAACGGATATTTATGTAAATTATCTATCTAAAGTTCAGAGCATAATCATGTCTCCAATAGAATTAGTTAACTATAATAATGCAGAAAATTGTCATATACATATGTAATAAAAAATTATATAATGATAAAGTTAGAGATCATTGTCATTTTACGTGTATTTATCGCGGAGCAGCCCATAGCAATTGTAATTTGAATTACAAAACGCCTCAAATTATACCGGTTATCTTCCATAATGTTTCTGCATATGATATGCATCTCTTTTTCAAAGAACTTTCAGGCATACAAAATGCCAGTCTAAAAGTGATTCCCCAGAGCACCGAGCGCTATATTTCTCTATCAATTCATATTAAGTTAGACCAAAATACGGATTCAAAATAAGATTTATAGACTCGTTTCGATTTATGGCTTCGAGTCTAGACACATTAGAGAAAAATCTTGATAACAGTGATTTCAATACTGTTTGATCATGTTTCGCTGATGAAAATCATTTCGAACTGATTAGAAGAAAGGGTGTGTTTCCATACTCTTACATGGATTCCATGACCAAGTTTGAGGAAACTGAACTCCCTAGTAGAGAAGAGTTCTTTAATATTCTAACGAATGAAGATTGTGCTATAGTCGAGTATGAACATGCTTAAAAAGTATGGAGAGAGTTTAATTGTAAGACTCTCCTTGACTATACTGAGCTCTACCTAAAGACAGATGTTCTTCTTCTAACAGACGTGTTTGAAAATTTCAGAAAAATGTGCATAGGAATTTATGATCTTGATCCATGTCACTACTATACAGCACCAGGTCTATCTTGGGTTTCTATGCTCAAAGCCACTCAAGTTGCGTTAGAGCTGTTTACTGATTCCGAAATGTATATGTTCATGCAAAATGGAATAAGAGGTGGACTAGTTCAATGCTCACAAAGACATTCTGAATATTTGATGTATTTAGATGCGAATAACTTATATGGGTGGGCAATGTCAGAATATCTTCCCTGTGGAGAATTTGAGTGGGTATGTGATCCTGATTTTAATGTGGAAAAAATATCTGATACATCACAATATGATTACATATTAGAGGTAGATATAGAGTATCCCGACTCAATACATGATCTACATAATAATTTACCATTTTGTCCTCAAAATAAGACAGTTGGAGGATCTAAATTAAAAAAATTAATTGCAGACGTAGACCCTAAAACAAGTTATACTATACATTATAGAGTTTTAAAACAAGCCATTTTAAATGGTCTCATTTTAAAACAAATCCGGAGAATCCTTAAATTTAGATAATCCCCTTGGCTTAAAAAATATATTGATTTAAATACATTTCATAGAACAAATGCTAAAATTAACTTTGAAAAAGATTTTTTTAAACTTTTAAACAATGCTGTTTATGGGAAGACAATGGAAAACATTGAAAAACGTAGGGACATTAGAATTACTTCATCATGGGAATCAACAAACAGAAATCATTTGGGTCTCAGAGCATTAATTGCAAAACCAAATTTTGCGCATTTGTCAAAATTTTCTGATGATATGTATGCGGTGGAGTTGAAAAAAATGGAACCAGAGTATAATAAACCTATATACGTTGGCTTTACAGTACTAGAGTTATCCAAGTGGAAAATGTATGATTTCCATTATGGTTTCATGAAGCCTAAATTCGGAGATAACATTTCTCTCAACTATATGGATACTGATTCTGTTATTTACTCGATTCAAACTGATGATTTTTACGATGACATCCGTAACGATATTAGTTTGCATTTTGACACATCAGAATATCCAATAGATAATCAATTTCATTTACCGCTACTCAATAAGAAGGTTTTAGGAATGATGAAAGATGAAAACAAGGGAGATATAATGACAGAGTTTGTAGGTTTAAGATCAAAAATGTATTCTCTGTCGACTCTTCACTCGGAAGATGTTAAAAGATCAAAGGGGGTTAAAAAGTCTGTAATTAAAAAGTTGACCATTAATGACTACAAGAAATGTTTATTTGAAATTGAGATCTTGTCAGATGAAATGTTTTTATTCAGATCCAAAGCACATCAGTTGTATACTCAAAAACTATATAAAGTAGTGCTTAGCTCTTCTGATGACAAGAGAAATATTATGGAAGATAATATAAAAACGCGTGCTTGGGGACATTATATAGATAGAATTAATGAATCAATGGATATAGATTAATATGTTTTATTTTTAATATTACCTGTAAGATGACAATGACGATTTAATTTTATTCTGTTTTTATTAGTTTCTATTCATTTATTAAATTATTTATTAATTTATTTATTTCATTTATTTAATTTAAGTATTAATTTATTTATTAATTTAATTATTGATTTATTATTATTTCAATTGGTGTTCTTACCTATGCCCAAATCATTTGTAAATAAAAAGCAAATATTGTATAAAGTTTTTTCCATATTTTTATTAATTTATAAAATTTAATATATATTATTATTAAGATTTTTAAGAAAAAATAATAAATAAAAAAAATAAAAAAATGTTGAATTTTTTAATATAAAACAGTGAATAAACATGTGTATTTTCTTTATTTTGAAGTCTATTTTTTAAGTAAAATTGCATTTCTTTTGGCGCAAATGCCATAGTTGCGATAGTCACAGTAGAAATCGTCTGGATACTTGCTATTCATTTGTTTAAAGTTGATGCAGGCAATATTCTCAATGTTAACAATTTTTGATGAATCATTTCTTCCAACCAGTTTTTCTTTTCTTCACCTTTAACATAGGTTATAAAATATTTTAAGTTGTCTTTCAAAAATCTGGAAACGCTTTGAAATGATACTGATCCATCTTTCCAGTATAGATGATGATAGTTTTTTGTTAACCAATTTGCTTCTCTCTGCTTTTTTGCTGACAAACATAGGAAATCATATGGAGGTTTTATAATGAAATTGATGTGTTCATTATTGCTGAAAACAACTGCTACTTATTTGGCAATAAAATTGTTTGAATTGTTTTTGAATCCTTGCAAGTCTATCAAAACCTTGTTATCCTCCATATTACTTAATTTATAAGAGTTTCAAAACTTGTCCTTTTATAGGAATATATTCAATTATACGATCATGAATAAGAATACAGTAAGTTGATGTCTTTGATGGAATATTTGTGTCTGTTTCAAATTCAATTTTTATATCAATTTGTCCGTTATTGAGCGACTCGTTTTGATGGCTAACATCTACTACAATAATCGGTGCATTATTTTTAAATTCTTGAGCGATGAGAAGCGGCTGAGACTCTCTCATGTAGTAGTTCTGTTGAAATCTTAGATACATATCATATAGAATTGCATAACGCTCATTTTTAAATTTAATATTTAGATCATCATATGGGTACGATACTGAATCTAAATGAACTTTTAAATTGGTCAGATCACAATGAACAAACTTATTTTCTTGTTGAAAATCAATCAATACAAAACGGGGGCGTTCTCTACTTGCGGCTAATTTAGCATTCCAAATATGACTTGTTCCTGTATTTAATTGTGGATTCACATGACAATCCCAACTACGGAATGCCATCGGTATAGAAGCACAATTGCTAATAATTTTTATCATATTCAGCTTGCAAAGATCAGATAATTGTACGTGTGGAATTCTCCATGAGATGAGTGAAATTGTTTTCAAGAAGTGAAAAGTTTTGGTTTTTGATTAGAAACGTTCTAATATAAATAGATAAGAACAATATCATTAACTGTAATAGATAAGAATTATATTATTAAACCTAGCTGTAGTCATAAGAAAAGGTAAAGTAACAAATTAGTCTTAAGAATATATTAAATAAAGAAACGCACATTTCAGTGCAGTTAAAAAAAATATATTTTTTTTCTCATTTCCTTAAGTTAGGAAATTAAAGCGCACAAGACATTTTGCTTGCTTAACCTTCAAAATGTACAATATTGAAGTGTTCTCTTTTTTATTGCTCTTCATTTTATGAGAACAATAAAGTTACTGTTCCATTTTATCAAAAGCATACAACAGCACATATTTATCTGCCGAGCAACGGCATTATTTATTGAAGTGCCAAAGCAAATTTCACTACTTCATTTCAGTATGCAATAGTGTCAACTGAAATTAAATAGTGTTTATAGTTTGACAATATGTGTATAAGTAATAACAAATATAATTTTCTTATCGTTAAGCGATCAGTTTATTTTATCATTCTTCTTTCTTAGAGTAAAACTTAAAAACTAAACTTAAACTTAACTTACAAAATATTATAAAGCAGCCCCATACCCAAGTACTGCTGAGTTTGCGTCTGGTGTTATATTTCTTTATAATTGTTTACTTTAGCAATGTGTGCAATATTGCTGATTGTACAACATAATAATTTAAATACCCTGTTGGGAATTTAGAGTTGTGTTAACTCCTCCCTCACTTAAATGAAGGGCGTCCCCGGCCTTCTTCAGATCTTCAATAGCAGTTTGAATGATGCGTCTCTGACGAGTTTTCTTTATCTTCTGATGAGCCTTAAAACAGACAAAACCAATAGTTAGGATAACGAAAATAAAAGTAGTTGACCACAAAGGTCCATCAATTAATCTTTGTTTTATGTTTTCTATATAACGCAAGTTTTCTGCATTTAATCTTTGAAGATATGGTAAACTTAATATCTCCTGATGGTCCGTAATGTTGAGAAGAGCAGACGTTGGGGATCCCGGTAACTTTCCTACAACATTTCTTTGGTTTCTATATAGGGACCCATTTATTTTTACTTCATCAGTAAATGTGAGTAGAAATGTACCAGTGACAGTTTTCTCCACACCATCACTTGTTGCTACATTGACCGTTTGGTCATTGATAATGATAATTCCTTCATCGATAACTGTGAGGGCTTCTAGATGCGAAGGACGAGTGATGCAATATGCACGACCACCAGAGTGAAGTTGTTGAGCGCATGTTGGATAGTCCAATCTTTTACAAAGTGATGTTGTCAGGGTAGCATGGCAATTTCCGATAGCCAGAATTTGATTTCCACAGTCTGCCACATTGTTTGTTTCATCAAAATGAAGAATTGTGTTATTGTGTTGATCAGGGTACAGGGTTACTTTTCTACAAACTAAATCTGGTTTTAGATACTTAATTAAAAAATGTAAAAACTTATCATCCAATAGGACTTTTATATAAGCAACTTCCATTAAATCTGTTACAGTTATATTTGCAGAGTGCTCATTTATCATATTATTTAAATCGTTAGAATCAAGAATTTGAGGGTTAACAATACCGACCTTTGTGAGGGTAATCGAAAGCATAAGATTTTCTAGTTCTGAGATTAAAATTCTATTCCTCGCAAGTAGAGTCTCATACAAATGCTATGTGTCTATTACCTTAGCTTTTGCTTTGTTAACAATAATATTAACAATATCTGTTAAGTTGTTTATCTGTTGTTGCACCCTTGTATTTATAAGAACCTCCCTATTTTCCGCGTCAATGAGCTCTCGTTGTTTAAACTCTAGATTTTCGAAGTCGTCATGATCAGGTGTCTTGGAACATTTATACTCCTTGCGTTCCTATGGTGAACATTTATTGTAGCAAGCAATGTGTTTATATGGCCTATGTCCGCGTCTAGTATCTTTTTCATATGCGACTGCGGAAAGTGGGTCCTTAATAACTTCGTTCTCTCAACCATCTCCGCATACATTGAGAGATTTGTAGTATGCCGTAAGTATTCAAAGCTCCGCCAAATCATCGCGGTACCGTCAGAAACAGGTATATAATCCGATCCAGAATAGTCAGTTAGTTTTGCAGTTGCTGACACAACAAAAAACAGCATCACAAGAGTCCTAGGATCATACAAAACCAAAATCAATCTAAGTTATCTTAAATTGTCCTTGTGGACCACCCTCCCTTTAATAAGAACCGTTGTCCCCAGGTCGGCTTCAACAGTTCCTTCAACATATAAGGGTGTAATCTTATTGCCTAATCTCCTATTTGTCTTCACGAGGACCTTTTCGCCTACTTCGAACACCCTATTTTGCCTCTTTTCATTTAGTCGCTGTAATTGAATTTCCTGTGCTCTTTGTACCCTATTCCTCATATCGCTCTCAAGTTCTGGCGGAGTTGATTGAACAACGTCAATAGGTCGTTTATTTGTAACGGTGTGAATTGTTTTGTTATACTCAATAGAAGCCAGAAGTATCAATTGTAGTGTGTCATTAATAGATTTTTCAAGTTTGAGACACCGAGCAATTTCTAAAAGGGTACTATGTATTCTTTCTACCTGACCATTTGATGTACTGTGAAGTGGTGGTGCATTTGCTATCTGCACATCAAAGTTGTTCGCCAGGAGCGACCTAATTGTTTGTGAATTCAAAGAGGGTTCGTTGTCACAAAATATTGTTCTTGTACGAGGATAAAAGTTCATTAGTTGGAGAATTGCTGGTTCAATATCTACAATAGTTCTTAATGCTATAGGTTGGACGATTGCAAACTTAGACAGTTTGTCAACACATGCTAGAAAATACCTTTTGTCCGTGGAAAATATATCCACATGTAAAATTTTCCCAACACACGCAGGAACAGGCGTTTCACCTATTAATTGTTTTTGTGGATGACGATTGTATTTTGCTTTTTTGCAAATTTTACAATTTGTGACGACCTCATTTGCTAAATTTGTCATTTTCGGAAAAAAGTAATCCTTTAAAATCTGTTTTACATTTTCTTCCGCAGCTCTATGCGCCCTATTATGCTCCATTGTTACAATTTCTCTTTGTTCGTCTTTGTTAGTTACATCGGTAACCATATTCTTTGCATAACGAAACGTTGTTGATGGAAATGCTTCAATCAACCTATGCTGTAGGAATGCCAAAATGGGCAGTTCACAACGAATTGCGTTTACTACGTCTTCTTTTATTACATTAAATACTCTTTCTATTAAAGTTCTTCTATCCGAATAACTTATAAGATATCTGGTTTTTTCCAAAACGGATGAATGTACGTGTTGGTAACTCTATTCCTTCTTCAATCACTACCTGATTTCGGAAACAATTGAGAGGCTTGTCTGTAGATTCAATAGTATAAGACAAAGAAATTTCGCTATGTATCGTAGCAATGTCAGAATTTGAATCATCTCCGACTGCGTAGTCGTCTTGCAAAGCAACATTCTGCAAGGCATGAACATTTTGCCGTGATAACGAATCAGCCACATAGTTTTCTTTGCCAGGTTTATAAAAAATTTTTGCATTGTGCTCATCTATAAAGGCTTTCCACCTTTTTATTTTGGCATTTGAATTTCGGTCAGAAACCGCAAACGTTAAAGGCTGATGGTCTGTGAAAATGTTCAAATCTTTCACGCCGTAGAGATAATTTCTAATGCTCTTTAGAGCTCAAACAATTGCAAGTAATTCGCGCTCGTTAGTTGCAAAATTTGATTCTTTTTCCTTGAGAGTTCTCGAAATCATCGTAATAGGTTTTCCATCCTGAAACAAAACTGCCCAAGCCGTGAGCTGAGGCATCAGTTGTAAGATCGAAAGGTCTTTTATAGTCAGGATACAGTAGCATTACAACCTCGGATGTTAAGACCTCTTTAAGTTTGTTAAATGCTTGAAGTTGTGACTAATTAAATTTTACTCCAATCTTTTTGGATTGACTGGCACCAACTTTGCCATTGTCTCCTTTGAGGATGTCTGTCAAAGGTCTTGCTATTGAAGCAAAGTCCTTAATGAAGCATCTATAATAACTTGCAAGTCCAAGAAATGATCTTAGACCGAAAAGTGTAGTAGGCTGTTCATAGTTCCGTATTGCTTTTATCTTATCGGGGCTGGTTGAAATTCCCCCTCGAGATACCACAAACCCCAAGAACTCCACGTTTTCTTTAAAGAAATTAGACTTTTCGCGAGAAACTCGCATATTGGCTTCATACAACCTATCCAAGACCCAAGCGATGTGTTCGACATGGTCCTTGATATTCTGAGAAAAAATAATAACGTCGTCAATGTAAACATAACACGACTTCCCTATTCTCTCTCTTAGCACATCATCAATGGCTCTTTGAAAAATGCTTGGCGCATTCTTCAGACCAAAGGGTAGTCTGCAAAATTCATATTTTCCATTTCCGACTGAAAAGGCAGTTTTTTCCCTATCCCTTTCAGCAAGCAAAATCTGGTGGAATCCTGATTTTAGGTCCAATGTGGAGAAGAATTTTGCTTTCCCCAGGTTTGACAAAATAACATTCACGTTTGGAATGGGATATTTGTCAGAAATCGTTTTAGAGTTTAATTTTCTAAAATCCATTACAAGCCTTTTTTTATATTTCCAAAGTCGTCAGTACCTTTTTTGTCAACCACCCATACAGGGTTATTGTAGGGTGATCTAGATGGTCGGATTATGCCATCTTTTAAAAGGTTTCGAACTTCTGTATTCACAAAATCCACCACACCCATTGGATATGGATATAGTTTTGAATATATAGGATCTTCATTTTCTCTACGAATCGTTGCGACAACATTTGTATTGAAGGGTAATGCCTCGTTTGGCTCAGCAAAAACACCCATTCTTCTATCAATCATTCTTCGAAACTCCTCAGATATAGCCTGAGGTACATTAAACATTTCGATGCTTACGAAATTAACATTTTTACATTTAAGAAACTGAATCCGTTCTGACCCAGCAATTGTTTCCAGCTTTGTGTTTTTAAAATCTAATTTTGAATTAGTTTCAGTTAGCAAATCGAGTCCAACTATTCCATCAAACGTTTCGAGATTAGGTAGAATAAAAAAATATGCATTAGTATCGAATAGATTTAAAACACATTTTTGTGTAATTTTATTGAAGCCATGTAGTGACTTCACCAAAAAGTGTTGATCAACGTTTTTTATGTGCCTCAATTCTTTCAATGGTTTTATATAATTTTTTGACGTACCTGTGTCTATTAATAATTTGATAACTCTCCCCGCTATTGTTCTTTCGATGAACGGAAGCAAGGAGTTATTCCTAAAAAATTTATTTGATCAACCTTTAAAAATTCATTATCAATGTCTTCGACTTCTGTATTTGTTTCAGTTCGATAATTTAATTCCCCCTGGTCATATGAATTTCTATTCAGTGACAAGTGATTAATCCTCTGCTGTTTTGGCCCTGTAAGTCTTGCTGTGCCACTGTTTGGCCTCTTTACTACAGGATTTATTTTATTTTGTGGCTGGTTTCGCCACTGATTACTGAATTGTTTGGGCTGTCTGAACCGCGATGATGAATCAATATCCATCGGTTCTACTTGTTGTTCCTGTTGATTTTTATTGACGGTGCGCCAGCTAAAATATGGGTTCTTATTTTTTAACTGTTGGCCTTGTTTGGCTTTATCCTCAATGCTCCTAGCATAAGTGCTTGCAAAAGCATAGCGCTCATGATTTCACTCCACTTCTTGGGCCAATGCCAAAGCTGATGGGAGGTCAAGTCTATTTATAATAGCCTTAAAGTTTAAGGGAGTATCAAATGAGGCCAAGACATTGTCCGCGGGACCTCTTATTTTATTTCTTATTATGCCAAGGGCTTGATAATGAGTTGAACTGCCTTCATACTTCTCGTATACTTTATATGCGGTGTGCGCCGCCTTCCTCCATGAAACGTACGTTTCAAGTTTGCCTTCAAATTCCGGCAACGATTTTGCAATATCTAAAGTCTCCTTACATACAATATTTTCCCTAATTTGCGCCTCTGTATATGTTTCCACTTCGGGTGCACTAACATTTAAACCATCAACAGATTTTTTTAATTCTTCTAGCTTTTTCTCAAATTGTCGTTCTTGTACGACGAGAGCACTGCAAATAGCACTTTCAACTAGTGCCTTTAATTGGTCAGGTGTCACTGACATTTTTGATTTTTCTGAAACTACTAATTTTTGAAATTCTGCTAACAGAGAGTTTATTTCACTATTCATAAATTTATTTATCACACAAAGGTCGTTATTAACAATTTTTAAGAAAACATTTTTATACCACAAATTGAGCACTCTACTTACATGATAATAAATTTCCTTTATTAAATTTTCTTAATTTAGCCTTATTCAATTAAGTCTGCTGTTGTCGATTCGTTGAAAATCTTCTTGCAAATAATATGGCAGCTTTTAAACGGCTTTGTGTCATCAAATATTGATATCCTTGTCGACGGCGGTCTGCAGCCACAGGAAGAACAGAATTATTGCTTTTATTGCAATATATGTAGATTAATTAATTGTATAGAGTCCGAAAGACCCGTTGGGCGCCAGTAATAACAAATATAATTTTCTTATCGTTAAGCGATCAGTTTATTTTATTATTCTTCTTTCTTAGAGTAAAACTTAAAAACTAAACTTAAACTTAACTTACAAAATATTATAAAGCAGCCCCATACCCAAGTACTGCTGAGTTTGCGTCTGGTGTTCTATTTCTTTATAATTGTTTACTTTAGCAATGTGTGCAATATTGCTGATTGTACAACATAATAATTTAAATACCCTGTTGGGAATTTAGAGTTGTGTTAACTTATACATAAATGAATGTGTGAAAGAAAATAAAGAAACTGTTGGTGCTTTGTGTAGTCTTTTTTATTTTATTCTACGCGAGTTAAGGTCAACCCAGGTATACTAACTAAAATATTGTAAACAACGAAAATATGTTTTTGGGAACGTTTTATGGCTTGTCCCTTTGATAATAAGCAATCGTCATATGTAAACACTTAACATAAACAATCTTTTTAGATAAGACTAATCATAAGAAAACTTTCTATATAAACTCTAAAATGATAACACCAATCATAAAGAGTAGTTTTTTGTATAAAAGAAAAACAAATACATAGTTCTAGCAAATTAAGAGAAAATACAAATGATTATATTTCTTAGTATTTAAGAAAAACTAGCAAAACTAAGTATCGAATAAAAGACATTATGAAAATAGCATCCCTTAAGGTTCCATGAACGAAGGTTACTACATATGTATGTATATATAATACTGTAAATACTCTCGTTCGTCAGTTCATAGGTAAACTCATAGAAATAAACTTCATAGTTTTTAATTTTAATATTAATAAGTCACGGATCAAATTATTAATTTTTTCTTTCTGAAAGTGTTGGTTTGTAGGTGTACGGCAAGAGAAGATTGGACAGGCGTACACTCTTTCATGTACTTTGAAATTCTCTTGTCTTTTGTTATTCGTAACTGTTAAACTGAAAATGGCTGCACCTTTATTTTTGATTTTCTTTTCTTTCATGGCGGTGAGAGCATGGTGGTGAGAGTATGGCTCATTGGCGTGTGTTAGAATTATTTGATTTTTAAAATGATTCAAGGGTTTAGGACTTTCTTGTATAATTTCAATTGGTGAACTTTGGACTGAATGCTGAGATTCATTCGTACTTGAATTTATTTGTTGTCTTGACAACGCGTCAGCAACTATATTCTGGTGTCCAGGATTATATAATATTTTTGCACCATATTCCTCGATAAAATTTTTCCATCGTTTCAACTTTGTATTTGGATTTTTATCAGATACAGAAAATATTAATGACTGATGATCTGTATAAATTGTTAAATCTGCTATTCCATATAAATAATTTCTCAACTTTTGTAAGGCCCAGACTATGGCCAAAAGTTCTTTCTCATTTGTTGAATAATTTTGTTCAGTCTCGTTTAGAGTTCTGGAAATAAATGCAATGGGTCTTTGTTTTTGTGATAGTACAGCGCCTATAGCAAAATTGCTTGCATCGGTAGTTAACTCGAAAGGTTCTTTGAAATCGGGTTGAAATAATTGTACTTGAGCTTCAAGCTCGTCCTTGATTTTATTCATTGCTTCTAGAGCAGGTTGATCTAATTCTATATTTATTTTTGCGCTCTGATTTTTTGATATACTTCCGTTTTCTCCTCTCAAAAATGTTGTTAAGGGTTTAACAATTGCAGCGAAATTTTTGACAAATTTCCTATAATAACTGGCTAAGCCTAATTGTCTGTATTTTTGTAGGATCTACAGTGATTCCATTATGTTTAATTATGTGACCTAAATATTCTATTTCTTCTTTAAATAAGAGAGATTTTTCATTTGAAATCTTCATATTTGCTTTGTGCAAAGCGTTAACTATTGCCTCGATATGTTCAATGTGTTCCTTGGGTGTGGAAGAATATATTAGTACATCGTCAATATAGACGTATGCAAATTTACATATATATGGCCTCAAAATATCATCGACGCATCGTTGAAAAATTGAAGGAGCATTCTTTAGCCCGAATGGCATCCGAAGGAATTCATACTTAGCGCCGTTGATTGAGAAAGCTGTTTTTTCACGGTCTTCTCTTTTAATTCGAATTTGGTGGAAGCCTGATTCCAAATCTAATGTTGTGAAAATCTTTGCTTTACCTAAGTTTTGGATAATCATATTCACATCTGGGATAGGATATCTATCTGTAATTGTTTGTGCGTTCAATTTTTGAAAATCTACGACCATCCGCCGTTTAGGTTTACCTTGGTCATCGGTACCTTTTTTTGCTACTGTCCAGATAGGACTATTGTAGGGACTTCTACTAGGTTGTAAAATTTCGTTACGCAATAGATCCTGGATTTCTTTATTTATAAATTCATTATCAGAGTACGGATATGGATATTGTTTTGTCCATATAGGTTCATCTGACTTTGTTCGACTAGTTCCTTCAATAGTAGTGGTGTATGGTAGTTTTTCATTCGTGTATGAATTTTTATTCATAATATCTTCTATTCTTTCCCTGTAATCTTCATTGTTCACTGTAAAATTTATTTTATGCATTTTTTCTTTACATCTATACTTGAGTCTATTATTAATTAAATCTATAGTTGCACCTATTTCCTTTAATCCTTGCATTCCTAATATCATGTCTGACCCTGTCAGTGAATCTATTTCAAAGAATGCCAACTCATAATTTAGTAGATTTATCAACTTTTTACTTTTAACATATGAATACCCGTGTAATGTCCTTACTTTTACAGGAGTATCTAATATTTTGCTATAACCTATTTTACAGTTCATATCTATATAATTATTTGTTGCACCGCAATCTATTAATATATTGATGGTCTTACCCGTTTCTCTATCGTGTCTTTGTAGATGAGGTAAACCATCCTTTAGTCTAAAAAGCTACTTTCGTGTCTTCATCTTCATCGTACTCAGCTCTAGTTCAATTGGCTTCGTCCTCCTCTCTGGTGTTATTAATTCCTTGTTGTTTATTAGGATTAAAGTTGTTGTTGAAGTGATTGAATTCTCTCTTGAAGGGTTGATTTTGTCTGAAGGGATTGTTGTACCTTGGGAAATGTGTTGGTTGACGAACATTTCTGTCACTTGTATCCACTTCCATTGGTTGTACTGGAGGTTGTCTTTGGATGTATGGTAGCTGTTTATTTCGGTTGTATTGTACATTTGGTCTATACTTTCGCTGTTCAAACTGTTGATGGTGTGGTTTCTGTTGGAACCGTTCTTGAGTCACCGGATGTGGTCGATGTGCTTATGTTGGTGTATTGAACTGTAAACTTCTGTCGTCGTGGTAGATAGTACTTGCAATTGCATATGGGGTCTCTAAATCTTTTGGATTTTGAGCGTAAAGTGTACCTACTGTGTATTTTGAGTTTAAACCAGTGATAAATGTCCTGACGGCTTCTTGATTAGCGAATACTTTCATAGTTTTATCGCCTTGTTCCATCTCAATTTTTGATAAAATTAAATTCAATGCTTCATTTATGCATGAATGATATTCGGCCAAATTTTTTCTTCCTTGTGATATCTTCTTCATCTCTTCAAGCAAAACGTACATTGGACGTTGGTCGGCATATGTATAATCAAGTCTATTTATTATTGAATAGAAATTGAATATAGTGTTGTGGTTGATTAGTATATCTGCAGCCACACCTTGAATTTTTGCTCGTACAATAGCAAGTGCTGTATAGTATGTTGGTGTGTTTTCAACGTTTTTAATGGTTTCCATATGTGTCCATGCGGATGATTTCCAGGCACGGTATTTCTTTTTGTCTCTATCAAATATTGGGAGAATTTTAAACACTTCTAAATTTATTTGGCTTTCAGTTGTTATTCCACTTGAGCATGGAGTCAATTGTACTGCCGGTTCTATATTGAATGCTCCGTTATTTCTTAATGCTGTGAGAGTTCTTTGCGTCTCAGCTTGAGCGGCTACCAGTGTAGCAATTTGAGCTTGCAGGGTTGCTAAATTTTGGACAGACATTTTATTTGTGTCTGTATCTGGAATTATTCCTCATGCTAGGTCAAAAATCTTTTGTCTTTTGTTAGTCTGGATCTCCAGTTTTATTTTTATTTCAAAGGATTGTCGCGAATATAAGATTCTACTGTATTCCAATGAATTTATTTTATTCCGCTTTTCTGTCTTGGAAGTCCTTTTGTACTCACTGTGTTTTTTGTCCCTTGATTAATTATTCCCTTTTCCTTTCAGGATAATGTTGTTTCAAGGATCGAAAGTGCAGTGTTCACTTAAGTGGCATTTAGAATCCTTTATCATTAATTTAACTAAACGATCCCGGTTGAGCCCCCAGTTAGTTTCCTAACTTAAAGAAATGAGGAAAAAAATATATTTTCTTTTTAACTGCACTGAAATGTGCGTTTCTTTATTTAATATATTCTTAAGACTGATTTGTTACTTTACCTTTTCTTATGACTACAGCTAGGTTTAATAATATAATTCTTATCTATTACAGTTAATAATATTGTTCTTATCTATTTTTATTTAAAGGGTCTGACCTTTGTCCTCCACGTGTTGCTATAGTGGAAAGGTTTTGTAGATAATGTTTTAATATTTTCATTTATCATAATATGTCTTTGTGTTCGTTATCTAATATTTTATTTTGTCATAATATTTCTTTGTGTTCGTTATCTACTTGTTTAGGTGCAGTTGGTGTGACGTGTGTTAACTTGTGTTAACTCGCGCAGGTATTCTTCCAGAGTACGGTTAAATCTTTCTACTATGCCATCTGACTCTGGATGGAGCGCCGTTGTTCTGGTTGCCATTATTCCATATATCTCGTACATTTCCTGGAATTTTGCAGACTCAAAATTTCTACCCTGGTCAGAATGTAATTCTATTGGAACACCATAGCGACAAACCCAGGTGTTTACGAATGCATCCACTATTGTTCTTGGTTGGGTATGGCATATACTTCTGGCCATTTACTGAAGTAGTCCAGTAGACATACATCCCAATAAAAAAGCTGTTTTAACTTTTTAAGGGTTTTCGTTACACCAAAGTGACCGCCACTGGTGCCATTATGGAACTCCCTCTTTACATCTTTCATCTTGGATGCTGGCAACACTAGTAAATTAGAAGCCCTTTTGCTGTCCGCACTTTCCCAAGTAGGATATAAGCATCCATTTATCAGCTTTAGGCTATTCCACTGGGCCCAATGAGATTTTACGAGCGGGCTCTCAGCTGATATCTTTTTTCGGGTAGGTATTTTGTCTTCTTGTTTAGCAGCTATAATTTTTGCTAGTGTGGGATCATTCCTCTGCGCCTCTGACCAGTCCTCATCAGTATTGATGAGCTTTAGCTGAACGTCAACAACGCAGTTCTTTGCTTCCCTTCAGGGTTTTTAAATTGCAGTAGCCGCCTGAGTGCAGAATGGTCGGTCCTTAGCATGAAGTGTTGCCCATACAATTATTTATCACTTTTTCTGTTCCATTAACCATCTAGAAAAGCACGCCTCCTATTCGATATCCGCTGGCATACCTATCTAACACACATTTCTCTCCTGCGATTGGATAGGCCAAAACCGGAGCTGAACACAACAAACCTCTCAGTGTCTGGAACGCTTCCTCTTGTGGTTGCTGCTACGCTGACAAAATTCGGTACAAAGCGTCTGTAGTAGGTGCAAAGTCCCAGAAAGCTGCGGAGCTCATGAATATTTTTTGGACTAGACCAGTCCTTTACTGCTCGCATTTTATCTTCGTCCGTTTAAGTACCGTCTGCCGTAACGCGATGACCCAAATATTTCACCTCTTTCTGGAATAATGAGCATTTGTTTGCGCTAAGCTTTAGTCCAGCCAATGATATTCGCTGAAGCACCTAAGCCAGGTTTTTGAAGTGTTCGTCAAAAGTCTTTCCCATCACAATTATCTCATCAAAATCCACCAAGCGTGTCTTACAGTGAAGCCCTTTTAAGACGTGTTCCATAAGGCGTTCAAATGTGGCCAGACCGTTGCAGAGTCCAAATGGCATAACTTCAAACTGACATAAGCCATCGCTTGCACTGAAAGCAGTTTCAACTTTGTCCTGCTCTGCAATTTTTACCTGCCAATAGCCACTCTGCAAGTCTAAGGTAGAAAACCATTTTGTACCAGCCAGGTTGTCCAAGGTGTCATCAATTCTCGGTAGTGGGTAGCTGTGACATAGTGACTTCGTTTAGCTTCCTGCAGTCGACACAGAATCTGGTACCGCCGTCTTTTTTCTTTACTAAGACTACAGGCGAGCTCCAAGGACTTAAAGATGGTTCGATTATGCCACTCCACTCCATTTCATTGCCTAGCTCCTTAACCTCGTTTCGTCAAGGGTACACTTCTGTTTTATTAGCATCGCTTTGCCAGTATTTATTTCGTGTTTTACTATAGCCGTTCTCCCTTGGCTTTGACTTTTTAGGGCGAAAAAGCAGGCATGCCTTTTTTGCAGCTGTGTGGCTTTCTTTCTATCAGGAGCTACTAGTCCTGCTACCCATGATTCAGGCTCCCTGGCAGACATATTGGCAGGTTAAAGATTTTTCTCGCAATTTATTATCGCCTCCGCTGGACCACACTAACTTATGTTGGTATTGACTCGCTCATGACCACATAAAGTAAGCACTCTTATAGCGACTCTTCCAGCTGGGCAAGTTTTAACGAGGGCTTTTGCTGTAATTATGTAACCCTCAATTTCTACTGGTTCTAATACCCACAACCGGTTGTCCACACGATCTTTCTACATTCTAGCCCATATCAAAGATTAAGAATGCGGTGGTAACTTCTGATATTCAACAGCAAAAAGTATCCTTACGTGAGCCTGCTTTTCATAGCCAACATCCGGAGGTATTTCAATATTACGCTCCCCTACGCTTTGTGTAGTCGTACATTGCTCAATTGCTCACACTTGCCCTTCACTATATCGGGTCTCATAATTGACTGCGACGCTCCTGTGTCTATGGTAAAAATGTGTTTTTCACCATTGTTGTATCCACTTGCTGTAAGGTTGCTGTTTTTCTGCTGCATCAGTGATATGGAGATTGTGGGAGCTAGCTCTGGGGCCATAGTGCTACCTCGTTTTAGTTTAACGGTGACTACTGTGATGCTCACCCGCTTATTGTTCACTTGTGGCGAGACTGTTCGTTTTCAAGGCCCCTTGAATTTGCGCTGGAAATGCCCACTTTTACCACAGTTATAGCATTTAGCTCTGCCTTGTGTTGTCACCCAGCTAATGCTTGCTTCACTGCCTCCTTGATGCTTGTCACTAGGCTATTATCGTTTTCTGCAACCACCTCCATATTTCGCACCTTGCATATTTGGGGCTTAGAAATAACTCTAGCAGTTTCTTGTGCCAGTGCAAGTGCGATAGTTTCTCTAAAGGATGCTTTCTGTGTGACACATACTGCCAGCTTGACGTACTGATCACGAATTCCGTTTACAAACGCCTCCATTTTGAAGTTATTCAAAAATGGGTGATTTTCACCCGGATACGTTAATTGCACAGCCCGCTCAATTGCCATTACAAAATCCTGTAGACACTTATTTGGCTTCTGCGCTCTACCTCGCAATTCCATACGGTACACTTCGCGCTTGATTTCGCCGCCGTACTTGGGCGGTAGTGCCGCCATTATGTCGTCATAGCTGTTCCTGCAGCTCACTGGTACGGTTTAAGTACCTCCGCCGCTGTGCCTTTCAACTCCAAAATCAACTCTATTGCCTTTTCTTCCCTACTCCATGCGTTTTTGTTGGCCACTGTGTCGAACTGGAACTTAAAGACATTAAATGGTGCACTGTCATAAAAGCAAGGTGATTTTATTCTGCTAGAAACTTCTGGAACAACGCGCACTGGTCCCCTTGATACTGCAGATTATTAATTTTCGTTTCCAGGTCCTGCTATTTTTCGACACCAGTAAGTTCCAGCTCAGTAATTTTTTTCTCCAGTGTAGAGAGCTTTTCGTCAAATTCACTCACAATGCCATCCATTCTTTTATTTATGACTTCAGAAATTTCTTGAAGTTTCTCATTTATAGCCTTGGATGTTTCGTGAACTTCGGCTTTAACTTCAGCTATAAGTTTGTCATTGTTGGCTCTAGGCGTTTATTAAACTTCGGCTGAAAGTTTTTCATTGTTGGCCTTAGACGATTCTTTAACCTCTTCCATTTTTCCTATCATAGCATCAAATCCAGGCTGTTTGTTATCTCGCGAGTACATACCTCTATTTCGTCTATACTGATGTCGATATCACGCCGCTTGAACTGCTATATCAGTCATTTCTGCAACTCATCCTTATTAGCTGTTGTCGGCTGGTCCCACTTACTCAATTCCTTTTTGAGTTGTTCTACTTTTAGTTCTTCAAACTTAATGGTCTTTATCATTAATTTATTTTAATTAATTATCCTTTATTTTATTTTTGAAATTTCACTTCTGACACCAATTGTTACGTTTCGACTTTTTCGATAACGTTTACTTGTTTGAGTTCTTTTAATTAGTAAAAAATAAAATAAAAATACAACGGAAATTGATTTTGAGTATAATGATGTTTTTCCTTTAATACCACTTTTTTTTAAATACACGATGTTTGTTTTTCGACTTTGACACTAAAAAAGCTTTTTAACAACTGATCCCCGTTATTAGGCAACAATTTCTTGTAAAGTGGATAGCACAGCTTCTAGATAGTTCTTTGTAGAGCCGGTTTGGTGTTGCCTGTTATGTTGTATATGCATGTAACTGTGTATTGAGCATTTATATATATGGCAGCTTTATAAAAGACCGCATAATGTGGTTGGTATGTCAACCAAACAATTCAAATTCATGTCAACCCAAACAGCCAAACTATATTATCATTTACAGTAGTGAACAGGGGGCGAGGTCGAGCCGAGTCACAGCAAGCGGCTTATGTCGGCTTAAAATTTCAGGCGGCGTTTTAGTGGGCTATCTAATACTTTCTTTATTAATAATTTGCTTTAAAATCAAATCAGATATAACAAAGTTTTTCTAATTGCAACCACTTTTGTGAGAAAAAGATAGCAAGCATGTAATTTATTTTGTCGTGGTTGATATTATATTTGACCTACTACAAGGTAGTAGCGATAGCACAGCTGATTAACGAGTCTAGATGTCAATTGTGTAAAATTAAAATTGTGTGTGACAATATACTCATACCAACATTCCAAACACCACAACTTTCAACTGTGCTAAAAGTGCCACCCGATATTATACAAGGTATTTTTACAACAAATTTTGTATTGTTGTAGAATCGCTACTACTTGGAAGATCTGCCTTGCATGGCAATAAGGAAAAAAGCGACTCTACGACTTTGTAAAATATCCCGTTAGAATTTTTGCGTTTGTTACAAAATGAAAAAGTGTTAAAATTAAAAGAAAAATGGCTCAAAAAAATATTTCAACGTACTTTTTTAAAAGCTGCAAAAGATCAACAACTTCATCTGACTCGGAATCAGACGATGAAAAAATGTAAATAACATTACTGCCACAATTTAATTAAATTTTTTGTTAATTTTTTTGTTTTTATATTATTTAGCTTTGAGCAAAAGACTGAATTATTTTCTTAATTATTCTTTTAATATATCGTCCTTTATAGCTACGTAGTCTTATCTCAAAACTCTTGATTTTTTGAGTTATAAATGCAGAAATATTCATCGTAACGTTCTTCATCTTGTTGTTACAAACCGGTTGACCTGGCGAGGTTTCCAACTAGCTCAGATGACATGTTTTCCTCAGGAGGTTCCAACCCTTCCCGCCAGCCGCGTATTTGAACACAAAAAAAACAAACTTAAAAAAAAAACAAAAATGAACTTAAACCTGCAAAAAAAAAAATATCACCAGAGACAATGCTATAGGAGAGAGATGACAATTTCCCTATTATGCCCACCCAACCTTGTCATGAAGAAAAAATCTCCGAGGTTTTTATAGTCTAATTCATGACCCACTTTCCACTTGACCTCTTCCTTACCTTACCTTTCCTCCATCACCCGTATTCGAAATTGATTACTCCATCATTTTTCCCATATTCATATATACAATAAAACTTTATTTCACATACTTAATTATATAAAATAAATTCCTTACTATTTAATATATTTACAATAATTCAAAATACCTTTTTTTTCTTTTTTTTCACATCCGTCTACAATTTAACTCTTGTTTGCTTACGTTTTCTTTCTTTTTCTTTTTTTAATAGTTGTTTATGTTTTCTCACTCTGAAATTTATGTGAGCCGTAGTCTTCCGCACGCTTCATAAAATTCACTTTTCCTTAACTTCAACCAAGGATTAGTTTTCACTTTTTTTTAACTTCTCTTTTTAATTATTTATAAGTCTTTTTCTTTAATACTATGTGCACTTGATTTACATTTTAACATGCGAACACTTCAGCGATCTTTTGACTTCTCTTTGTCTTGCTAAAAATTCTACCTAACTGAACTATTTTTTTCCCCCGCCGATTTTTCCCGATTTTCGAAACTTTCCACTCGGGTTTCCCGCCAGGTATCCATCTTTTTTCTTTATATAAAATTCTAGTTTTCTTATTTTTAAATTTTTGTTTTAAACAAAATTCCTGTTAAAACGGTTTGAGCAGAAAACAAGTTTTAGCTTTATATTATTTTCCTAACAATTCTCCTTTTCCTGGGTATATATAATTTCGAGACTTTTCTTCGCCTTTCCTTCGAATTTTCGGCCAGCAAACTATCCCTTTAATAGGTTTTCATATTTCTAGCAAGATTTCTTTCCCTGTAGTTTTCTTACTTTTTAAACAAAATATAACACTTTACTACCAAACGGTCTTGAATGAATATGCCATCTATGTTTTATTTTCCTTTTTGTCATATTCTACTACACAGTGATATCAACTGTAATGTGTGTAGGCCCAAAAAAAATACATGACAGTCATTTGACATTCACACATACACATGTTGTAGGCACTGCCTATTTTTTTGTTTTTAAATTATAAATATAAATAAATAGTAATCTGTAAATCAAAGCGCTAAACGGAGAGATCAAACAAAAGGTATGTATAACTATTTGTTTGTATAAATGTATGCTTTGTTTACTTTTCTTTACAGGAATTATCTGATGGTGGTCATATTTTTGCTCAGGCGGTAATTTGTGCGTTTATATTTTATACACCCGCAACAAAACTCCGGGTCGTACGACGGAATGTCGAAGGGAACGGTGTGCGGGTTTATTTTCCCAATCACCAGCCCAACGTGGGGAACTCCCATGACCCTGAATAGTCTCATCGCTAGCTTTAGCCGGGCAATACCAAGTAAGTAAGTGCATATAACTATAATAAAAAATTTGTATACGTTGCCTAATTTTTCTTATCTGTATTTCTTTAGGTTTATGTTATGCCTTCATCACATTTCCCTCGTACTCCTGCAGAAGTCTGGTTGAATAAAACGCCTTCCTAGACTTGGATCTCTATTCAATTCTTTCCCGTGAGGTAAGAAAAAAAAGATAGAGGCTACCCTTATAACTTCAAAATATATCTCTTGTTACCAATTTTAATTGGTAGTGGTACTTTGGTATCAATAATTAAAACGAACGCCTTTTTGAGGCTATAATTATTAATCTCCGTATAATGACTGCGTCAATAAAAAATCGGGTAATACCTCATCTCTTTTCTCCCTGAACGCCTAAGGAAGGATTGTGAATTCTGATACCTTTACTGCTAAAGATTTCAGAATTCGTCAAACTCAACTCGCTTCGGCTGTTTGTACTTTTACGGGAAGTATTCATATGATATTTAAATAATATTAACTATTACTTTGTGATATTTTTTTAATATCCCTTATTTTTTTTTTACAACTCATCTCATCCTATTTTGCGGTTATTCCCAACACTCAAAACAACCATCACTCTACACTAGGCATATTACAAATTTTATCACAGTGATTTGACTTTACTATCTCATATTGCACTTGCTGGTATGTAACTATAAACTATTTTTAGAATTTGTGTAAGGTGTATAATTCTAACAATTAAGGTTTATACTCAAAACTAGGTGTATAAATAAAAATCAGAGTGTATAATTGGAACTTATGTATAACTAGAAACTATCAGGTACATTCTTAGGACTATATCACAGATCCTAAATTTTAATATTGCTCAATCCTTTCTTCAAGTTAGACATACTTTAAGTCGCTCTTGTAAAATAGAGTTGCTCCAATATATTTTAGATAAAAGGGGATGTTATCCCCTAATATCCTTCACATGATATACCCCTAAGGCCTTACCTTGTAGATTTTCTAATTCATACAGGTTGTTTCCTACGGGTTGAACCACCCTACACCTTAGAAACTTCCGACAAAATTTTGCATTTCGGTTCTTTGCAAAATTGCTCAAAACATTATTTCGCCGGTAAACTTCTTGGCCGGGTGTGAATGTTACTACTCGTGCTCTTTTGTTATACAATTTCGCGCTTCTTTCGTATGCAGTGTTCATGTTTTTCTTTATTTGCTCTCTTATTGTTTCCATTTTATCGGCTTT
Source organism: Gymnocheta viridis (assembly GCA_956483585.1). Classification (NCBI taxonomy): domain Eukaryota; kingdom Metazoa; phylum Arthropoda; class Insecta; order Diptera; family Tachinidae; genus Gymnocheta; species Gymnocheta viridis. The sequence goes on from OY101443.1 coordinate 37,065,188, forward strand.
ATTTATTGAACTTATATTGTGGTCTGTTAGAAATTTCAGCTTTCATGTGGTATCCGAATAATGCAAAAAACGGTGTATACCCTGTAGCTGTTCTTAAAACACACTCTATCTCGGACAAATATAAATCCCAGTCTCTATGGTCGTCTTTTAAGTATGCTCTTATTGCATTTAATACTGATTGATTTACTCTCTCGCTCGCATTACTTTGTGGGGAATATACTGCTGTTTTTAAGTGTTTTATCTGGTACGTTTTCATGAGGTTTTCAAAGTTCTTAGCAGTGAATTGTGACCCGTTGTCGCTATGGATTATTTCTGGAACTCCGAACTTGTGAAAAATTTCTTTGACCAGAAATTCCACTACATTTCCAGTATATGCTTCCAGTATATGTAGGGAAAATATAATAAAACACAAATTATTTATTATATTTTAATATTAATTGAAATAACGATTTATTTAAATTCACTTTGTTATTTGCAATATTTTTTAAAAAATTAGTTTTGAATAAAAATGTTAATAATTATATTTAATTATTATAAAAATGTTTATAAAAATGTCTGTCCGAGTCAACTTTTATTCTTCAAATTTACAACTTTTTCCGTCCGAAGTTAGCACGACTTTACAACTTTTATAACAACTTTACAACTTGTGTTTCTTTCGATTGCTCAACAACGACTGTCCGTCTTTTTTAAACTTTAAATATTCTTTCTATTCCTTTCTGTTTCTGTCCGTCCGTGTTGCTAAATTTAGTACGTCAGTGTTGGGAAACTGTGGCAGTCCGTTATTTTAGCCCCTTATCCCACATTCGGCCATCCGACTAATCATCCGTCTCGGATGAACTACCATCTTCATCATCAGCTTCGGAATAACGCCATAACTTCATATGATCATTGCTAGTGCTTGTTGTATTCGGTCCCTCAAAAGATGCTGCTTTTCGAACCTCATAACGCCCATTTCGCTTAACCTTTGTAACTTCATACGGCCCAAGATATTCATTAGCAAGTTTTCTGCCGGCAACAAATTGGGTTCTTTTAATAGCCACCAAATCGCCAACTTTGTAATCAAAATTTTTCTTTATTTTACGATCAAAGTTCTTCTTATTTCCAATTTGTACTTTTTGAATTTGTTGTTTAGTTTCATATCTAAGTTGTTCACGATTTTTATCAAATTCATTCACCAGTTCAGTTTCTAGAATTTCCATTACGTTATTGCACCTGCCATTTTTCATCTTTACGCCAAACAAAACTTCAAATGGTGAGCGACCAGCAGATCTATGAAAACTACTATTCAGAGCTTTTTGAACATTGACTACTTCTTTGTACCACATTTCAGGTTTTTCAGATGAAAGTTTTGATATTACTGCTAAAATAGTCCTGTTGACACGTTCCACTTGCCCATTACCTCTCGGTACACCAGTTGTTGTAAGTATATGTTCGATGTTTTTAGAATTGCAAAATTCTTTAAATGCGTTTGAAGTAAACGCTGCACCTCAGTCACTTATAATACGTTGTGGATCACCAAAAATCGAACGCCAACACTCGAGCTTGTTAATGACTTCATCCACACCAGTGCTTTTTGTGGGGTACAGCCAAACGAATTTACTAAAACCATCAACAACAGCAAATATATGCTTATACTGCTTTGACGTAGCATCCATTGGTCCTAAATGATCAACGTGTATCGTACACAACGGCACGTCACCTTTATCAATGCATTCTAGAAACCCTTCTAATTTTCCTTGTTTTTTTTGAAAAGAATGCATTTTATACAATTTTGTATTACTTTATTTGCTTTATTTTCTATGTGTGATATAAAATAATGTTGTTTTATTTGATGAACGGTTTTTGCTGTTCCAAAATGACCATTTTCATGTGCTTTCGTGATAATTTCTTTCTCCATATGACGAGGAACAACAAATACATCATTTCCGTCAACTGATTTACATAAAACACCACCTATCAACTTGTAGTTACCATACGGACGAGTATTTAATATTTCAATAATAGCTTTTAAGGTATCATCAGTATTTTGAGCTTTTTGCAAACGGCATTTTAATTCTGATTCTACACTAACAATATTAACCGCATGTCTACTGAGCGCATCGACGTGCTTCATTCGTTCTCCTTTTCGATGTTTTAAATTATAATCAAAGTCCTGCATGTACATTACGTATCTAGAGATCGAGGGTACCAAATCATCCTTTCTATATGTTTGCTGGAATGCTAAACAATCAGTAATTAAATCGAATTTCATCCCCAAAAGATAATGTCGTAACTTCTTCATTCCTAAATATGCAGCCTTTATTTCTAAATGATAGCTATGTAGTTTTGCTTCTGATTCAGATGTTTTTTTACTATAAAAATAAACAGGATACCACTTTTCATCAAATTGTTGTATTAGTATAGCACCAAAACCCAATTTCGACGCATCTGTATGCAACTCTGTTTTTGCCTCTCTTGAAAAAATTCTCAAAACTGGTTGATTTGTCAAAATATCTTTTAATGTTTTAATGGCCGTTTTTGCTTCATCACCAATAACAAATGCAACGTTCTTCTTAAGTAAGTTTGTTAAAGGTCTAGCAACTACTGAATAATTTTCTATAAACTTTCTGAAAAATCCTGTAAGGCCAAGGAATGATTGTATACCTCTAACATTCTGTGGTATTGGAAAATTTTTAACAGCTTTTATTTTTTCCTCACTAGGCTTTACCGTACCATTTTCTATAATCATTTCCAAAAATTCAACTCGATTTTGCAAAAATTTACATTTTTTCCAGTTTATTTCCAAATTATTTTGTGCAGCAACATTAATAACTTTTTGCAAATAGCTCATACCTGTATTATTATCAGTTGAAAAAATGATAATGTCATCCATATAAATTTGCATTATACCTTCGTTAACAAGTTCTCGAAAAATTGAGTTGATAAAACGTATAAAAACTGCTGGAGAATTGCAGAATCCGAACGGCGCATAATTAAATTCGAAAATACCTTGTTTTGTCACAAAAGCTGTAAACTTTTTACTGTCTTCTTCAACAGGAACGTGCAAAAATGCGTTTTTTATATCCAATACGCTGAATACAGATGAACCAGCCAAACAATCAATTAAGTCCTCCATATTTGGAACTGGGAAACGGTCTTTAAAACATACCTTATTCAAACGTCTGTAATCGATGCACATCCTCTTAGAACCATCTTTTTTATTAGCTAACACTACACGACTGCAATACTGAGATGTAGACTTTCGAATAATACCTGATTTTAGCCATTCATTAACTTGGTCTTCAACTATTTTCTGCTCCGGCTGTGGCAAACGACTGGGCGACGAATATATCGGATCTTCTTTTTCTAAAACAATTTTCATTTTTATCGGGTTGACTGCGTTACGTACCGGCGTATAATTATTTTTAATTTGTTCAATAAGTTTTTTATAACCGACCGGTGCCACTACATTAGATTCTTCGACAACATTTATGTTCATAATTTTTTTACATTCATCTTCACTGGGGTTATTAATTAATGAGTGAAACGTATACCCTTTTTCATCCGACGTGTACCGTAGTTTTTTTAAAGTATCAAAGCCGATTACAATGTCGTAACCAACAGCATTATCTGGTACAACCACAAGGTTGTGGGAAACTAAAATTCCATCGAAATTTGAATTTACTTTTACAATACCTTTTGGTATTGTCACGGCACCACCGAAACCGACAATTTCTCTATTATAATTCTGAATGTCTTTTTTAATGTTTTTATTAAAAATGCTTTCTTTCACAAGGGAAATATCCGCGCCACTGTCGATCAAACAATAAAAAAAATTTTCATTTATCATTAGTTTCTTTAAACTAGTTTCATTTATTGTACAATTCACTTTATCAGAACTAGTCACTTTATCAGTATTTGTGACTTTACAGTCTTTCGATATGTGGCCAGTTTTGTTGCACTTAAAGCATTTTGGTCCATCTAAAGTGCAAGAACTACGTTTATGATCATGAGATCCACAATTATAACACCGAATTGTTTTTGAATTCGTAGAGTTTTTATTTGTTTTGTAACGATTTTCACTTCCCTTTTCAAATTTATTTTCTTGTTTACTTTTATATATTCTTTCATATATTTCGTATTGAGCTTTTAATTCTTTATAATTTTTAGCACTGTATAAGTTAATTTTATTTTCTTGCTTGCCTTTTATTCCGTCAACGACGTACCGAATAATTGAAAGTTCATCAACCGAACCGAACGAACCAATTCGACGCATATGCAGTATATATTCGTGTATACTTTCATTGTCCTGTTTTCGACGATCGCGAAGCTGTGAATGTACTTCTGCACTTGGGTACTCCCTTTGAAATTCATCTTCCAAAAGTTCTTTAAGAGCTTTATAATTGCTCACAGGCACTGATTGTAAAAATAAATCTGCTGTTTTTCTCATTTTGCTCCGCGCAAAAACAAATTTTTGTAAATCGTCCCAACCGTAAGTGGTTGCGTTGAATTCAAAATTTTCTATCCACATTTTAATGTTCATGCAGCTGTCACCTTCAAATACAGGAATTGCTTTTTCTGCTGCACCTGCCGAAATAACATTGGAAGCCATTCGCTCCAGACCATTTGGATTTTCCTCGTTCGACATTGTTTTTTTATTATTTTTTACTTCACTTTCTTTAACTTGATTTTCAAAATTGACTTGTATGTTTTGATTTGTACCTTCTGATGTTTCTTTAACTTCTTTATTTTCAACTATGTTTTCTATTTGTTGTTTGTTTTGGTTATCGTTTTCTTTAGTTGTAATATTTTTATTTGCACTTTCCTGATTATCACTCTCTGTAATATTTTTGTTTATTTCATGTTTGATTTGACCACCACTTTCTTTAAATTTTAATTCTTTTAACTTTGAACGTGTTTTTATTCTATCATCCTCACTTTGCTCTGACATAGTTGCTTTATAATTCTCTTAAATGCATTTTTATTTTTCTTCACTCATTTTTTTTTTTTTTAAAGCTTTCAACTTTGAGCTCAATTTAAATGTTAGTGTTTTAAACTTTGACGGCTTTCACTCAACTTCAATTGTTTCAATACCGATCGTTTACTTTTTTATGCAGACGTTCTGTATTTTGTGGGCGGAGTTAAAACTGGTTTTTATTATAATTCGTATTTTAGGTTTTTTGCAATTATTTGACAATTTTCCCGTTTTAGATAATTTTAATTTTTCTTTTACTTAGCAACTTCTTTTTTAATTATAATTTTTTTTTTTGAAATATTCTATTACTTTATGCACTTTTTGTTTTTAGATTTTGGCATTGGACGAGCCCCCAAATGTAGGGAAAATATAATAAAACACAAATTATTTATTATATTTTAATATTAATTGAAATAACGATTTATTTAAATTCACTTTGTTATTTGCAATATTTTTTAAAAAATTAGTTTTGAATAAAAATGTTAATAATTATATTTAATTATTATAAAAGTGTTTATAAAAATGTCTGTCCGAGTCAACTTTTATTCTTCAAATTTACAACTTTTTCCGTCCGAAGTTAGCACGACTTTACAACTTTTATAACAACTTTACAACTTGTGTTTCTTTCGATTGCTCAACAACGACTGTCCGTCTTTTTTAAACTTTAAATATTCTTTCTATTCCTTTCTGTTTCTGTCCGTCCGTGTTGCTAAATTTAGTACGTCAGTGTTGGGAAACTGTGGCAGTCCGTTATTTTAGCCCCTTATCCCACATATATGTTGAAATGATCGACAACTATGAAAATAAAACTATTGCCATTTTTAGACCTGGGATATTTGCCCATAAAATCTATATATAATTTTTGAAATGGCCTCTCAGTGATTACTTGCTTGCCTATTTCTGGACGCGTAATAAAGTTTGTTGGCTTGCTTTCTTTGCAGATCTGACAGTTCCTAATATACATTTTTATTTGTAATGTCATTTTTGGCCAATAATAGAATCTTTTCACCCTTTCAATCGTCTTTGCCACTCCCCCATGTGCTGCGGTTAGAGCGGTGTGAGCTTTTTCAATAATTTCCTGAGTGATATTGGCAGGAATCCATAATTTCCATTTCCATTCGTTTTGTTCACGTTCGAAGGCATCTTTCTTGAAAATCATACCCTTTTCTGTTTTTAAATCGGGCAGACGATCCTTATTTTGTTCTATGTTTCTAATCAGTTCAAGATATTCCTCGCTTTCGAAAACGGTGGTCTCAAAATCAAATAAATCTTCCATGCTTAGTTCGTCAACATTTTCCTGATTGGGTAACCTGGACAACATGTCAGGCACAACATTATCGGAGCCTTTACGATGAGTGATTTCAAAATCATATGCCTGCAGCTGTAGTGACCAACGCGCTAGCCTACCTGTTAGGTCCTTAAGGGACATAAGCCGCTTAAGACTTGCGTGATCTGCCACGATCGTGAACGGCATCATTTCAACGTAAGGCCTGAACTTCTTCACTGCCATTACCGCTGCTAGGCATTCCTTCTCCGTAACGCTGTAATTTCTTTGGCAGTTATTCAATTTCTGAGAATAAAACGCTTCTGGATTTTCTACGTTGTCCTCATTCAGCTGGTACAAAACTGCACCTATTCCATACTCACAAGCATCGCATTGGATAAAAAATCTTTTTGAAAAATCAGCATGTTTCAAGATTGGAGCAGAAGTAAGAGCTTTTTTCAAATTTTCGAACGAAGTTATTGCCTCTGGTGTCATAATAAATTTGTTTGACTTCTTCAACGTATCGGTCAGAGGGGCTGATATTGCAGCAAAATCCTTAACAAACCGGCGATAACATCCTGCTGTTCCTAAGAAACTTCTGACTTCCCTAGGCGACTCTGGTATTTTAATCTGTTTTATTGCTATGATTTTCTCTGGGTCAGTTCTAAGCATTCCACCACCTACAATTAATCCGAGATATTTTAGTTGTTGGAAGCAAAATTGCGATTTTTTGTTAATTGTTAAATTTGCTCTTTTAAGACATTCGGCAACTTCTTTCAATAGTTCTAAGTGTTTTTCAAAACTGTCTGAAATTATCAATAAATCATCCAGATATACGAATACGTTTTGTTTAAGTTTTTATGGGACTACCTTGTGCATCAACCGGCAAAGTCTTTGAGCAGCGTTGCAAAGGCCGAAAGGCATCACACGGAACTGGTAGAGTGGCCGACCCGCTACGGTAAATGCGGTGTAAGGCTTACATTCTTCTTCCAATTTGATTTGCCAGAAGGCAAACTTTAGGTCAACACTACTGATGTAATAGGTTTCATCTATTCTGCTCAGGATGCCATCTATGTTTTGTAAAGGATACGCATCCTTTACTGTTAACTTATTTAATTTCCTTGCATCTAAACAGAATCTGTTTTTCCCAGGTTTTCTCACAACTGTCGTCCTATTACTCCATGGACTTTCACATTCTTCTATAACATTTAATGCTAACATCTCATCTATTTCTTTGTAAACTATATCTTGAACAGCGGGTGAAATAGGGTAGTATCTATCCTTCACGGGTTCTGCACCTTCTATTAAAGTAATCTTATGTTTTTCCAATTTTGTGCATCCTAAACCTTGTCTCTCAAATGATGGAAATATTTCTATAACTTTGTTTAGCTGAATTTTCTCTGCTTCTGATAAAATGTGTGGGTTCGATTTATGATTTTCGGCTTTATAGTTTTCTGTTACTTTTTCGATATCTATTTCCGCAATGCCTATCACTTCTGGGGCTATATTAAATAATATCCAAAAATTAATTCCTAAATATGCTGACTGCTCTAAGTCCATACACAGATAAAATACGATATTCTTATTTTGGCCATTATATTCTATTCTAGTATCTATTTTTCCTAATAACCTATGTTGCTGACCACTTGCAGTACAAATTGTTGTAAAAATCGGTATTATGTTCAGTTGTAATTTTTCCACCAGCTCTCTGCAGCCTTTACCTAAAATGCACACAGATGCACCGGAATCTAATAAACCAACAATAGTTTCATTTCCGATTTTAAACTCAGCATATGGCCTGTTATCTTTTGATGTCCTAGTAGCATTGTGGATGGACTCTATCACCATTTTTCGCATCCTTTTTCTTTCGCTAAATTTCTTTCTCAATTTCTTTATTCGGTTTGATATTACAGGCTTCTGAAACAGTTCTGAATTGAATATTTTATTTCTTACATTTTCATAATTGGTTTTCCTTTCTTCTAACGTATATAAATGTCTATTTTGTGCTGTATACTTATTAAATTGTTTTACTTCTTTTATTAAATTAGACGAAATTTTTATTTTGCGGTCGGATTCGAATGCGGGTTCGCTGCTTAACGATGGTTCCCCGCTTTCCCGTCGTTCCTGGCAAAATTTTTATTTTTGCAGCTGTCACAATTCGGAGAAATAACATCTGGTTTACCACATCTATAACAGAAAATACTTCTTTGGTCTGACGGACAATCCATGAATACATGCCCATTCTGATTGCAGTTCCAGCAATTGATCGCATTTCGATTTGCTGCAATGTTTGTGGAATTCATCATCACAGCCGCCACTTCATCAAAGTAGTTTTCTTCCGTCCGATCAACTTCTCTCATGTCTTCATAGATTTCGTTTACTTGTCTTTGGTAGCGATTTACTGGCACTTTCTGGGGTCTATTTTCTCTTCTCAAGAAGGTCTTTTCCGCATCTAGACAACATACCCTTAGCTCCTCCACCGACGATACGCTCATCGGGTAAACGATTCTGCCTACACTCTCTTAAATTTTTCTTGATCATTATAATCATTTCATTTTCAGGCATCGATATACTAAGCCTCGATCGGAGTTGTGACATAGCGAAGAAAAATGCGTCTATGGATTCACCAGGCTGTTGTCTTCGCTCGACCAGATCCCTCATCAGCTCGAAAGTTGAACGCGAAGATTTATATTGCTTAAGCATAGCTGCCTTTAACGTAGACCACTCGGACACATAAATGGTCTGGATAAACAACCAATACCACTTTTCAGCCGCACCTTTAACCAACAAATGAAAGTTGTCCAACACTTCTTTCCAGGTAACGTTATATTGGGCCTGTAATTTTTCTAACCTAAATACGAAATCCTCTATCGCCAATTTATTTTGATCCCCATCAAACTCCAATCCCCATTTCTCAATGCGTGGACTATCATATTTTCTCTGGGTGTTATCTGTACTAAATGAGGAACCTCGCGACGAATGTGTGGGTTGCGCATTAAGTCCTGACATATCTAAATGATTTCCATCCTCTGATGATTTTGTCATTCTCGGCACATTTGACTATAATAAATTTTTATTTTGCTGTTGTGTTTGCTGTACGACCAAACTTAATTTGCGAACGGAATTAGTTATTTGAGCCATTGTCTTTTTCATGTCTGCCATCTGAGAACTAATATTCTGTTCAAAAAATTTTTTCACTGCTTCTTCTGTACTTTCCCTGATCTGTGCTTGCCTACTTGTGCTAGGAATTTCAGATCCCGGGGGTAATAAAACTTCGGTTGCAAATAGATTCTGTTCACCTGAAATTATTGTTTTTGACAAATCCCTAATTTGATCATTACCAATACTTATCTCTTTTTGTCGGCTTTGTTTTAATTAGCGGATCACTATTTTTATAAATTTTGAATGCTACGTGGGGCGTTGATCTATTCAAATCGAAAAGTACTTGTCTATCCCTTTTCCTATTTTTCTTGGTTGGTGTAGTACCACTCATTACCTATGTAATTGAACTTGCAAAGACACGCACACGTCTTAACCGAACACGGAAATAAAATAAAAGTTAAAAAAACGCACAAAATTGTAAAAAAAATTAATAAAATAAAAATTGGAAAATTCACTAATACGAAAATTAATAAAATCACTGCTAATAAATTCTAAAACCAGATTCTAAATATGTAAATCTGCTAATCTCGTACTAATAACAGAATAAATATTTAAAAAAAATTTTAAGTAATAAATAAAACATAAATATGTATGTATATCAAATAAGTAAACTGAAATTTTACTCTGCTACTTGTTATAAATAAATAAATAAATAGATACAGAATTAAATAAATAGATATATAAATAAATAAATAGATACAGAAATAAATCAATAAACAATTATCTCAAAAAATTATAATAATAATTAAATCAAATAATAGCTAATTAATAAAATAAAATAATAATTAATAAAATATGCGAAAAAATGTAATTAAAATATTTTTTTTTGAAAGGTTTCACTAACAAATCTTAAATTTTTCTTTTTTTTCAGAAATTTTTGGACTTTTCTTACAGGTGATGATGGAAGGTTTGGAAAGTCAAAGCGGTTTTTTAATTTTATAATTTACAACGTCTCTGGTGGTGTAAGTCAACTACTCTAAAAAAATGGTCGAACTCCTTCTTAGGCTTTCTCTCGTACTATCATCTGTACTTTTAGTCTAGAGAGGTACGAGCGATGAACGGTTTCCTTTGATACATCTAACCTCGCCTGACTTTCCTGACGAGAGGCTATTAAAAGAATTCCGCATTCCTGCCTATTATTGGAATTGCGAATCAAAACGGACGTACTCTATTAATCTCAATAAAAACAACCAAACAGTACACAATACATTTAGAGATACTTCACGATCTTCTAAGCTATTGCGTTTTGTTCTGGCTAAGTATAAATTTCATAATTTAAACAAATATAAGTTTCTCTCATGTACAACACTTTTCATCTTCCTCCATTGTCGAAAAGAGGCTATATGAGTGACGCTTTTCATTGTTGTCAACTATTTTGGGGTATTGAAAAAAATTTTCTAGTTGGCTATTGATTCATGCCTAGATGTTTCTACATGTCGTTTTATTTTCAGATTTAGTTTGGTCGCCATTTAGCGTCAAAACTATTCATTACCTTTGGCCGCCATTTATTGCAAAACTAAAACTGAAAACGAATTCGAAATATTTATTGGCCATTTAGCGCCAAACATATTATTTCATTTTGGGCGCCATTTATGTTACAAACCGGTTGAACTGGCGAGGTTTCCAACTAGCTCAGATGACATGTTTTCCTCAGGAAGTTCCAACCCTTCCCGCCAGCCGCGTATTTGAACAAAAAAAAACAAACTTAAAAAAAAAAACAAAAATGAACTTAAACCTGCAAACAAAAAAATATCACCAGAGACAATGCTATAGGAGAGAGATGACAATTCCCCTATTATGCCCACCCAACCTTGTCATGAAGAAAAAATCTCCGAGGTTTTTATAGTCTTATTCATGACCCACTTTCCACTTGACCTCTTCCTTACCTTACCTTTCCTCCATCACCCGTATTCGAAATTGATTACTCCATCATTTTTCCCATATTCATATATACAATAAAACTTTATTTCACATACTTAATTATATAAAATAAATTCCTTACTATTTAATATATTTACAATAATTCAAAATACCTTTTTTTTCTTAAATATTCATATAATAAATTATTTCATTCACCTACAATTTTCTCTATGTTGTTTCTTCTTTTTTTATATTTTTATGTATTTATTTTTTTAGATAATATTTTCTCTTAATTGCCTAACACTTAACAATGTACAAAAAAATTTACACTAAAACCCTATTTTTACACTTAATGATAGTCTTGTTCCCTAAATCTTGAAACTCTGCGATATGTTACTACAATAAATTTCTAATAAAAATGTTCTTTCTTTCTTTTTTTCCTTTTTCTCTATACCCGACCCAAAATCAAATTCTTCCCGAATATAAAACTTTTCTATATTTTCTTGTTCGACCTAACCTGAAGGAGCTCCCTAAGGCTGGAAATATACTATTTTCTTGTTTTTTTCCACGATTTCTAACGCTTTCAACACTATTTTTGTTGTGGGCCTTTTATAGATTTGGGACTTTTGTTTTGACAAATTAGACAAACCGGAAACGAAACAAATTTATGCCTTCTATTTATTATTGGCACAAACTCTAAATCAAGAAAAGGTTCAAAATTTACTACTTACTTTTAGGGATTAAAATAATGGGGTTACTACAATACTATAAACAAAAATACTTAATTCTATATATACATTAATTTGACAATAAATTCTACCAATTTTATCCTTTTTTTCTAGTATTGATTATATCCTTATGCTTCTAAACTATTCTTTTTTTTTATTCCTTCGAATTGACTCTTTTTGTAAACTTTCTGTGGCTTCTCTTTGTTAATTGAAAATACAAAGAAGTTACCTGGCTTTATGCTGACGATTAATCTTAAATCTTCTTTCCTGGACTATCGCTGAAATTTATCCTGGACTTCTTGTCCCCCCAGGGATCCATTATCTTAGAGTTTTCTTCAAATGCCACTATTACACCAGCTACACAAAGAAACAAATTTTATCACTTTTAAACATCCGTCTACAATTTAAATCTTGTTTTGCTTACGTTTTCTTTCTTTTTATTTTTTTTTTATAATTGTTTATGTTTTCTCACTCTGAAATTTAGGTGAGCCGTAGTCTTCCGCACGCTTCATAAAATTCACTTTTCCTTAACTTCAACCAAGAATTCGTTTTCACTTTTTTTTAACTTCTCTTTTTAATTATTTATAAGTCTTTTTCTTTATTACTATGTGCACTTGATTTACATTTTAACATGCGAACACTTCAGCGATCTTTTGACTTCTCTTTGTCTTGCTAAAAATTCTACCTAACTGAACTATTTTTTTCCCCCGCCGATTTTTCCCGATTTTCCAAACTTTCCACTCGGGTTTCCCGCCAGGTATCCATCTTTTTTCTTTATATAAAATTCTAGTTTTTTTATTTTTAAATTTTTGTTTTAAACAAAATTCCTGTTAAAACGGTTTGAGCAGAAAACAAGTTTTAGCTTTATATTCTTTTCCTAACAATTCTCCTTTTCCTGGGTATATATAATTTCGAGACTTTTCTTCGCCTTTCCTTCGAATTTTCGGCTAGCAAACTATCCCTTTAATAGGTTTTCATATTTCTAGCAAGTTTTCTTTCCCTGTAGTTTTCTTACTTTTTAAACAAAATATAACACTTTACTACCAAACGGTCTTGAATGAATATGCCATCTATGTTTTATTTTCCTTTTTGTCATATTCTACTACACAGTGATATCAACTGTAATGTGTGTAGGCCCAAAAAAAATACATGACAGTCATTTGACATTCACACATACACATGTTGTAGGCACTGCCTATTTTTTTGTTTTTAAATTATAAATATAAATAAATAGTAATCTGTAAATCAAAGCGCTAAACGGAGAGATCAAACAAAAGGTATGTATAACTATTTGTTTGTATAAATGTATGCTTTGTTTACTTTTCTTTACAGGAATTATCTGATGGTGGTCATATTTTTGCTCAGGCGGTAATTTGTGCGTTTATATTTTATACACCCGCAACAAAACTCCGGGTCGTACGACGGAATGTCGAAGGGAACGGTGTGCGGGTTTATTTTCCCAATCACCAGCCCAACGTGGGGAACTCCCATGACCCTGAATAGTCTCATCGCTAGCTTTAGCCGGGCAATACCAAGTAAGTAAGTGCATATAACTATAATAAAAAATTTGTATACGTTGCCTAATTTTTCTTATCTGTATTTCTTTAGGTTTATGTTATGCCTTCATCACATTTCCCTCGTACTCCTGCAGAAGTCTGGTTGAATAAAACGCCTTCCTAGACTTGGATCTCTATTCAATTCTTTCCCGTGAGGTAAGAAAAAAAAGATAGAGGCTACCCTTATAACTTCAAAATATATCTCTTGTTACCAATTTTAATTGGTAGTGGTACTTTGGTATCAATAATTAAAACGAACGCCTTTTTGAGGCTATAATTATTAATCTCCGTATAATGACTGCGTCAATAAAAAATCGGGTAATACCTCATCTCTTTTCCCCCTGAACGCCTAAGGAAGGATTGTGAATTCTGATACCTTTACTGCTAAAGATTTCAGAATTCGTCAAACTCAACTCGCTTCGGCTGTTTGTACTTTTACGGGAAGTATTCATATGATATTTAAATAATATTAACTATTACTTTGTGATATTTTTTTAATATCCCTTATTTTTTTTTTACAACTCATCTCATCCTATTTTGCGGTTATTCCCAACACTCAAAACAACCATCACTCTACACTAGGCATATTACAAATTTTATCACAGTGATTTGATTTTACTATCTCATATTGCACTTGCTGGTATGTAACTATAAACTATTTTTAGAATTTGTGTAAGGTGTATAATTCTAACAATTAAGGTTTATACTCAAAACTAGGTGTATAAATAAAAATCAGAGTGTATAATTGGAACTTATGTATAACTAGAAACTATCAGGTACATTCTTAGGACTATATCACAGATCCTAAATTTCTTCAAGTTAGACATACTTTAAGTCGCTCTTGTAAAATAGAGTTGCTCCAATATAATTTAGATAAAAGGGGATGTTATCCCCTAATATCCTTCACATGATATACCCCTAAGGCCTTACCTTGTAGATTTTCTAATTCATACAGGTTGTTTCCTACGGGTTGAACCACCCTACACCTTAGAAACTTCCGACAAAATTTTGCATTTCGGTTCTTTGCAAAATTGCTCAAAACATTATTTCGCCGGTAAACTTCTTGGCCGGGTGTGAATGTTACTACTCGTGCTCTTTTGTTATACAATTTCGCGCTTCTTTCGTATGCAGTGTTCATGTTTTTCTTTATTTGCTCTCTTATTGTTTCCATTTTATCGGCTTTATTTATTGAACTTATATTGTGGTCTGTTAGAACTTTCAGCTTTCTGCCTAATTCATATTCGGCACCACTGGAATACATGTGGTATCCGAATAATGCAAAAAACGGTGTATACCCTGTAGCTGTTCTTAAAGCACACTCTATCTCGGACAAATATAAATCCCAGTCTCTATGGTCGTCTTTTAAGTATGCTCTTATTGCATTTAATACTGATTGATTTACTCTCTCGCTCGCATTACTTTGTGGGGAATATACTGCTGTTTTTAAGTGTTTTATCTGGTACGTTTTCATGAGGTTTTCAAAGTTCTTAGCAGTGAATTGAGACCCGTTGTCGCTATGGATTATTTCTGGAACTCCGAACTTGTGAAAAATTTCTTTGACCAGAAATTCCACTACATTTCCAGTATATGTTGAAATGATCGACAACTATGAAAATAAAACTATTGCCATTTTTAGACCTGGGATATTTGCCCATAAAATCTATATATAATTTTTGAAATGGCCTCTCAGTGATTACTTGCTTGCCTATTTCTGGACGCGTAATAAAGTTTGTTGGCTTGCTTTCTTTGCAGATCTGACAGTTCCTAATATACATTTTTATTTGTAATGTCATTTTTGGCCAATAATAGAATCTTTTCACCCTTTCAATCGTCTTTGCCACTCCCCCATGTGCTGCGGTTAGAGCGGTGTGAGCTTTTTCAATAATTTCCTGAGTGATATTGGCAGGAATCCATAATTTCCATTTCCATTCGTTTTGTTCACGTTCGAAGGCATCTTTCTTGAAAATCATACCCTTTTCTGTTTTTAAATCGGGCAGACGATCCTTATTTTGTTCTATGTTTCTAATCAGTTCAAGATATTCCTCGCTTTCGAAAACGGTGGTCTCAAAATCAAATAAATCTTCCATGCTTAGTTCGTCAACATTTTCCTGATTGGGTAACCTGGACAACATGTCAGGCACAACATTATCGGAGCCTTTACGATGAGTGATTTCAAAATCATATGCCTGCAGCTGTAGTGACCAACGCGCTAGCCTACCTGTTAGGTCCTTAAGGGACATAAGCCGCTTAAGACTTGCGTGATCTGCCACGATCGTGAACGGCATCATTTCAACGTAAGGCCTGAACTTCTTCACTGCCATTACCGCTGCTAGGCATTCCTTCTCCGTAACGCTGTAATTTCTTTGGCAGTTATTCAATTTCTGAGAATAAAACGCTTCTGGATTTTCTACGTTGTCCTCATTCAGCTGGTACAAAACTGCACCTATTCCATACTCACAAGCATCGCATTGGATAAAAAATCTTTTTGAAAAATCAGCATGTTTCAAGATTGGAGCAGAAGTAAGAGCTTTTTTCAAATTTTCGAACGAAGTTATTGCCTCTGGTGTCATAATAAATTTGTTTGACTTCTTCAACGTATCGGTCAGAGGGGCTGATATTGCAGCAAAATCCTTAACAAACCGGCGATAACATCCTGCTGTTCCTAAGAAACTTCTGACTTCCCTAGGCGACTCTGGTATTTTAATCTGTTTTATTGCTATGATTTTCTCTGGGTCAGTTCTAAGCATTCCACCACCTACAATTAATCCGAGATATTTTAGTTGTTGGAAGCAAAATTGCGATTTTTTGTTAATTGTTAAATTTGCTCTTTTAAGACATTCGGCAACTTCTTTCAATAGTTCTAAGTGTTTTTCAAAACTGTCTGAAATTATCAATAAATCATCCAGATATACGAATACGTTTTGTTTAAGTTTTTATGGGACTACCTTGTGCATCAACCGGCAAAGTCTTTGAGCAGCGTTGCAAAGGCCGAAAGGCATCACACGGAACTGGTAGAGTGGCCGACCCGCTACGGTAAATGCGGTGTAAGGCTTACATTCTTCTTCCAATTTGATTTGCCAGAAGGCAAACTTTAGGTCAACACTACTGATGTAATAGGTTTCATCTATTCTGCTCAGGATGCCATCTATGTTTTGTAAAGGATACGCATCCTTTACTGTTAACTTATTTAATTTCCTTGCATCTAAACAGAATCTGTTTTTCCCAGGTTTTCTCACAACTGTCGTCCTATTACTCCATGGACTTTCACATTCTTCTATAACATTTAATGCTAACATCTCATCTATTTCTTTGTAAACTATATCTTGAACAGCGGGTGAAATAGGGTAGTATCTATCCTTCACGGGTTCTGCACCTTCTATTAAAGTAATCTTATGTTTTTCCAATTTTGTGCATCCTAAACCTTGTCTCTCAAATGATGGAAATATTTCTATAACTTTGTTTAGCTGAATTTTCTCTGCTTCTGATAAAATGTGTGGGTTCGATTTATGATTTTCGGCTTTATAGTTTTCTGTTACTTTTTCGATATCTATTTCCGCAATGCCTATCACTTCTGGGGCTATATTAAATAATATCCAAAAATTAATTCCTAAATATGCTGACTGCTCTAAGTCCATACACAGATAAAATACGATATTCTTATTTTGGCCATTATATTCTATTCTAGTATCTATTTTTCCTAATAACCTATGTTGCTGACCACTTGCAGTACAAATTGTTGTAAAAATCGGTATTATGTTCAGTTGTAATTTTTCCACCAGCTCTCTGCAGCCTTTACCTAAAATGCACACAGATGCACCGGAATCTAATAAACCAACAATAGTTTCATTTCCGATTTTAAACTCAGCATATGGCCTGTTATCTTTTGATGTCCTAGTAGCATTGTGGATGGACTCTATCACCATTTTTCGCATCCTTTTTCTTTCGCTAAATTTCTTTCTCAATTTCTTTATTCGGTTTGATATTACAGGCTTCTGAAACAGTTCTGAATTGAATATTTTATTTCTTACATTTTCATAATTGGTTTTCCTTTCTTCTAACGTATATAAATGTCTATTTTGTGCTGTATACTTATTAAATTGTTTTACTTCTTTTATTAAATTAGACGAAATTTTTATTTTGCGGTCGGATTCGAATGCGGGTTCGCTGCTTAACGATGGTTCCCCGCTTTCCCGTCGTTCCTGGCAAAATTTTTATTTTTGCAGCTGTCACAATTCGGAGAAATAACATCTGGTTTACCACATCTATAACAGAAAATACTTCTTTGGTCTGACGGACAATCCATGAATACATGCCCATTCTGATTGCAGTTCCAGCAATTGATCGCATTTCGATTTGCTGCAATGTTTGTGGAATTCATCATCACAGCCGCCACTTCATCAAAGTAGTTTTCTTCCGTCCGATCAACTTCTCTCATGTCTTCATAGATTTCGTTTACTTGTCTTTGGTAGCGATTTACTGGCACTTTCTGGGGTCTATTTTCTCTTCTCAAGAAGGTCTTTTCCGCATCTAGACAACATACCCTTAGCTCCTCCACCGACGATACGCTCATCGGGTAAACGATTCTGCCTACACTCTCTTAAATTTTTCTTGATCATTATAATCATTTCATTTTCAGGCATCGATATACTAAGCCTCGATCGGAGTTGTGACATAGCGAAGAAAAATGCGTCTATGGATTCACCAGGCTGTTGTCTTCGCTCGACCAGATCCCTCATCAGCTCGAAAGTTGAACGCGAAGATTTATATTGCTTAAGCATAGCTGCCTTTAACGTAGACCACTCGGACACATAAATGGTCTGGATAAACAACCAATACCACTTTTCAGCCGCACCTTTAACCAACAAATGAAAGTTGTCCAACACTTCTTTCCAGGTAACGTTATATTGGGCCTGTAATTTTTCTAACCTAAATACGAAATCCTCTATCGCCAATTTATTTTGATCCCCATCAAACTCCAATCCCCATTTCTCAATGCGTGGACTATCATATTTTCTCTGGGTGTTATCTGTACTAAATGAGGAACCTCGCGACGAATGTGTGGGTTGCGCATTAAGTCCTGACATATCTAAATGATTTCCATCCTCTGATGATTTTGTCATTCTCGGCACATTTGACTATAATAAATTTTTATTTTGCTGTTGTGTTTGCTGTACGACCAAACTTAATTTGCGAACGGAATTAGTTATTTGAGCCATTGTCTTTTTCATGTCTGCCATCTGAGAACTAATATTCTGTTCAAAAAATTTTTTCACTGCTTCTTCTGTACTTTCCCTGATCTGTGCTTGCCTACTTGTGCTAGGAATTTCAGATCCCGGGGGTAATAAAACTTCGGTTGCAAATAGATTCTGTTCACCTGAAATTATTGTTTTTGACAAATCCCTAATTTGATCATTACCAATACTTATCTCTTTTTGTCGGCTTTGTTTTAATTAGCGGATCACTATTTTTATAAATTTTGAATGCTACGTGGGGCGTTGATCTATTCAAATCGAAAAGTACTTGTCTATCCCTTTTCCTATTTTTCTTGGTTGGTGTAGTACCACTCATTACCTATGTAATTGAACTTGCAAAGACACGCACACGTCTTAACCGAACACGGAAATAAAATAAAAGTTAAAAAAACGCACAAAATTTTAAAAAAAATTAATAAAATAAAAATTGGAAAATTCACTAATACGAAAATTAATAAAATCACTGCTAATAAATTCTAAAACCAGATTCTAAATATGTAAATCTGCTAATCTCGTACTAATAACAGAATAAATATTTAAAAAAAATTTTAAGTAATAAATAAAACATAAATATGTATGTATATCAAATAAGTAAACTGAAATTTTACTCTGCTACTTGTTATAAATAAATAAATAAATAGATACAGAATTAAATAAATAGATATATAAATAAATAAATAGATACAGAAATAAATCAATAAACAATTATCTCAAAAAATTATAATAATAATTAAATCAAATAATAGCTAATTAATAAAATAAAATAATAATTAATAAAATATGCGAAAAAATGTAATTAAAATATTTTTTTTTGAAAGGTTTCACTAACAAATCTTAAATTTTTCTTTTTTTTCAGAAATTTTTGGACTTTTCTTACAGGTGATGATGGAAGGTTTGGAAAGTCAAAGCGGTTTTTTAATTTTATAATTTACAACGTCTCTGGTGGTGTAAGTCAACTACTCTAAAAAAATGGTCGAACTCCTTCTTAGGCTTTCTCTCGTACTATCATCTGTACTTTTAGTCTAGAGAGGTACGAGCGATGAACGGTTTCCTTTGATACATCTAACCTCGCCTGACTTTCCTGACGAGAGGCTATTAAAAGAATTCCGCATTCCTGCCTATTATTGGAATTGCGAATCAAAACGGACGTACTCTATTAATCTCAATAAAAACAACCAAACAGCACACAATACATTTAGAGATACTTCACGATCTTCTAAGCTATTGCGTTTTGTTCTGGCTAAGTATAAATTTCATAATTTAAACAAATCTAAGTTTCTCTCATGTACAACACTTTTCATCTTCTTCCATTGTCGAAAAGAGGCTATATGAGTGACGCTTTTCATTGTTGTCAACTATTTTGGGCTATTGAAAAAAATTTTCTAGTTGGCTATTGATTCATGCCTAGATGTTTCTACATGTCGTTTTATTTTCAGATTTAGTTTGGTCGCCATTTAGCGTCAAAACTATTCATTACCTTTGGCCGCCATTTATTGCAAAACTAAAACTGAAAACGAATTCGAAATATTTATTGGCCATTTAGCGCCAAACATATTATTTCATTTTGGGCGCCATTTATGTTACAAACCGGTTGAACTGGCGAGGTTTCCAACTAGCTCAGATGACATGTTTTCCTCAGGAAGTTCCAACCCTTCCCGCCAGCCGCGTATTTGAACAAAAAAAAACAAACTTAAAAAAAAAACAATAATGAACTTAAACCTGCAAACAAAAAAATATCACCAGAGACAATGCTATAGGAGAGAGATGACAATTCCCCTATTATGCCCACCCAACCTTGTCATGAAGAAAAAATCTCCGAGGTTTTTATAGTCTTATTCATGACCCACTTTCCACTTGACATCTTCCTTACCTTACCTTTCCTCCATCACCCGTATTCGAAATTGATTACTCCATCATTTTTCCCATATTCATATATACAATAAAACTTTATTTCACATACTTAATTATATAAAATTAATTCCTTACTATTTAATATATTTACAATAATTCAAAATACCTTTTTTTTCTTAAATATTCATATAATAAATTATTTCATTCACCTACAATTTTCTCTATGTTGTTTCTTCTTTTTTTATATTTTTATGTATTTATTTTTTTAGATAATATTTTCTCTTAATTGCCTAACACTTAACAATGTACAAAAAAATTTACACTAAAACCCTATTTTTACACTTAATGATAGTCTTGTTCCCTAAATCTTGAAACTCTGCGATATGTTACTACAATAAATTTCTAATAAAAATGTTCTTTCTTTCTTTTTTTCCTTTTTCTCTATACCCGACCCAAAATCAAATTCTTCCCGAATATAAAACTTTTCTATATTTTCTTGTTCGACCTAACCTGAAGGAGCTCCCTAAGGCTGGAAATATACTATTTTCTTGTTTTTTTCCACGATTTCTAACGCTTTCAACACTATTTTTGTTGTGGGCCTTTTATAGATTTGGGACTTTTGTTTTGACAAATTAGACAAACCGGAAACGAAACAAATTTATGCCTTCTATTTATTATTGGCACAAACTCTAAATCAAGAAAAGGTTCAAAATTTACTACTTACTTTTAGGGATTAAAATAATGGGGTTACTACAATACTATAAACAAAAATACTTAATTCTATATATACATTAATTTGACAATAAATTCTACCAATTTTATCCTTTTTTTCTAGTATTGATTATATCCTTATGCTTCTAAACTATTCTTTTTTTTTATTCCTTCGAATTGACTCTTTTTGTAAACTTTCTGTGGCTTCTCTTTGTTAATTGAAAATACAAAGAAGTTACCTGGCTTTATGCTGACGATTAATCTTAAATCTTCTTTCCTGGACTATCGCTGAAATTTATCCTGGACTTCTTGTCCCCCCAGGGATCCATTATCTTAGAGTTTTCTTCAAATGCCACTATTACACCAGCTACACAAAGAAACAAATTTTATCACTTTTAAACATCCGTCTACAATTTAAATCTTGTTTTGCTTACGTTTTCTTTCTTTTTATTTTTTTTTTATAATTGTTTATGTTTTCTCACTCTGAAATTTAGGTGAGCCGTAGTCTTCCGCACGCTTCATAAAATTCACTTTTCCTTAACTTCAACCAAGAATTCGTTTTCACTTTTTTTTTAACTTCTCTTTTTAATTATTTATAAGTCTTTTTCTTTATTACTATGTGCACTTGATTTACATTTTAACATGCGAACACTTCAGCGATCTTTTGACTTCTCTTTGTCTTGCTAAAAATTCTACCTAACTGAACTATTTTTTTCCCCCGCCGATTTTTCCCGATTTTCCAAACTTTCCACTCGGGTTTCCCGCCAGGTATCCATCTTTTTTCTTTATATAAAATTCTAGTTTTTTTATTTTTAAATTTTTGTTTTAAACAAAATTCCTGTTAAAACGGTTTGAGCAGAAAACAAGTTTTAGCTTTATATTCTTTTCCTAACAATTCTCCTTTTCCTGGGTATATATAATTTCGAGACTTTTCTTCGCCTTTCCTTCGAATTTTCGGCTAGCAAACTATCCCTTTAATAGGTTTTCATATTTCTAGCAAGTTTTCTTTCCCTGTAGTTTTCTTACTTTTTAAACAAAATATAACACTTTACTACCAAACGGTCTTGAATGAATATGCCATCTATGTTTTATTTTCCTTTTTGTCATATTCTACTACACAGTGATATCAACTGTAATGTGTGTAGGCCCAAAAAAAATACATGACAGTCATTTGACATTCACACATACACATGTTGTAGGCACTGCCTATTTTTTTGTTTTTAAATTATAAATATAAATAAATAGTAATCTGTAAATCAAAGCGCTAAACGGAGAGATCAAACAAAAGGTATGTATAACTATTTGTTTGTATAAATGTATGCTTTGTTTACTTTTCTTTACAGGAATTATCTGATGGTGGTCATATTTTTGCTCAGGCGGTAATTTGTGCGTTTATATTTTATACACCCGCAACAAAACTCCGGGTCGTACGACGGAATGTCGAAGGGAACGGTGTGCGGGTTTATTTTCCCAATCACCAGCCCAACGTGGGGAACTCCCATGACCCTGAATAGTCTCATCGCTAGCTTTAGCCGGGCAATACCAAGTAAGTAAGTGCATATAACTATAATAAAAAATTTGTATACGTTGCCTAATTTTTCTTATCTGTATTTCTTTAGGTTTATGTTATGCCTTCATCACATTTCCCTCGTACTCCTGCAGAAGTCTGGTTGAATAAAACGCCTTCCTAGACTTGGATCTCTATTCAATTCTTTCCCGTGAGGTAAGAAAAAAAAGATAGAGGCTACCCTTATAACTTCAAAATATATCTCTTGTTACCAATTTTAATTGGTAGTGGTACTTTGGTATCAATAATTAAAACGAACGCCTTTTTGAGGCTATAATTATTAATCTCCGTATAATGACTGCGTCAATAAAAAATCGGGTAATACCTCATCTCTTTTCCCCCTGAACGCCTAAGGAAGGATTGTGAATTCTGATACCTTTACTGCTAAAGATTTCAGAATTCGTCAAACTCAACTCGCTTCGGCTGTTTGTACTTTTACGGGAAGTATTCATATGATATTTAAATAATATTAACTATTACTTTGTGATATTTTTTTAATATCCCTTATTTTTTTTTTACAACTCATCTCATCCTATTTTGCGGTTATTCCCAACACTCAAAACAACCATCACTCTACACTAGGCATATTACAAATTTTATCACAGTGATTTGATTTTACTATCTCATATTGCACTTGCTGGTATGTAACTATAAACTATTTTTAGAATTTGTGTAAGGTGTATAATTCTAACAATTAAGGTTTATACTCAAAACTAGGTGTATAAATAAAAATCAGAGTGTATAATTGGAACTTATGTATAACTAGAAACTATCAGGTACATTCTTAGGACTATATCACAGATCCTAAATTTCTTCAAGTTAGACATACTTTAAGTCGCTCTTGTAAAATAGAGTTGCTCCAATATAATTTAGATAAAAGGGGATGTTATCCCCTAATATCCTTCACATGATATACCCCTAAGGCCTTACCTTGTAGATTTTCTAATTCATACAGGTTGTTTCCTACGGGTTGAACCACCCTACACCTTAGAAACTTCCGACAAAATTTTGCATTTCGGTTCTTTGCAAAATTGCTCAAAACATTATTTCGCCGGTAAACTTCTTGGCCGGGTGTGAATGTTACTACTCGTGCTCTTTTGTTATACAATTTCGCGCTTCTTTCGTATGCAGTGTTCATGTTTTTCTTTATTTGCTCTCTTATTGTTTCCATTTTATCGGCTTTATTTATTGAACTTATATTGTGGTCTGTTAGAACTTTCAGCTTTCTGCCTAATTCATATTCGGCACCACTGGAATACATGTGGTATCCGAATAATGCAAAAAACGGTGTATACCCTGTAGCTGTTCTTAAAGCACACTCTATCTCGGACAAATATAAATCCCAGTCTCTATGGTCGTCTTTTAAGTATGCTCTTATTGCATTTAATACTGATTGATTTACTCTCTCGCTCGCATTACTTTGTGGGGAATATACTGCTGTTTTTAAGTGTTTTATCTGGTACGTTTTCATGAGGTTTTCAAAGTTCTTAGCAGTGAATTGAGACCCGTTGTCGCTATGGATTATTTCTGGAACTCCGAACTTGTGAAAAATTTCTTTGACCAGAAATTCCACTACATTTCCAGTTTATGCTTCCAGTATATGTTGAAATGATCGACAACTATGAAAATAAAACTATTGCCATTTTTAGACCTGGGATATTTGCCCATAAAATCTATATTTTTTATTTTTGAAATGGCCTCTCAGTGATTACTTGCTTGCCTATTTCTGGACGCGTAATAAAGTTTGTTGGCTTGCTTTCTTTGCAGATCTGACAGTTCCTAATATACATTTTTATTTGTAATGTCATTTTTGGCCAATAATAGAATCTTTTCACCCTTTCAATCGTCTTTGCCACTCCCCCATGTGCTGCGGTTAGAGCGGTGTGAGCTTTTTCAATAATTTCCTGAGTGATATTGGCAGGAATCCATAATTTCCATTTCCATTCGTTTTGTTCACGTTCGAAGGCATCTTTCTTGAAAATCATACCCTTTTCTGTTTTTAAATCGGGCAGACGATCCTTATTTTGTTCTATGTTTCTAATCAGTTCAAGATATTCCTCGCTTTCGAAAACGGTGGTCTCAAAATCAAATAAATCTTCCATGCTTAGTTCGTCAACATTTTCCTGATTGGGTAACCTGGACAACATGTCAGGCACAACATTATCGGAGCCTTTACGATGAGTGATTTCAAAATCATATGCCTGCAGCTGTAGTGACCAACGCGCTAGCCTACCTGTTAGGTCCTTAAGGGACATAAGCCGCTTAAGACTTGCGTGATCTGCCACGATCGTGAACGGCATCATTTCAACGTAAGGCCTGAACTTCTTCACTGCCATTACCGCTGCTAGGCATTCCTTCTCCGTAACGCTGTAATTTCTTTGGCAGTTATTCAATTTCTGAGAATAAAACGCTTCTGGATTTTCTACGTTGTCCTCATTCAGCTGGTACAAAACTGCACCTATTCCATACTCACAAGCATCGCATTGGATAAAAAATCTTTTTGAAAAATCAGCATGTTTCAAGATTGGAGCAGAAGTAAGAGCTTTTTTCAAATTTTCGAACGAAGTTATTGCCTCTGGTGTCATAATAAATTTGTTTGACTTCTTCAACGTATCGGTCAGAGGGGCTGATATTGCAGCAAAATCCTTAACAAACCGGCGATAACATCCTGCTGTTCCTAAGAAACTTCTGACTTCCCTAGGCGACTCTGGTATTTTAATCTGTTTTATTGCTATGATTTTCTCTGGGTCAGTTCTAAGCATTCCACCACCTACAATTAATCCGAGATATTTTAGTTGTTGGAAGCAAAATTGCGATTTTTTGTTAATTGTTAAATTTGCTCTTTTAAGACATTCGGCAACTTCTTTCAATAGTTCTAAGTGTTTTTCAAAACTGTCTGAAATTATCAATAAATCATCCAGATATACGAATACGTTTTGTTTAAGTTTTTATGGGACTACCTTGTGCATCAACCGGCAAAGTCTTTGAGCAGCGTTGCAAAGGCCGAAAGGCATCACACGGAACTGGTAGAGTGGCCGACCCGCTACGGTAAATGCGGTGTAAGGCTTACATTCTTCTTCCAATTTGATTTGCCAGAAGGCAAACTTTAGGTCAACACTACTGATGTAATAGGTTTCATCTATTCTGCTCAGGATGCCATCTATGTTTTGTAAAGGATACGCATCCTTTACTGTTAACTTATTTAATTTCCTTGCATCTAAACAGAATCTGTTTTTCCCAGGTTTTCTCACAACTGTCGTCCTATTACTCCATGGACTTTCACATTCTTCTATAACATTTAATGCTAACATCTCATCTATTTCTTTGTAAACTATATCTTGAACAGCGGGTGAAATAGGGTAGTATCTATCCTTCACGGGTTCTGCACCTTCTATTAAAGTAATCTTATGTTTTTCCAATTTTGTGCATCCTAAACCTTGTCTCTCAAATGATGGAAATATTTCTATAACTTTGTTTAGCTGAATTTTCTCTGCTTCTGATAAAATGTGTGGGTTCGATTTATGATTTTCGGCTTTATAGTTTTCTGTTACTTTTTCGATATCTATTTCCGCAATGCCTATCACTTCTGGGGCTATATTAAATAATATCCAAAAATTAATTCCTAAATATGCTGACTGCTCTAAGTCCATACACAGATAAAATACGATATTCTTATTTTGGCCATTATATTCTATTCTAGTATCTATTTTTCCTAATAACCTATGTTGCTGACCACTTGCAGTACAAATTGTTGTAAAAATCGGTATTATGTTCAGTTGTAATTTTTCCACCAGCTCTCTGCAGCCTTTACCTAAAATGCACACAGATGCACCGGAATCTAATAAACCAACAATAGTTTCATTTCCGATTTTAAACTCAGCATATGGCCTGTTATCTTTTGATGTCCTAGTAGCATTGTGGATGGACTCTATCACCATTTTTCGCATCCTTTTTCTTTCGCTAAATTTCTTTCTCAATTTCTTTATTCGGTTTGATATTACAGGCTTCTGAAACAGTTCTGAATTGAATATTTTATTTCTTACATTTTCATAATTGGTTTTCCTTTCTTCTAACGTATATAAATGTCTATTTTGTGCTGTATACTTATTAAATTGTTTTACTTCTTTTATTAAATTAGACGAAATTTTTATTTTGCGGTCGGATTCGAATGCGGGTTCGCTGCTTAACGATGGTTCCCCGCTTTCCCGTCGTTCCTGGCAAAATTTTTATTTTTGCAGCTGTCACAATTCGGAGAAATAACATCTGGTTTACCACATCTATAACAGAAAATACTTCTTTGGTCTGACGGACAATCCATGAATACATGCCCATTCTGATTGCAGTTCCAGCAATTGATCGCATTTCGATTTGCTGCAATGTTTGTGGAATTCATCATCACAGCCGCCACTTCATCAAAGTAGTTTTCTTCCGTCCGATCAACTTCTCTCATGTCTTCATAGATTTCGTTTACTTGTCTTTGGTAGCGATTTACTGGCACTTTCTGGGGTCTATTTTCTCTTCTCAAGAAGGTCTTTTCCGCATCTAGACAACATACCCTTAGCTCCTCCACCGACGATACGCTCATCGGGTAAACGATTCTGCCTACACTCTCTTAAATTTTTCTTGATCATTATAATCATTTCATTTTCAGGCATCGATATACTAAGCCTCGATCGGAGTTGTGACATAGCGAAGAAAAATGCGTCTATGGATTCACCAGGCTGTTGTCTTCGCTCGACCAGATCCCTCATCAGCTCGAAAGTTGAACGCGAAGATTTATATTGCTTAAGCATAGCTGCCTTTAACGTAGACCACTCGGACACATAAATGGTCTGGATAAACAACCAATACCACTTTTCAGCCGCACCTTTAACCAACAAATGAAAGTTGTCCAACACTTCTTTCCAGGTAACGTTATATTGGGCCTGTAATTTTTCTAACCTAAATACGAAATCCTCTATCGCCAATTTATTTTGATCCCCATCAAACTCCAATCCCCATTTCTCAATGCGTGGACTATCATATTTTCTCTGGGTGTTATCTGTACTAAATGAGGAACCTCGCGACGAATGTGTGGGTTGCGCATTAAGTCCTGACATATCTAAATGATTTCCATCCTCTGATGATTTTGTCATTCTCGGCACATTTGACTATAATAAATTTTTATTTTGCTGTTGTGTTTGCTGTACGACCAAACTTAATTTGCGAACGGAATTAGTTATTTGAGCCATTGTCTTTTTCATGTCTGCCATCTGAGAACTAATATTCTGTTCAAAAAATTTTTTCACTGCTTCTTCTGTACTTTCCCTGATCTGTGCTTGCCTACTTGTGCTAGGAATTTCAGATCCCGGGGGTAATAAAACTGCGGTTGCAAATAGATTCTGTTCACCTGAAATTATTGTTTTTGACAAATCCCTAATTTGATCATTACCAATACTTATCTCTTTTTGTCGGCTTTGTTTTAATTAGCGGATCACTATTTTTATAAATTTTGAATGCTACGTGGGGCGTTGATCTATTCAAATCGAAAAGTACTTGTCTATCCCTTTTCCTATTTTTCTTGGTTGGTGTAGTACCACTCATTACCTATGTAATTGAACTTGCAAAGACACGCACACGTCTTAACCGAACACGGAAATAAAATAAAAGTTAAAAAAACGCACGAAATTGTAAAAAAATTTAATAAAATAAAAATTGGAAAATTCACTAATACGAAAATTAATAAAATCACTGCTAATAAATTCTAAAACCAGATTCTAAATATGTAAATCTGCTAATCTCGTACTAATAACAGAATAAATATTAAAAAAAAATTTTAAGTAATAAATAAAACATAAATATGTATGTATATCAAATAAGTAAACTGAAATTTTACTCTGCTACTTGTTATAAATAAATAAATAAATAGATACAGAATTAAATAAATAGATATATAAATAAATAAATAGATACAGAAATAAATCAATAAATAATTATCTCAAAAAAATTATAATAATAATTAAATCAAATAAAGCTAATTAATAAAATAAAATAATAATTAATAAAATATGCGAAAAAATGTAATTAATATATATTTTGTTGAAGGGTTTCACTAACAAATCTTAAATTTTTCTTTTTTTTCAGAAATTTTTGGACTTTTCTTACAGGTGATGATGGAAGGTTTGGAAAGTCAAAGCGGTTTTTTAATTTTATAATTTACAACGTCTCTGGTGGTGTAAGTCAACTACTCTAAAAAAATGGTCGAACTCCTTCTTAGGCTTTCTCTCGTACTATCATCTGTACTTTTAGTCTAGAGAGGTACGAGCGATGAACGGTTTCCTTTGATACATTTAACCTCGCCTGACTTTCCTGACGAGAGGCTATCAAAAGAATTCCGCATTCCTGACTATTATTGGAATTGCGAATCAAAACGGACGTACTCTATTAATCTCAATAAAAACAACCAAACAGTACACAATACATTTAGAGATACTTCACGATCTTCTAAGCTATTGCGTTTTGTTCTGGCTAAGTATAAATTTCATAATTTAAACAAATATAAGTTTCTCTCATGTACAACACTTTTCATCTTCCTCCATTGTCGAAAAGAGGCTATATGAGTGACGCTTTTCATTGTTGTCAACTATTTTGGGGTATTGAAAAAAATTTTCTAGTTGGCTATTGATTCATGCCTAGATGTTTCTACATGTCGTTTTATTTTCAGATTTAGTTTGGTCGCCATTTAGCGTCAAAACTATTCATTACCTTTGGCCGCCATTTATTGCAAAACTAAAACTGAAAACGAATTCGAAATATTTATTGGCCATTTAGCGCCAAACATATTATTTCATTTTGAGCGCCATTTATGTTACAAACCGGTTGAACTGGCGAGGTTTCCAACTAGCTCAGATGACATGTTTTCCTCAGGAAGTTCCAACCCTTCCCGCCAGCCGCGTATTTGAACAAAAAAAAACAAACTTAAAAAAAAAAACAAAAATGAACTTAAACCTGCAAACAAAAAAATATCACCAGAGACAATGCTATAGGAGAGAGATGACAATTCCCCTATTATGCCCACCCAACCTTGTCATGAAGAAAAAATCTCCGAGGTTTTTATAGTCTTATTCATGACCCACTTTCCACTTGACCTCTTCCTTACCTTACCTTTCCTCCATCACCCGTATTCGAAATTGATTACTCCATCATTTTTCCCATATTCATATATACAATAAAACTTTATTTCACATACTTAATTATATAAAATAAATTCCTTACTATTTAATATATTTACAATAATTCAAAATACCTTTTTTTTCTTAAATATTCATATAATAAATTATTTCATTCACCTACAATTTTCTCTATGTTGTTTCTTCTTTTTTTATATTTTTATGTATTTATTTTTTTAGATAATATTTTCTCTTAATTGCCTAACACTTAACAATGTACAAAAAAATTTACACTAAAACCCTATTTTTACACTTAATGATAGTCTTGTTCCCTAAATCTTGAAACTCTGCGATATGTTACTACAATAAATTTCTAATAAAAATGTTCTTTCTTTCTTTCTTTTTTCCTTTATCTCTATACCCGACCCAAAATCAAATTCTTCCCGAATATAAAACTTTTCTATATTTTCTTGTTCGACCTAACCTGAAGGAGCTCCCTAAGGCGGGAAATATACTATTTTCTTGTTTTTTTCCACGATTTCTAACGCTTTCAACACTATTTTTGTTGTGGGCCTTTTATAGATTTGGGACTTCTGTTTTGACAAATTAGACAAACCGGAAACGAAACAAATTTATGCCTTCTATTTATTATTGGCACAAACTCTAAATCAAGAAAAGGTTCAAAATTTACTACTTACTTTTAGGGATTAAAATAATGGGGTTACTACAATACTATAAACAAAAATACTTAATTCTATATATACATTAATTTTACAATAAATTCTACCAATTTTATCCTTTTTTTCTAGTATTGATTATATCCTTATGCTTCTAAACTATTCTTTTTTTTTATTCCTTCGAATTGACTCTTTTTGTAAACTTTCTGTGGCTTCTCTTTGGTAATTGAAAATACAAAGAAGTTACCTGGCTTTATGCTGACGATTAATCTTAAATCTTCTTTCCTGAACTGAAATTTTTCCTGGACTTCTTGTCCCCCCAGGGATCCATTATCTTAGAGTTTTCTTCAAATGCCACTATTACACCAGCTACACAAAGAAACAAATTTTATCACTTTTAAACATCCGTCTACAATTTAAATCTTGTTTTGCTTACGTTTTCTTTCTTTTTATTTTTTTTTTTTATAATTGTTTATGTTTTCTCACTCTGAAATTTAGGTGAGCCGTAGTCTTCCGCACGCTCCATAAAATTCACTTTTCCTTAACTTCAACCAAGAATTCGTTTTCACTTTTTTTTAACTTCTCTTTTTAATTATTTATAAGTCTTTTTCTTTATTACTATGTGCACTTGATTTACATTTTAACATGCGAACACTTCAGCGATCTTTTGACTTCTCTTTGTCTTGCTAAAAATTCTACCTAACTGAACTATTTTTTCCCCCGCCGATTTTTCCCGATTTTCCAAACTTTCCACTCGGGTTTCCCGCCAGGTATCCATCTTTTTTCTTTATATAAAATTCTAGTTTTTTTATTTTTAAATTTTTGTTTTAAACAAAATTCCTGTTAAAACGGTTTGAGCAGAAAACAAGTTTTAGCTTTATATTCTTTTCCTAACAATTCTCCTTTTCCTGGGTATATATAATTTCGAGACTTTTCTTCGCCTTTCCTTCGAATTTTCGGCCAGCAAACTATCCCTTTAATAGGTTTTCATATTTCTAGCAAGTTTTCTTTCCCTGTAGTTTTCTTACTTTTTAAACAAAATATAACACTTTACTACCAAACGGTCTTGAATGAATATGCCATCTATGTTTTATTTTCCTTTTTGTCATATTCTACTACACAGTGATATCAACTGTAATGTGTGTAGGCCCAAAAAAAATACATGACAGTCATTTGACATTCACACATACACATGTTGTAGGCACTTCCTATTTTTTTGTTTTTAAATTATAAATATAAATAAATAGTAATCTGTAAATCAAAGCGCTAAACGGAGGGATCAAACAAAAGGTATGTATAACTATTTGTTTGTATAATTGTATGCTTTGTTTACTTTTCTTTACAGGAATTATCTGATGGTGGTCATATTTTTGCTCAGGCGGTAATTTGTGCGTTTATATTTTATACACCCGCAACAAAACTCCGGGTCGTACGACGGAATGTCGAAGGGAACGGTGTGCGGGTTTATTTTCCCAATCACCAGCCCAACGTGGGGAACTCCCATGACCCTGAATAGTCTCATCGCTAGCTTTAGCCGGGCAATACCAAGTAAGTAAGTGCATATAACTATAATAAAAAATTTGTATACGTTGCCTAATTTTTCTTCTTATCTGTATTTCTTTAGGTTTATGTTATGCCTTCATCACATTTCCCTCGTACTCCTGCAGAAGTCTGGTTGAATAAAACGCCTTCCTAGACTTGGATCTCTATTCAATTCTTTCCCGTGAGGTAAGAAAAAAAAGATAGAGGCAACCCTTGTAACTTCAAAATATATCTCTTGTTACCAATTTTAATTGGTAGTGGTACTTTGGTATCAATAATTAAAACGAACGCCTTTTTGAGGCTATAATTGTTAATCTCCGTATAATGACTGCGTCAATAAAAAATCGGGTAATACCTCATCTCTTTTCCCCCTGAACGCCTAAGGAAGGATTGTGAATTCTGATACCTTTACTGCTAAAGATTTCAGAATTCGTCAAACTCAACTCGCTTCGGCTGTTTGTACTTTTACGGGAAGTATTCATATGATATTTAAATAATATTAACTATTACTTTGTGATATTTTTTTAATATCCCTTATTTTTTTTTACAACTCATCTCATCCTATTTTGCGGTTATTCCCAACACTCAAAACAACCATCACTCTACACTAGGCATATTAAGTAGTATGAATAAGGGGTTTCTAGATAGAAATGTGCAAAGGAAAAATGTGCATACCTTAACCCTTTAAGGGTCGATGGGGTTAAATTCGACCCCATGATATTTTGTGTTATGAGGCGGCAGCGTGTTCGGTTTTGCTTAAAGTGAAGTCGTGGTGGGGGGTTCGGTTTTGCTTAAAGTGAAGTCGTGGTGGGGGGGTTCGGTTTTGCTTAAAGTGAAGTCGTGGTGGGGGGTTCGGTTTTGCTTAAAGTGAAGTCGTGGTGGGGGGGTTCGGTTTTGCTTAAAGTGAAGTCGTGGTGGGGGGTTCGGTTTTGCTTAAAGTGAAGTCGTGGTGGATGTTATTTTTGTTGAAGTGAAGTCGTAACATTTAATGTGTTCGTTAGAGGGTTAATACAATATGAATTAAACTACATTAGGGCGGTTTACGAAAGTCTGTGATTTTTTTGCTAGTATTTAATAAATAAAATTCATTTACTGCGGTATATATTAATCTCCCTAATACTATTTGTTATCAGTATAAAATGTTAACCACATTATTTAAAAACAAAACATTTATTTATTTTTAGTGTTAATCATATACCTACATACTTATAAAACATATGTATATTAGCAACAATTCTATATTTTTGTAGACTAAATAATTTACAATTACACATAACACTCGAATCAGCCGTAATTTGTTTCAATTTAAAACAATTTTCAAAATGAACACCATAAACTGATGAATCTACTAACTCCAAATCTTCATATAAAGGTATGATTTCTAGGAAATTTTCCATATATCTGATGAGATCTCCTGGAATATATCCTCTATAATAGTTTAGAAAATTTTCCACTTCAACTCTCATGGTCTGATGATTATACAAAGAATCAACCAAAGTTTCATTTTCAGTTCCTATTCGATTCATTGTACATAATATTGCTATTCGACTCAAGTATTTATAATAAACTAATACAGTACAATCAAGTGTAGGAGTAATTATAATGTTTTTACTATCTAACAAAAAAAATAAAATAATAACAAATATTTTTTATTAATTTTTTTTTTACTTAAATTTTTTATTAATTTGTTTTTAAATTTGATGTATTAGAAGGAAATATTAATAATAGTTAATTTTTTAATTTTAATAATATTCGATTAAAAAATTCAACAAATAATTTCGGCTTTCGTTTTATCAGTGTCGTCTATGACATTTAAGATTCACATTGTTTCTTTAGTGTATCTTGAGCTAGAACGATAACAAAAAAATAATATTTAGATTTAATAATAATAAAATAAATAAAAAAACTATTTACCAAAAATTACCTGTTGCAGCTGCATGTATATTCAGCTCGTAATATTCATTGCTGCTGCTACCTTTGCTACCTTTTCTATCTTTAGTAAGATAGTAGGTATTGCGCTGGAATTCTTCTATACTATCATCGTCTAGAGTTTCGTTGAATATACCAGGTAGGTATATGTATTTGGTGTTTTCCACCAAACAACGTACTTTTTTCCCATAAGGCGTCTGGACACGCTCCATTTTCGTAATTTTATATTTATATTCAAAAACATCTCCTTTATGGGGAGAATGCTTTTTGTTTGGTTTTTTTTGAAAATTGATTTTAGGTGTGCTTCCATTTCTGTACTTAACTTGAATAGTAATTAAAGAAAAACTAGATGGGGGGTGGGTTTTTATATAAAATTATGAGAAGTAATTTTATAGCTTATCATACTTTTCAATAAAATTTTAAAACAATGTTTCTGATGCGGTTTGTCCGTTGTTTATAAAGTTTCTATTTAATTAAAAGGCGTGAGAAAATTTTAAAAAGTTTCTGTTGCGGTTTTTCCGTTTTTTTATAAAGTTTCTATTTAATCAAATGTGAAAGAAATTTTAATGTATGCAGAGTTTTGTTGATATATATATATAAATATATATGATTTTAATTTTAAAAGGTTTCTGTTTAAAATGTTTCTTCTATTTCATCATCGTCATCTTCTTCTTCTTCAGTACTGTCATACAAGTTGTTGTAGAATACATATTGCTTCTTCTTTTTAATGATTAGAGTATATAATCCATTCACTTCTTTAACTTTCTTTAAAATGTGTGGATTTGCGTTTAGATAATCCATCTGATTTTTAGTAATAATCAGAAATCGTTTAGGTAAATAAATATGATATTCTTTATTTACAAGACATCTTATACTTTCACCATATTTTGTATCTACTCGTTCTATCTTGTTGATTTCATATGCAGTATTTTCTTCCATATCCTTTAAAGGTAAGTATATAATATTAGGATTTTGAAACAATTTTCTTAAACTTGCTCTCATTATTTTGCTTTTAACTTTTCACCGTAAAACGAATTTTCAAACTGATTCTTTATATTCAATAATTGATACTATAAGGTGTTTTTAGATATTTTAATAACTTCTTATCAATTGCGGTTAAGCATAAATATTAAAAAAGTATACGTATGTATGTAATAATATATAAACAGCTGGTGTTTTAATCTTATTGTATCCAAGTTTGTGTTATATATATATACGTTATTTATAATGAGAGATTTAGTTGAATTAAAAAAATTTGTTAAATATGTATTGGGGTCAATTTTTAAAAACTGGTGATAAATATTGTACTTGTCATGCACAGTGGAAAACTTTTCAAATAATAAATGCAGTAGTTTTGGATATTATAATGCAGGTGTTCCTAACCGCAGAAGGAGGGACAAGAACTCAAATTTTTTCTCTTAATAGAGGACAAGAAATGTCAACAAATATTCCAATATTTCATTTTAGTCACAATCATTTAAAAGCATAGACTTTATCAACAGTTCTACAGTCATCGTTGTCACTTAATTAGTACTAAACAATGTCGGAGGAGAGAATTTTAGTTGTAGACGTACAAGGTTTTTATCTCAACAATAAATTCATTGTAAAAGAACTGAGTATTTCAATTGACGACTCACAAGTTCAAACATTTATTATTAAACCACCTTTTCCATATTCATCGTTGACAACAAAAGAAAAAGCTTTAATTGACTGGCTTTATAATCATCATCATGGATTAAAATGGAAAGATAGTGATTCAACCTTATCAAATATTATGAACTATTATATTACACATGTTAAAGACAACAATTTTATTTATTATGTTAAAGGATTAGAAAAAATTAAGTGGATTCAAAATATTTTTAAAGACGAAATTAATTTTTATAACCTAGATGATCTAAATTGTCCAAATTTGAAAACATTATATAAAAATGATAAATCTATAAATGTTTGTTCTTATCATAGGAAATATTGTATATGTGCTGAAAAAAATGTAATACTCTTAAGAAAGTTTATTAAATCAAATATTAATAAAGAAAACATAAAATTATAAAAAAAGAAATTTTTGATTATTATTATTTAACACTTAAATCGACTAAAATAAACATCAATCATCAGTTCATTCTGAATACTTGTAATGTCAATAACAATATCTTTAATCGGAAACACTTCAACTTTGGTTGGAGAATATTTTCCTCCAATTGAACTGTCTACAAATTATGTTTGTGGACTTATTGATTTTGTAGCATTCAATTCCATACCCAATGTAGATGTTCACAACAATTTGTTTCATATAGGAAATCATATTATTACTATTCCGGTTGGTTCATATGAACTTGAGGATATTGATTTTTTCTTAAACTCAAGCTTAAACGATATTGATGAACCAATTTATCTAAAAATTGAAGCTAACAATAACACACTTAAAACTGAAATAACCTCATCAATGGATATAGATTTTTCACAACCAAACAGTATAGGAAAGTTGCTCGGATTTAGCAAAAGAAAATTAGAAGTAAATTCAACTGAATATTATAACACTGATCAAAATCTTCAAAATGATAAATCTTTGGAAGTGGTGATTGTAGATATTAATCAATTGAATACTACAAGGTTATTTGAATCTGACTTACCTACACATATTACGAATGTTAATACAATACGCATTGAAAGCAACTTAACTACCGGATCATTTATTAATAATACTTCGAATCATACTATTCATGAATTTCCTCTTGATGTTCCTCCAGGATATAAAATAAACGAAAAACCTCGAAATGTTATTTATTTACCCGTCAACTGTCAACAAATAAACAACATAACGATTAGAATCTTAAATCAAGACGGTGAACTTATAAATTTTAGAGGAGAAAAAGTCACTCTTAGACTCCACTTCAAACCAGAATAATGATCATTTACAATAAAAACATAGTGCAAAGAGGATTTCCATTCAATACCGCACAAACTCACATTCGAGAAAGTATAAAAAATAAAAAACTGTTGTCCTCATCTAATACAGAATACTTAAAATCGTTGGGATTTAATCTTCAACAATGAATGAAATACTAAATGTTCTTCAAAAACCTATGTATGATGAGAGTATTGTAAAAAGGGAATATCATAGTTACTCTCCATATCTAAAATCATTTAACAACAACGATGAGATTCGTATACCAATTCAAAATCAGGATCTCTTCGTCTTACCAAATGAGAGTATGATTTACATTCATGGTTTTATAGTAAAGAAGGAAGCAACCAAAGAGGTTCCAGCTATAGATGTGAAATTAAAAAACAACTTTGCTTCATATTTGTTTGATGAAATTCGTTACGAAATTAATGGTTTTGAAGTTGATCGTACACGTAAACTTGGAATTTCATCCACCATGAAAAATTTTGTATCGTTGAATAAGGCTGAAAGTGATGTATTAAAAAACGCTGGTTGGTCTCTTACTGAAACTTGCGCTTTAGTAAAAAGTCATTTTAGTTGTATACCTCTGAAAATGTTGCTGGGTTTTGCTGAAGATTATAACAAAATACTTTTAAATTCGAAACATGAGCTTATCCTTCAACGTTCTACATCCGATGAGAGATCATATTATTCTACAAATGCAACTGATCAGTTGAAATTAACAATTCTGGATATAACATGGAAAATGCCACACATTCAACTATCGGACTTTGCAAAATTGGAAATGTTTAAGATAATCAACAGCACACATTCTATACCAATTGCGTTTAGAAGTTGGGACTGTCATGTAAATCCTGTTTTACCAAAGAGTACAAAGGTTTTATGGAATGTAAAGCTTTCTCCACAAAACGAAAGACCACGATTTCTTATAATTGGTTTACAAAAAGAGAAAATTAAAGAAGAAGGAAATATATTTGATCATTGCAATATCTCTAATTTAAAAGTTTATCTAAACTCAGAGTCATATCCATATGATGATTTAAATAATCGTTTCGAAATGGGTCAGTATTCTGTTCTATATAATATGTATGCAAAATTTCAACAAAGCTTTTACATGCGAGAACCTGAACCATTATTAAATGTTGATGAATATAAGACTTATGCACCGCTTATTGTTGTTGATGTTTCACATCAAAATGAGGCTGTTAAAATAGGACCTATTGATGTACGAATTGAATTTGATACTGAAGCAAACAAACTAATTCCAGATAATACATCAGCATACTGTTTAGTTATTCATGATCGTTTAATGGAATACTCACCTCTAACAAGCGAAATTAGAAAAATTATTTAATTATATTTATTTTGAAATTTTTTTAATAAATGAAATAATATGTTTATTTATAAATAAAATAAAATCAATGTATTTTATTAAAACAATTATAGTTTCTTTTTAGTTTAGTTTCGAAAACAAAAACTTTAAACATAAATGGCCACAATTTATTGTATTAAAATTTTGATATCTATCATAATTATAACTTATGTTTTTTCCTAAATA
Organism: Gymnocheta viridis; assembly: GCA_956483585.1. Taxonomy (NCBI): domain Eukaryota; kingdom Metazoa; phylum Arthropoda; class Insecta; order Diptera; family Tachinidae; genus Gymnocheta; species Gymnocheta viridis. Next base: position 37,103,855 of record OY101443.1, read on the forward strand.
TTTTATTAATTGTTTCGGTGGTTGCAAGTTACCAAAGGTATCAAAATATTCAATTTGATTGTTGTTTTTCCAGTACGCTACCCAATGTGTGCCAGATCCCTTTGAAGTATCCAGATTAATTATTCCACATTCTTTTTTAAATGATGTACTTGGAAGAGTGTTGCACATAAACACACCTCTAAAATTTGGAATATGTTTTGCATATTTTCTCAAGTCTACATCAGAAAGGGCTCTTTTAGGTAGCTTCATTAAAAATTTTGTTGATAAGGCTTTAAATATAATCCAAAACCTTTTTTATATGGTTTTAAGAACATGCCTTTTCCCATCGCAATGGCTTCCATTGTATTATTGTGTCGTTTTGCTTCAGTCAGCTGTTCCTTTCCATTTTTAACTGCATTGATTGCTTTTGTAATACCAGATACACCACCAGCTAAACCACCAAGTGCACCCAGTGCAGCAAATATAGGGGCAAGTGGAAGAAAACCTCCAGATTTTGGTAGCGGTATTATTCGAGGTGTTTTTATTAACGATTTTTTCTTCCCCTTGAAAATATTGTTTACAACTTTTCGTGAAATCTTTATAGCATCTTTCAAGTTTTCACTTTTCTTTATATTCTTTCTTGCACTTTTCAATGCATGTGTAAATAGTTTGTGGGTATTTACTGGAGACGACTTTTTAGTTTTACTAATAACGTTACCCATACCGAATTTTGTTTTTGCTTTCATTGCAGTAGCAACAAACCAAGCGTTTGATTTTTCACCCAAACTACTATCGCTTGCTTTGACCCTTTGCCAAGCCTTTTCAGTTAAAATTCTATCAGCAATATGTCTTTTTCTAAATCTTTATTGTTTGAGTATGCTATATCGTGCTCTCTGCAAGCAGTATCCAATGGATTGATTCCTTGATCACCTCTAGCTAAACGTTTCTTTAATTTTGTACCAGGTCCGCAAAATTGATAACCGGGTAGATGAAGTTCAATGGGAAGTTTATTAATTATTTTATTTAGAAAACCTTTACCAATGAAGGATGGATGGCGACTGAATAACTTTTTATAAATGATAGTCATATCTATTGATACTTTATCGATTAAAGATTGAAATTAAATTGATTGAAAACAAATAAAAGAGACTGGTTTATATATTATGTTATCATTAGATTTCAGAATGCGTTTTTTTAAACAACATAAAAGGTTTGATGTAAAGAATATCGAATCAAAGTTCGATTCATCAAATAAAATTCGTCATAGTTCATTACTACCGAATTCTATTCGAGCTCTTATTGTGGGTCCATCAAATTGCGGAAAAACAAATGTTATGATCAGTCTTATTGAAAGTCCTCATGGATTGAAATTTAAAAATATTTACTTATATTCAAAGTCAACACAACAACCGAAATATAAGTACTTAGAAAGTCTAATTAAACCCATTAAGGAGATAAATTTTTCATCATTTTCTAATAATGATGATGTTCTATCCCCAGACGAAGTTAAACCGAATTCAATATTTATATTCGATGATATAGCTTGTGAGAAACAAAATCATGTACGTTCTTACTTCTGTATGGGTCGCCATAAAGCCATTGATAGTTTTTATTTATGTCAAACTTATACACGTATACCAAAACACTTGATTCGTGATAATGCAAATATGATTATAATTTTTAAACAGGATGTAATGAATATTAAGCATATTTACAATGATCATGTTGGTTCTGATATGACTTTAAAAACATTTTATAAGTTATGTACCGAGTGTTGGAAAGAAAAATATGGTTTTCTAGTTATTAACAAAGATGATTCTATGAATAATGGTCGATATAGAAAAGGTTTCGATATATTTATAAATCTATAAAAGAAATATTACAGATATTTTAAAATCAGTACAAGATTAATTATTAAACTAATAGCTTCTCAACTATTAAACCGCTAACTGCTAAACTGATCTGTTTTGAATCTGTTTCTAATTCAATCTATAAATATGAATACAAATCTAGTTAATAATCTTATTAAAACTCGAAATATTTTAAAAAAGAAATATAAGAATATTTTGCTTGGAGAAATTGCAAATGATGAATTGTTGGAAAAGACATTGAAACCAATATCAAAACCATTAAAAGAATTAGTTCAATCAACTAGTAATAATAATAATAATAATAACACCATTATAAAACGTGAAAAATATCCGGATGACTCTTTTAAACATGATCTTGAGAATAATAAAGTTGCCTTCAGTACACCATATAAAAAGAGTAAGCTTGATTATAACACGTTTTCTCCAAACTTTAATAACAAGAAAATCGAGGAAAGTTCAAACACGTTTCAATCATTTGATGATGAAAATGATCATGATGACTATGATGATGATGATGATAATAATAATGTTAAAGTTGATAATGGGGATGATAACAATGATGATGATAACACCATTACAATACATCCCAATCAAAGTATTCAATATAATTTATCAAAAGTTAACTTAAATATATATGATAAAACCTATGGTCCTCATAAGGATAAAAATCAAATATGGAGACTAGGTAATGAACCCATCACTTTCAATTCAACCAATATTACTGTAGGTAATTTAAAATGGCCCTTCACATCAGGCTTATATGAATTGTTAGTTTATAAGAAACCAATCAGTTATAAAACAGATTTAAATAATTATAAACAAATATTGGAGATGACTAATGTCCATAAACGAAATAACAGTATTAATGGTCAAATTAAAGGAAATCGTTCAATTAAATATACAACGATTATTAAAAACCTATTTAAACAACAACAGAAAATTCATAAGGGAAAAGGTTTAATGAAATTGAATAGAAAAAAGCATAATTATGTTTATTGGGATGATCCTAATGAATTGGTTGATAGATTGCGTCTTTTGATTTCATCAACAACAGCTGGTCACTCAAATCATAATAATGAAATTGTATCAATTATTGAGGAATTGAGAGAAGCAAAAATTATTATATAAATAGACTTAAAAATGTTTAACAATTCATATTCATAAAATGCCTATCGATAAGTTTGGACATTATATTGAAAAATCTGTAAGATACCAAAATCAACATTTCAAGATTCATTTGGATAGTGATCGTAATTTCAACTTTAACTTGCGGAGAATAAAAAATATTGCTAGTCCTGTATTGGAAAACGATGCTGTAAACAAAATTTACATGAAAAGTTATTTAAGTGAAATAAAGAAACAACTGGATACAATGTATATGGAGAGAATTAAGGAAATGGAGGATCGTTTTAACGAAATAATACGACAACAAAACGTGTTGACTACAGAAAAATTTGATAATGTAGAAACACGTGTATGCTAGCGGACATCACAGCGCCCTCCTTCGTCGGTATTGTAGCAAAATCGCCGGCGAAGTAAAATAATGAATAAAATGGCTACAAAAGCTTAAAAACACATTTAATGCGCCTACTTGACATCAAAGGCGCTGCAACACTGATCTAAAAACTAACACAGCGCGCAATATCAGAGTTGCAAAAATTAAGCTTTCTCTCTCTTTCACCATCTGTCCTCTCTCACTATCCCTTTCCCAAAGAAGGTAACACACCTACGGGTTGGTAGGCATACTAATTGCCTGAGTGTTACTTCTCTTTAAAAAAAAAAAAAAAAAAAAATATATATAAATCGTTTTTGATTTAAATTCAATATCAGCAGCATTTAAATTGATGTAATCTAAGATAGATGTTAGAAATGGAGCGACAAGAAGTGGTTCAGGAGCTTCATAAGCAAGCACGTAGAAATTTCATTCGACGTCGAGTGGTGATCAAGGGAATTGATGATCTTTGGCAAGCAGATCTTGTTGAAATGGGCGTTTACTCAAAATATAACAAAGGCTATAGATTTATTTTAACAGTTATAGATACATTTTCAAAGTTTGCTTGGGCTGTACCCGTAAAATCTAAAAGTAGTGAAGATATAACCAATGCTATGCAATCTATTTTTTCGCTAAAGAGAATTCCAAAAAACTTGCAAACAGATAATGGTAAAGAGTTCTATAATAAAATATTTCAAAACTTGATGATAAAACATAATATCAACCACTATTCTACATATAGTATCATGAAAGCGTCTATTGTAGAACGATTTAATAGAACTCTAAAAGGAATGATGTGGAAAAATTTTAGTCCACAAGGAAATTATCAATGGATACATATATGCAAGGATTTAATTAATCAATATAATAATAAAAAGCATAGAACAATTGGAATGACACCAAAGTCTGTTAACACAGAAAATGAAAGTTCTATACTAAAACAAGTCTATAATCATCCCAAAATATATAAATTTGGTAAACTAAAAGTTGGAGATCACGTTCGAATTAGCAAATATAAACATATTTTTTCAAAAGGATATACTCCAAACTGGACAACTGAAATTTTTAAAATTCGTACTTTACAGAACACAAACCCCATTACTTATTTATTGGAAGACTATCAAAGGAATCCGATTGTTGGTGGATTCTATGAACATGAACTAATAAAGACACATTTTCCAAATACATACTTGATTGAAAATGTTATTAAAACTAAGGGGCACCAGGCGTACGTAAAATGGTTGGGATTTTCCAATCAACATAATTCTTGGATCAATAAAGATGAACTTCAATAATATTATATATACTTCAATATGAGATTTATTTTTATTATATTATAAAATTCTCAAAAAAATAAAATAATATATAAAAAAGTTTTGTTTTGATTTTTTTATTTCTAAACGATTAAATTTTATATCAACTTAGTTGAGTAAGGTTAAGAACAAGCACGATTAAATTTTATTCACACAAAAACAAATTGTGGTTACTTGTGTTTAAAATTCCTATTCAATAGATAACTATAGTTTAAAATAAAAACAAACTAAAATATTTTAATGATATTCTTTATTTATTTATTTATTTATTATTTTTTCACTTATAATCTAAAATCACTTAATACTATTGTACAATATTATCACTTGAAGATGATGTTAATACATTTTCATTGGGATATGATGATAATGATGATGGTTGTTGACTATTTATTGCATAATGTCCCCATGCATATGTATTAATCCTATTATCTCTAATAAATCGCTTATCATCTAAATAACTTAATGCTAATTTACTAATGTGTTGAGTATATATTTCATGAATCTTTGATCTAAATACATACATAGAATCATAGTAATCATAACTCCTTTAATTTTTTTAATTTCTTTTTCCTCTTCATCAATTTTAATTGAATACATTTTAGCGCGTAAACCAATGAACTCTTTAATTATTTTACCATTACATTCATCCTTCATCATTCCTAAAACCTTTTTGTTTAACAAGGGTATATTAAAAACATTATCTTTCGGATAAGCAGACGTATCAAACTGTAAGATGATATCATCTAGAATATCCTTATATAGATCATATGTCTTAATATCGTAAACAAAGGAATCAGTATCCATATAATTCAGATAAATATTTTCCTGATATTTAGGTTTCATTTTATTTATTTTCATTTATTTATTTAGATAATTCTAGAACAGAAAACCCAATATAAATTGGTTTATTATATTCCGTTCGCACTCGACTCATTTCAAAGACAATCATTTCTTCTTGAATCTTAAGTAAACTATGGAAATTTGGCTTAGCTATAAGAGCTCTAGCTCCCAACCTCTTACCTCTACTCTCCCATGAACAAACTATTTTAACATCTTTTCTCTTAGCTACATTTTCCATTGTTTTACCGTATACCACATTATTTAAAAGTTTAAAAAAATTTTTTTCAAATTCATTTTCGGCATTGGTTCTATGATCATTATTTAAATCAATATACGTTTTCAACCAATCCGACTGATTGAATTTAAGAATTCTATGAATTTTCTTTAGAATAAGACCATGTTTAATACATTGTTTAAGATTTCTATAGTGTATTACATATTTTGTTTTATCATTTAAATCCGTTATTAATTTAGACTGTTTCATATGTTCATTTTTTTATTTTCTGCACAAAATGGGAAATCATTGTGATGATCGTGTATGGTGGATGGATATTCTAAATCCACTTCCAATATATACCCTAATGGTGAATCAACTTCCACAGCATTAAAATTAAAATTTTCAATGTTTTCAACCCATTCAAAATTTTTATAAAGAAGGTACTGCGACATGACATAACCGTATAAATTGTTTACATCTAAATAAATAAGATAATTCGATTCTTTAGTAGAATCATAATCACTTACATATTTATTGTTAGCTACAGAATGTCGTTTACAACATTGAACAATTCCTCCCCTAATACCCCGTGTAACAAAATTATACATGTTAATGTCAGTTAATAGTTCTAACTCTATTCTTGTTTTTTTCAACATTGCATCCCAAGATAATCCAGGAACAGTATAATATTGGCATGGATCTAAATTATAAATGTTTTTGCAAACTTTACGGAAATTTTCAAAAACATCACATAGTAATAAAACATCTACTTTCAAGTATAATAGTAAATAGTCCAAGAGAGTCGTACATCTAAATGTATTCCATACCTTTTCAGCATGTTTATAATTATCTTCACTACACGCTTCATCAGTTAGTTTATTAAAGAAGAGAGAACGAGGTGGTAATTGTGTTTCCATGAGACGATTCTTTGAATCCAAATAATCATAGGGAAAGACACCTTTACGTTTCATTAAATCAAATTCATTATCATTTAAACAAACCGATTTTATAGTTTTCAAATCATCATCAGACAAGAAACCTGCAAGTTGATCTAAACTTGATGCCATAAAACGATATGAATCGAGAAAACGTAGCTCAATAGTATCTTTTTCACTCACCCTAATTCTCTTCGATACGGATACATATAATTCCTTATTTAAAGGAATGATTTTTATATCACCTGCTACTGATGAAAGTTCTCTTATAAATAAATGACAATCATATGCCGAAAGGTTGTGAAAAAATATAGGGATAAAATTTCCAATTTGATACTCTAAGTTACATATATTATGTGCAGGACCTCTATAATCACCTGTTAGATGACAATGGTCAGTTGCTTTATCTCCAATAGATATGATTTCACCGCATATATGACAATTCATATCTTCATCTTGTCTTTTTTGTTGTATAAACGTTAAAGGTTTCATTGGTATTACTACACTCAAATAGTTACTATAAATATATAATGCGTCCTCGACTAAACTTTTAAAAAAATGTGTTGATGCATTTTCACCACTATAAATTCTATGTATATCTAAACTAGAATTATAGGAACATTTAATATAATAACTAAATGCAAATGGAATATGATTTTGTACTGAATTAATATTAGCTGAGTTTTGAATATCAACTGATTCCAGAATACATTCGAAATCTGCATAAACTACAAACGGAACATCTAGTTGGTTTTTATGATTCTTAAATCTAAGTATAGAATTTTTATCGGTTGGCATTATAGTTACAATTTTGTTGCATTCCTCCTTATGTTTCTTTAAAGATGATTCTTTGTAAAAGTGTATGAGGCATGTATTACAAATATACACCTTATTTTTATGTTTTGTAAATCGACTTCTTAATAATCTATAATTAAAGAAATATAAAAGGAAACATTTTTTTTAATTAGTTTAATTTCACTTTGAGTATAAATTTAAATAACGATAAACATACCTTGATATATTTTTTATCCAGACATAATGGAATCGTTCTTCATCTTCCATCAATAATAAATTTATATGTTTACTTTTTTCTTCTTGAGAGAAATAATATGGTCCCACAACATTATAATCTTCTAAATACGTATCTTTTTCAAGTATAGATGTTTTCTTCTTCTTTTCAAAAGATCTTTCCAGACCAAAGACATTTATGCTTATTCCCGGGTTGTTGTCTTCAAACTGCTGTATTTTGTTGACAGATAGCGGGAAATTTAAATTTTTAAAATTTAATAATATATAATTTTCCAGGACTATAATATCATCTTGAATGTTGGTTATGTTATACGAAGAACAAATTACACTATTATTTTCTATTGGATATAGCGCTGATATTATAGCCCACTTAAAACAGTATACGTCATTGTTTTGTATATTAACACAAGCTTTTTTTTTTGATATGTATGTTGGTAAAGAAATATACTGTGAACCTTTTATACATGCATATTTATTAATATTAACATCAAGGTGATTAATTTTTGTTAACGCAAAACCACTATCACGTTCTTGGAACTCATCCATTTTTTGCATAATTATTTCACATTTATTTGCATAAAATCTTTCAATATCATTCATATGGTTAATTAAAGACAAAATATACATTTTTGTTTGATGTAGTATTATGGTAATTATGGGTTCTTCATCGTCTTTCATCTTCATATATTCACAGAGTAATTCGAAATTAAATTTTAAACTTGTATGTTTTTGTAGATGATCTTTCAAAACACATGCTACATTATCCTTTATGTTATTGAAAAACAATTCGGGATTTAGATTATCCATATTGTTGTTTTTAAACCGAAATGTAGTAATACGGTTTTTGAAACAAGCATCTAAACACTTTATATTATTGATTTCATCAACAATTTTTAAACAATTATCTTTATGTTTGTTTGTGCGTTAATGATATATCCACAGTTTCCTTACTACATCTTCTTTACACTCCTTACAGTGTATAATTTCTTTCTTTTGATTATTTTGATGCTCTATTAAGTGGATATGTTTAAGATAATCTTGCTTACTTGAAAAATTATTGTTGCAAGTCGTACACCTTAATGAATAACCTTGATGATGATGCATCCTGATATGTCTATTTAATGAAAAGTTGCGGCTGTACACTTTTCCACAGATATCACAAATAAAGTTACCACCCATTTTAATTTGATTTATTTTATTAATTTTTTTTTGTGAATAAATAACTAAAAGTATAATCACACCTTAGAGTTTAGTACAACAATGAATATATTTTATTAATTTGATTTCATTTTATTACCACTACACTTAATTAAATAATGTGGTTAACATTTTATACTGATAACAAATAGTATTAGGGAGATTAATATATACCGCAGTAAATGAATTTTATTTATTAAATACTAGCAAAAAAATCACAGACTTTCGTAAACCGCCCTAATGTAGTTTAATTCATATTGTATTAACCCTCTAACGAACACATTAAATGTTACGACTTCACTTCAACAAAAATAACATCCACCACGACTTCACTTTAAGCAAAACCGAACCCCCCACCACGACTTCACTTTAAGCAAAACCGAACCCCCCCACCACGACTTCACTTTAAGCAAAACCGAACCCCCCACCATGACTTCACTTTAAGCAAAACCGAACCCCCCCACCACGACTTCACTTTAAGCAAAACCGAACCCCCCACCACGACTTCACTTTAAGCAAAACCGAACACGCTGCCGCCTCATAACACAAAATATCATGGGGTTGAATTTAACCCCATCGACCCTTAAAGGGTTAAGGTATGCACATTTTTCCTTTGCACATTTCTATCTAGAAACCCCTTATTCATACTACTATATTACAAATTTTGTCACAGTGATTTGATTTTACTATCTCATATTGCACTTGCTGGTATGTAACTATAAACTATTTTTAGAATTTGTGTAAGGTGTATAATTCTAACAATTAAGGTTTATACTCAAAACTAGGTGTATAAATAAAAATCAGAGTGTATAATTGGAACTTATGTATAACTAGAAACTATCAGGTACATTCTTAGGACTATATCACAGATCCTAAATTTCTTCAAGTTAGACATACTTTAAGTCGCTCTTGTAAAATAGAGTTGCTCCAATATAATTTAGATAAAAGGGGATGTTATCCCCTAATATCCTGCACATGATATACCCCTAAGGCCTTACCTTGTAGATTTTCTAATTCATACAGGTTGTTTCCTACGGGTCGAACCACCCTACACCTTAGAAACTTCCGACAAAATTTTGCATTTCGGTTCTTTGCAAAATTGCTCAAAACATTATTTCGCCGGTAAACTTCTTGGCCGGGTGTGAATGTTACTACTCGTGCTCTTTTGTTATACAATTTCGCGCTTCTTTCGTATGCAGTGTTCATGTTTTTCTTTATTTGCTCTCTTATTGTTTCCATTTTATCGGCTTTATTTATTGAACTTATATTGTGGTCTGTTAGAGATTTCAGCTTTCTGCCTAATTCATATTCGGCACCACTGGAATACATGTGGTATCCGAATAATGCAAAAAACGGTGTATACCCTGTAGCTGTTCTTAAAGCACACTCTATCTCGGACAAATATAAATCCCAGTCTCTATGGTCGTCTTTTAAGTATGCTCTTATTGCATTTAATACTGATTGATTTACTCTCTCGCTCGCATTACTTTGTGGGGAATATACTGCTGTTTTTAAGTGCTTTATATGGTACGTTTTCATGAGGTTTTCAAAGTTCTTAGCAGTGAATTGAGACCCGTTGTCGCTATGGATTATTTCTGGAACTCCGAACTTGTGAAAAATTTCTTTGACCAGAAATTCCACTACATTTCCAGTTTATGCTTCCAGTATATGTTGAAATGATCGACAACTATGAAAATAAAACTATTGCCATTTTTAGACCTGGGATATTTGCCCATAAAATCTATATTTTTTATTTTTGAAATGGCCTCTCAGTGATTACTTGCTTGCCTATTTCTGGACGCGTAATATAGTTTGTTGGCTTGCTTTCTGCGCAGATTTGACAGTTCCTAATATACATTTTTATTTGTAATGTCATTTTTGGCCAATAATAGAATCTTTTCACCCTTTCAATCGTCTTTGCCACTCCCCCATGTGCTGCGGTTAGAGCGGTGTGAGCTTTTTCAATAATTTCCTGAGTGATATTGGCAGGAATCCATAATTTCCATTTCCATTAGTTTTGTTCACGTTCGAAGGCATCTTTCTTGAAAATCATACCATTTTCTGTTTTTAAATCGGGCAGACGATCCTTATTTTGTTCTATGTTTCTAATCAGTTCAAGATATTCCTCGCTTTCGAAAACGGTGGTCTCAAAATCAAATAAATCTTCCATGCTTAGTTCGTCAACATTTTCCTGAGGTTCAAAATTTACTACTTACTTTTAGGGATTAAAATAATGGGGTTACTACAATACTATAAACAAAAATACTTAATTCTATATATACATTAATTTGACAATAAATTCTACCAATTTTATCCTTTTTTTCTAGTATTGATTATATCCTTATGCTTCTAAACTATTTTTTTTTTTTTATTAATTCGAATTGACTCTTTTTGTAAACTTTCTGTGGCTTCTCTTTGGTAATTGAAAATACAAAGAAGTTACCTGGCTTTATGCTGACGATTAATCTTAAATCTTCTTTCCTGAACTATCGCTGAAATTTATCCTGGACTTCTTGTCCCCCCAGGGATCCATTATCTTAGAGTTTTCTTCAAATGCCACTATTACACCAGCTACACAAAGAAACAAATTTTATCACTTTTAAACATCCGTCTACAATTTAAATCTTGTTTTGCTTACGTTTTCTTTCTTTTTATTTTTTTTTTTTATAATTGTTTATGTTTTCTCACTCGGAAATTTAGGTGAGCCGTAGTCTTCCGCACGCTCCATAAAATTCACTTTTCCTTAACTTCAACCAAGAATTCGTTTTCACTTTTTTTTAACTTCTCTTTTTAATTATTTATAAGTCTTTTTCTTTATTACTATGTGCACTTGATTTACATTTTAACATGCGAACACTTCAGCGATCTTTTGACTTCTCTTTGTCTTGCTAAAAATTCTACCTAACTGAACTATTTTTTCCCCCGCCGATTTTTCCCGATTTTCCAAACTTTCCACTCGGGTTTCCCGCCAGGTATCCATCTTTTTTCTTTATATAAAATTCTAGTTTTTTTATTTTTAAATTTTTGTTTTAAACAAAATTCCTGTTAAAACGGTTTGAGCAGAAAACAAGTTTTAGCTTTATATTCTTTTCCTAACAATTCTCCTTTTCCTGGGTATATATAATTTCGAGACTTTTCTTCGCCTTTCCTTCGAATTTTCGGCCAGCAAACTATCCCTTTAATAGGTTTTCATATTTCTAGCAAGTTTTCTTTCCCTGTAGTTTTCTTACTTTTTAAACAAAATATAACACTTTACTACCAAACGGTCTTGAATGAATATGCCATCTATGTTTTATTTTCCTTTTTGTCATATTCTACTACACAGTGATATCAACTGTAATGTGTGTAGGCCCAAAAAAAATACATGACAGTCATTTGACATTCACACATACACATGTTGTAGGCACTGCCTATTTTTTTGTTTTTAAATTATAAATATAAATAAATAGTAATCTGTAAATCAAAGCGCTAAACGGAGAGATCAAACAAAAGGTATGTATAACTATTTGTTTGTATAATTGTATGCTTTGTTTACTTTTCTTTACAGGAATTATCTGATGGTGGTCATATTTTTGCTCAGGCGGTAATTTGTGCGTTTATATTTTATACACCCGCAACATTATGTGGAAAATTAATACAAATATCTTGTTTACTCACCTCTTGAGGAGAGAATACATTTTTATTTTTCCATTGAATTAAAAACTTCAAATTTGTTTGCTGACGAACGAGTCTTTTTTAGATATAACTACATACGTTGCAATAAAGGAGCGATACATTTTTAATACCAAAAATTAAAAAGAGATACTTGTTTGAATATAATCGCTATATTTTTATGCCCGTTAAATTTTAATCTTCATTTAAATTTTGTAACAATATGTATTTGCTGCTGCTATTTAATCAATCCAATCATGCGGTTGTTGTTGGCTCTGTGATTTTAATCATGTGTAGAATTATACCAATCAATTCGGGTATTTGCTCGTTTGGTTTGATGAAGAATAAAATACATATGTGACAGCGCATAGAGAAAGGGACCTAAGGGTAAAAAAATCAATTTTCACTTTTTGATGTGGACAACATCTGAGCATCGATGAGACCGATCCCATGCCCCAAAAGTGTTCCCTCCCAGAGATATGCGCGTTTTATGAAATTGAAGTACACCAAAGATACACGTATTTAAATCTTTAAAATGGCTCTCCTGAACAAACCCGGTTTTTACCCTTAGGTCCCTTTCTATTTTGCGCGTCACATATGGCAAAAATGTATTTAGCAATATTATGTTGGTATGCATTAATGTTTATGTTTCATATTAGGGATAGAAAAAGGGGGTTTAGATTTTGTACTAATTATAAAAACTTAATGTTTAACAATTTAGCCAAAACCACTTAATCCATTTTTGAGATGAATTTTTATATTACACTGATTTAATTCAACAATCAGTTTTGTTGGATGATTAAATGTGGCAAACATTTTAGTGTATGATGAATGATGTGAGTAAAACATGTTTGATCACTCGAATTACTTTTACTTAAATGAAGCGTTCCTCACTACGCTGATTTGTTTTGTATGATTAAAAGTGAATAACAAATTTAATGTATGATTAAATCTGAAAAATAGTGATTATTGCCTTTTTCAGTTACGTAACTCAAAAAGGAATTTGATCTACCGGCGACTGTGGAAACTGTTCATTATAGTCTTCGAGGAAACAATTTTAATTATTGTAGCCTACGAAAAGTGTCCATTCTTTTCTTTTTAAGCGTGTAGCCAAACGATTGTCTTTTTACATTGCACATGTTAATTAGCCACTGCAAAAATGGTGGAATGTGCTATAGGCAGATGATTCGAAAATTGTACTTTTTGGTGAAATGGATTTTAGATCCTCTGTCCGAAGACCCCTAATAACGAATTCAAGACGTAGTATAAAGCAAAAACTATAAAATATTGTGGTTCTAGTATTATTGTATGGGGTTGTTGTTCATATCAGGGTTTGTGTCACATACATTGGATCAAAACAACTGTGGATGCACCCGTATGCTTTTGATGAAATACGGTTGGTGTGGGTCTTTCAACAATACAGTGAGCCTAAACACAACAGCAAAATGGAAAGCAAGTCGTTCATTAACAACGGCATCAGTATGATAATTTTACCAGCGCAGTCACCGGACTTCAACCGCATAGATAATCTAAGGGCAGAAGTAAAGGCCTTTTGTAGGCCTTTGGATAGCTGTAAACGAAATTTGTAAATTATATGGAATCGCTGTGCAGCCATAATTTCAAACAAAGGTCATGCAACAAAGTGTTAAAAGTAATTTTTAAATTTTTTAGGAATTAACAAAGTGAGATACTTTAGTTTTGGATTTTTTTTGTAGAACACGATTTTTTTGTTTAAAAATTAGCTGAAATGCTATTATTTTGCCGATTAGTTTTAAAGTTTTTCCATGCGTTTTTAAGCTATTAAAATAAAGTGGTAATAAACTACATACATCACAGGATATTATTTATTGCGAATTGAGTAAAATCACATTAATCTTTTGGAAGATGTAAATAAAATCACTAGCATTTTTAAGTTGTTGCAATTATTTTGGTTGCAGCTGTACATGAGTATGCGTTGAGTGGACATTTCCGCATAAAGTGTGCAGTGTTGTCAACTTTTGAATTTGTAAAACAACTAAAATCAAGGGAAAAACGCGTATTTTCCAAAATAAATCACAAAATTGATTTTTTATATATATTTTTTTAGTAGCTTGATAAGCTTAGTGTCATGAATTTGAACACTGTTATTATTTTTTTAATAAATTTTTTTATTAAAGTAAATACATGCAACAAAAATTAACAATTTAGTTGTTTTATGTTCTTTGTTTTTCAATATAGCCATGGTTATAACTTCTTACAGGCATTCAAATGGGCGTGCTGAAAAAACTCTTCCACTGCAGTAGGTCCTATGTGGGCAATGAACTCGAGAGTAAAACGTATACGAGTATCAAATAGTAGTACAATTTAAATTTGTAGTTGAATCTGATATAAATTATTAGTAAATATTATATAAACTGAAAAATACGGTTTTTATATGAAACTGTTTATAATTAACCAAGTAAAAAGTCCATTTTTATTAAAACTAAGGTACAAGGAGCGAAAATTGTACTGCAGCGTTTTTTTTTGACCAATGCAGAAAGCACTACAGTGGATAAAAAGAGGTACGCGTAATGCTGAAAACAATACGTCTGGCAAGCTTATGTCTGGTAAATAAGATATTGCAAAAAGCCGCTGTACTGCTTTTTTCTGCTGGGAGTAAGCGCATTCTATTTGATCATTGATGTGGATGTGTTACACATGGATTATACTTATATTAATATTTTTTAATCTAAT
The DNA here is from genome assembly GCA_956483585.1 of Gymnocheta viridis. Taxonomy (NCBI): domain Eukaryota; kingdom Metazoa; phylum Arthropoda; class Insecta; order Diptera; family Tachinidae; genus Gymnocheta; species Gymnocheta viridis. The sequence goes on from OY101443.1 coordinate 37,119,091, forward strand.
AAATTATATAGATACATCATTTTCGGAATAATAGTTATTTTTTGACACTGATGATTTAATAATTTATGGTATTAACATTTATTTTTTTATTATTATAAACAAATAGTTATTATGTATGTACATATATATGTATATCTTTAATAGTTATAATTACTAGTATTTCCTATGGCTGACACAATCGACCATATTCTAGTTATAATTAATTAAATATTAACTGCCGTATTCATAATTTGGATTTGAAATCTATTTTAAGGATAATTTGTGTGGAAAACTTGCCTTAAAATACATTTCAAACATATATTATTTCTTATGAATACGGGTCTAAGCATTTACAAAATCTGTACGATAAAATACTAAAACAAAAAACATAAAAATAAACAATTTAAAACTTATTAGGTCTCTTTTGTCTCATTTCTTTCCGAAAGCAAATTGCTCAAACGCACATGCACGCTTTGTTTATTTTTCAATTTGAAGCTGAAACACGCATGTGCAACAAGTGTGCATTTATTAGTAGCAAATTTGAACGCTTAAAGATCCCAAAGTATTGCACCGATTTTAACAAAACATAGATTATGCACATTCGTGGATAAATATCTTCCAAATTAGACAAGTTTTGAAGAAATCGACTGTATAATATGAGAGCAAAAGGGATCTAACTAAGAAAACATGTTTGCGTATTAATTATTTAGATGTTGTATATAAATATAAATATATATAAATTAAAAGAAAAACAATATATCATTAATTTTTTTGATGGTTTGTTTGTCTTGATGATATTCTTATTAAAAACTTATTATAGAATTTTTGCTAATTATCATAATGTTACGTAACCACTCATAGCTTAATATATACATGTGCAGCCCAAGCATAACAAAAATTACTTGCAAGCCTTACATTTCAATCATTTTAAATATTGTTCTATTTCTTTAAAAAACGGAAAATTGGAAAAAATACTGTACGATAAGATATTAAAAGGCAATTGAAATAAAAAAAGAGCTGAATTAGAACCAATAGAAGTACTTTAGAATAATACTGTATAAATTATAGAATGCTTCGTGCAGCTCTTTAGTACACAGCTATACGTATGTACATATATCTTTATACACGTGTATACACTAGTGATGCAACGAATATAAATTTTTATTATTCGCAAAATTAATATTCAGATTGAAATTTAGTTCCATTAATCTATGTTTCGTTTATATGTATGTATGTACATATAGTTGTCTTAGTATAGAAAGGACGTATAGCATTTTTTTTGAAAACGCGATTTTAAGGTTTTTAAAATCGGGATACGTCCTTTCTACATAAAGCCAACGATATGTACATTCCCTTTTTTTAAAACTTGTGTTTTTTAACATTTGTAGCAGAGACCTATGAAATCGGTGTATTTCTAGTAAAGCGTAACTATAACTGATGAGACTAAAGCTGAAAGTCCACACACTTGCGTTCAATGCCTTTTAAGCTTTTGACGCTTTAAAAACTGCAAGTTACACACCACACTTTATATACGTTTTTACTTATAAAATTTCAAGTTAATTTTGCACACTTTGTTAGCTTTTTTTAAGTTTTGAGTTCTTTAAATTGTTTTAATTCGTTTTTTATCAACTGCTTACGAAAATAGCTTTCTAATAATTAAATGTTCAATTTAAAGAACATTTTAGTCAAGTGGAATGTTGTTCAACTTTTTACGGGTCACAAGCGTTGCAAGCTGCTTTTGTTTTGTAACTTGCTTTGTGAAAATACTTTAATTGACCTTTTCTGAGAGACGCGTAGAACGCGTGTTGTGGACTTTCAGCTTAAAAGCGTTGCAAACTTTAGTTTCGTAACTTGCTTTATGAAAATACTCTGATTCAACCAAAATGAAAGTATCAGTAATTTAATAAAATAATATAGAGGTTTCTAATAAAAATTAAAGTACACTAGATGTGCCACGGCTTTGCCCGCTTAAAATATACTTTATTTCTATAAAAGTGTATGGGAATTTTACATAAATATGTTTTAATAAAACAACAAATAGTGGTGGTACAAATCTTTATAATTTCTATTTCCAATCCAGTGATACGTACACACAGATACAAAATTATTGTGTTTTGTATTCTAAACCGATTAATATATATGTATGTATGTATATCACCACCAAAATATTAAAAAAAAATATTTCATATACAGACATCGTCTTCTTACAGTTTTATTAATGTGTGCCAAATGTTCGGATTAACTTGGCGAATGCGAATATCAAAAATATTTGAATTCGAGAAAACGAATAATCTTTGCATCACTTGTACATACATACGTATATGTACATACAAAAGGATGACCCTCTGTTGTATGAAAAAAGATTCGAAATTCTTGACCCCACCCATAGAAATATGTAAGTAGCCTAAAAACCGGGGAGATCAATGTTATAACCAATATTTAAAAAAAAATCATAAAATAATTATTTTCAAGGGGTTTTAAAAAAGTGATTTTTAAATAAATGTTATAAATACACAATTTGGGGATTCAAGCGATGTCCTATTAAGTCATACTGCCATAATGTTTTCATATTTTAGAATAGTTTAAAAAAACTGCTGTTGTGCTTCAAACAAAAAAGTTATAATATATTAAGAACTACCTATAAACTATGTTATCTAAACAGTAGAAATTTGAGAGAAGTGTAAAAAGTCCATTTTTTTCCTCGTCATATTTTTTCTTGTTAGTATTCAAAACATATGATTTTATTCCTGCTGGAAACTGCTATCCCAAACATTGTAACTATAATAATATAGCTCAGATATGAGCAAGTTTTATTACGGTGTCGTCCAGTTCTGAGCTATGTTGAAATCTGTAAAACATTAGCTTAGGCCACTCAAAATGATTCGATTTAACAAAATGCCGTGATTGATATTTATATTATTGCAAAGCCTTAGTTGGGCATTTTAGAAATTAGTAAGAATTTCGAGCTGTCTAAAAAAATTATTATTGTTAAAAGTAAATGTAAAATTACATTATTTTAAAGACGTCGGTCGGACCTATAACACAGGCCGACAAGGAAAAATTATTTTGACTTTTGATCTGTGATTCTTATGAAAATTATATGTCTGGGTGTCGTATCACGTATATTTTTGGTGAAATAGTGGTATTCATATTTTAGTTAATTGCTTAACTGTTTTGGCTTCTTGGGTTAATTTTTTCAGCACTGGACCTCGAAATTATAAAAGTTTTTACTCATTACTCATCTATACAAAATTACTTTTCAATATTTTTCTTGATGTTTGCGTCATTACATCTTTATGAAATCACAATGATTTTCAGCTTTATAGTTAGGCTTTTTGTAAAAATTCTACATTTTTGGCGTAACTTAAGCAGTAATCCATATATAATAAAAAAATTGTTGGGAAAATAACTTGAAGTTTGAGCCTATTTCCTCTTTTTGTTAGTTAATTTTTTTCTAAATTTTACTTTAGCTCGCGTACTTCTGGAGGTCTCACTAATTCTTCAGTGATTTCAGTCTACTTTTATACTGTTTTATTATTATATAATGATTTTTCAGTGGATTTAAAGTTTTCTGTTCTAAATCTAAACTTCAATCCTTTCAGTTTTAGCCTTATAAAACTGAAAGGATAGATTTTCCAAAATCCTTGCGGCCGTACAAAATTACCTTAGAACATACATCAACAAAATTATTTAAAATGATACGAAAATATTAAGGAACTTAGTCACCAAACTTTTAATAGGGAGGAAGGAACAACAATGTTTTTTGGGAACTTAGTTCTTTTTTAGTTCTATTTTTGGGGACATAATTCATTTTCGAATTTTGAGACATATTCATCGTTATTGTGTAAGGCGTAACACGACAGCATGCATAGTCGATAACGTTTTTATATTTTCACTGTACTGTAAAAAAACGAGAGAGAATATATTTTTTAATGGCATAATTATCACAGAGTATTTCAAAATTATTAAAAATTATACAACTGTGATTAAAATTACCAACTAAATACAGCTTTTTGGCACGGTAATAAAAACAATAAATTGAAATACAGATTTTGGAAGAAATGCAAATAAACACGCAAAATAAAAATGTTAAGTGTTTTTTTTTTTGTTTTCATCGTCCAAAGATGAGCAAAGGTAAAACATCAGAGAACTAGCTTTTGAACGAAGGCAACTAACGAAAGCAGTTAAATGATATAATGACAAACATAAAAATAAATTTGCGTCAACGTTTAATAGATTTTCTATAGATTTATTAGTTATTTTAGGCTTAATAAGGAGGCTTCCAGGGCTTTAGAAATTTTTCCTATACATATCGAAGGGTCTCCTTGTTGAAAAGCCACTATAACATTTTCTATTTTAACATTTATTTTAATTTTAAACAATAGCATATTGAAATTTCCATGCCATAATTGTTTTAATATTTTTTGTGGATTTAGTTTATTCTGTAAATTCAAATAAAACATTTACTCATGGGCCAAGACCCAATCCTCATAAAGAACGAATAGTATTATTATTAAGCCGAATAAAGTTGCAGCAATTTCAGGAAGAATTCCTTTGTTGAATGGACAAAATTTTTCGATTTGGTTACCTCGAATGGAAGCGGTTTTACACAAAAATCGTTTGTTACGTATGGTAATTAAGAAGAAATTAAGAAATTAAGAAGCCAAACCCGAAGTAGTCGCCATTAATCCACGAAAATTATTTAATGAAACAACGTGATTACAATAATGCTGATCAAGATGCTAGTGCGGAAATAATTATTGATCTAGATCCAGAAGTTGTACGAATGGTAAACAATTTCAAGACGTCCAATGAAATTTGGTTGCATCTCAAAGATACTTATGACCGCAAGTCCACAAGAAAGAAGCCTGAATTATACCGTAAATTATTTTGGTAACATTTTTAGTCAGTAAGAATTAGACATGAGACCATATTCCAAAAGAACAAGGGAAAATTTAACATCAATTAATATCAACTTACACGCCAGAAGAGAAACAACGTTGTTTTTCGGGAGCCGCTACAGTTTAAGTGGCTCGGTTGAATGTGATTTCAAATTTGTGTTTATACAAGTTATGACTCGAAAAAGCTGCTGGCTTGAGCCTTGCAATGTTTGCTGTACTTTGTCACATAACTAGTTACACAGCTAAGAGATACACTAAATAGCTCAGACTTTGAATCATTTAACTCAGTAAATTCTAAGTGAGACCTCATATAAAACAATATAAAATCCTGTGCCGACCATATTATCGGGCCTGCACCCGATCTGATGAAACGTAGGATATTATTTCAGAAACGCGTGGTCTATAGGAAAAGTTGGGACCAATTGATAACTCGAAGTTGAAGACGAACTTAGAAACGAATTACCGTGACTACACAAAGCAGTTAAACGAGCGGTGCGCAGAGGTAAGCGTAAACATATTGACAGCTTGGCAGAAGTAGCTAAAAAGGCAGTAAGAGCTGGTGACACGAACAAGGTAACAAAACAGCTAGCAGGCCGCAAGCCACGAAAAAAACACCCTGTGAGAGATCTGCAAAGAACTTCGCTAAAAACAGACCACGATCAAGTCCAACGTTGGAAAGAAAGATCATTTCTCTATTGTGCTAAACTGTGTCATTATCATTGAACAGTTCGTTGAGTTCAATTCCAAGTATATCTGCTATTGATAGAAAAGCGTTTGATTCAATTAATCGAGAATATTTTTAGTTAGTCCAGCGAAGAAGAAATATACCTGAGAAATAATTGCTATGACCAGTGAAAGCTGTAACCATGACATGAGCTTTGCCATTCATAATAGAAATCTTTCTGACCCGTTTATGGTGAAAAGTGGAATGCGGCAGGGCCGCCTATGTCCACCTCTTTTATTTCTTGTATATATGGAAAATCTTCTCAACGACACTAAAAATATAAAAGATAAGGATTAGAATGCCAAATCAACAATCGTTACCTTAACTACATGGATTACGCAGACGATATTTGTTTACTCTCACACAAACTTAGTGATATTAAGCTTCAGGAACAGCTGCAATACACAGGGATAAAAATAAATGCTGCCAAAACAAAAACAGTAAGTATCGATACAATAACAGTTCCACTGACCATCAACTAAAAAGTATTTCAGACAAGTGATTAATTTGCTATCTAGGATGCGCGAATACTGAAAATGGAGAAACCGAACTCGATCTAGTCGCTAGAATAAGAAAGGTCAGGTCGTATTTTGGCATACTAGCGCCAATCTGGCAAAGTAGTAAAATCAGCCTATCCAAAAAGCTAAGAGTTTTTGGAGTAAATGTTAAGTCGGTGCTACTATATGGGTGTACAACCTGGAAGGTTAGAAACGACATAACAAGACGACTTCAAACTTTTATTAGCCGCTGCAAATGCAAGTAGGAACAGAGATACGTTAACGTAAATGCCAGTGGATAGGACAAACCCTCCGCCGAAATGACAACAAGCTCTTAGATTGAACCCATTCCAAAAAAATGGTAGAGAAAACGGCAGGCCACGCACAACAAGTACACGTTCAATGGAATGAACTAAGTACTATTGCTCAAAATCGGGTAAGATGTACAACAGCTGTTATTGCCGCTCTATGCTCCAGTGGGAGTTAGAGGAATACATATTTTTTGAGAAATGTGTGTCTAAGCTTAATTATAGTGAAACTCTTGAAAAACTATGGTCGGGAAATAAGCCAAGTATTAAGCATTTACGGCAAATGAAAATAGGTCTGTTTTGAACAAAAGACTAGGAAAATCTAAATGAAAACCAAGAAGCTCAGAATATGTACCTGTAGGCTATTTGACAGATTCAAAAGCTTGTTAACGTGTACCATATACAGAGTAGTCTGTAAGTCTGTTTTTAACTATTAATTAGTACTAGACCGCCAGTTTAAACGTATACCTGTTTCAGTTGTATTCACTTAAAGAGAAAAAACTACCTAACTTACTCCCTTCCCCGTGAAAAAAAACAATAAACGAAATAAAATTGCATACAAACATTGACATTTATGAAAAAATTCTTATTACTTACATACGATTATATACATATGTTACCTACATACTCGTACATTGCTCTGGTTATGTTTTTAGTTGCACCAATACTTACGTAAGTGAATGCGTGTACGTGTGTACTTTTAGCCTTTGTAATAGTCTCAACTTTATGAGCCTTTTATTCCTTTAACACTGAACCGATTTAAATAATATAAAGTCAAGACACTAAAGCTCAACAATGTTTACCATTTGGTAGAAGAACGAAGAAAATCGGTTGGAAAACAAAGGAGAAAAATATCTAAAAATTTTCTCTGCCTATTTATATACATATATGTATATAGATTAATTATTTATTTTATTTTAATCATTTAAGTAATTTGTACACAAAATAACTCAACACACTGCTACTGTTTTCCATAGTAGCTTCGGCTGACTATTTCCCTCAACGACTTCGGTCGACTCTTTTCAACAGTAGCTTCGGGTGGCTATTTCCCGCTACGACTTCGGTCGACTGTTTTCCATAGTAGGTTCGGGTGACTATTTCCCGCAACGACTTCGGTCGACAGTTTTCCATAGTAGGTTCGGGTGACTATTTCCCGCAACGACTTCGGTCAACAGTTTTCCTCAGTAGCTTCGGCTAAATGTTTGTGTAGCTAAGCTGATAATAAGAATTGTATGTATTGTAAGATTAATTATCAGAAATTAACGTGAATAATGACTACCGCCATGCGATTAAACTCCAACTACTACCGATCACCCGTAAGCCTATTACAGTTTCTATTCTGACGAGGATAAGTACACGGAGACCACTAACCGAGTGCCACCGACTGAGTCTATCATCACCGTTGCTGCTCGAATTTCACACTCAAAAGAAAAATCAATCTATCCGTACTTAAATCAATGACAAGCGGTGTTAAAAGTACGGTAATCCCAGATTTACTAAAATCGCGTACAGAAAGATTGATTTAAGTACGGGCGGATTCAAATGCTCAATTGTTTTGAGCACGACTCGTACTCAAAGTAAGTAGAAAATGTTTGAATATTTTCTTTCTGTGTGCCTGAACAATCGCTGAACTACCTCAGCCGACGACAAAACTACGTTACAAGATGCTGTCCGAACGCTGCCCCGATTCTAAATCGCAACGCAAAAAACAAAAAAACTGCCGCCAACGAAAAAGGATCGGACCAAAACAAAGAACATTTACGCGCACGCTGACAGCAAATATAGTAGAAGTTACTGAACAAGCGGCCAGCAAGAGCGCTTTTGCAAGAGCTTAAACCCTACATTGGAAGGCCAAACTGGACATAAATAAAATAATAACAAATTGATAGGACGGAAAAAACTCTCACCTAAGCAATATCATTTATAAATTTACACCAGAGTTTTCATACGATTACTAAATAAAAAAAATATAAGCAAATGTTCCACAATTAAAATTATCAGTTGAAGTTTCACCTTTTAGCAAGAAGGATTTTTATGTACATACGAGTGCGGATTGATATTAAAGCTACCTACGTAGGAAAAAAATATTTTTTTTTCAAAAACCATTAGTTCTCTACAAAGTCTCCTTTTAGCTCAATACACTTAGTAAGACGATATTCCAACTTTTTTATACCATCTGAATAATACGATTTTGGGAACCCCTCAAAATACGCGTTAGTTTCGGTAATCACTTCTTCGTTTGAAATTAATCTATTTCCTGCGAGCCATTTTTTCAGGTTTCGAAACAGGAAAAAGTCACTAGGAGTTAAATGTGGACTATAAGGTGGATGATCAACCAACTCGAAGTGTATTTCACGTAATTTTAGCTTCGTATCTAATGCTGTGTGGACCGGTGCGTTGTCTTGAAGAAAGATCACTTTTTTCTTCTTTAAATGTGGTCGCTTTTTCTTGATTGCATCAATCAATTGATCCAATAATGCACGATAATACCTTCCTGTGATTGTGGATCCTTTTTCAAGATAATCGATGAGCAATATTCCGTGTGCATCCCAAAATACAGTGGCCATAACCTTGCCAGCCGATTTCACTGTCTTCGCCTTCTTCGGAGCACTTCCACCAGCTTCCGATTGATTTTTGGTTTCAAGTGTGTAGTGGTGGACCCACGTTTCATCAACAGTTATTAACCAATCAATAGGATTACGCTTTATCATGTGCAGTGGTCTGTCTAACTCGTTTTTGTTCGACACTGAGCAAACGCGGCATCCATCTTGCCGATAGCTTTTTTATATGCAAATGTTCAGGCAAAATGTTGAACACACGTTCATATGATATGTTTACCATTTCAACAATCTCACGTAACTTGACTCGGCGATAATTCATAACGATATCGAGGATTTTCTTGATATATTCTTCAGTAACCACCTCTTTGGCCTTCCTGTTGATGGTGTTTTTGCAGTGCTTGTTCGGCCGCGTTTAAATTCAGCAATCCAATATTTTGCCATGTAATCCGACGGAGCAGACTCACCGTAATGTTTATCGAGCTTTTCTTTTGTCTCTTTCGCCGTTCTCCCTTTCAAATAATAGTGATTAAGCATTGCGCGAAATTCACTTTTTTCCATTTTTCAAGAAACACAAAAGTTGCTTACTTCAAACGACTACAACAAATAAAATAATTGATGAATTTGGGTGAAATTTTAACAGCTGCCGTTTGACAGATCGCAATTTCTAAAAAAAAGTGTTTGTGTTTGTGCTGCTATCTAGCGCTTCAATATCAATCCGCCCTCGTATGTAGATTTTAGTAGATTTATTTTTTTCTGTAAAATTAACTAAAAACATTACTCTGACAACCTTTTAATTTCAGTATCCCTTCCTGAGTGAAGAGTTTTTGAATAGCAGGTATTTCCACCGGGCGTTAGGGTTATTTTCGCAACCACTATTTGATGTACAGATAGCAAGAAGTCCTTAAGCATCGCCAAAGGCTTGCTTTGTATAAAAGATCTTCTCAAAGATGCCAATATTCGATTTACAAGATGGAAAACCGTTAAATCCGCCCCGAAGGAATATATAAATAATAATAAATTAACTCCCCAATCTGAAAAACGAGCCAAGTCTCCAAAAGTATTAAACAATTTAATTTTTGATTCGGTGCTTAGTCAATGCTTTTTATCGGGGATTTAATTAATTTTTGTGTGGGGTATTATTTCATTATTTTGGGTACTTAATGAAAACAAAATTTAGTCGTTAGTTCACCATGGACTGGGTACCAAAGTTTGGGGGAACTAGTTCATTGGGTGCTCAGTTTCTACCGTTCAAAACTATATTGAAAATGAAAACAATTTTGTATAGATTAATAGTCCATAAAATGTTTGCTAATTTTAAAGTCCAATTCGGAAAAATTAACTCAAAAATCAAAAAAATTAGCAAATAACTATTATATTAAAACAGCGATTGGTCGAAAATTTAATGTAATAGATGGAAACTAAAAACATATTTATACAAAAAACTATTAGAATGACTGATTAAATAATAACATGTAGACCTGCGTATAAATTTGTCTTTAAAAGTTTATCCGCATATACATATTTAGCGGTGAGACCAAGAATTCGAACACTTTTTATGAAATGCAGAGTTATAATTAATTTCATTCTTTTTATTGAATATTTTAACATATTTGTAAATTTGAAACTTAAATAGGAATTATTTTATATCTATAACACTTTAATTTGCTAAATTCTTATTTAAATAGGTTTCAGATAAAGAAGTCTTAAGTTAGAAATATGCATCTGAAAATAGATATGTATATATAATAAAATTAATGTTTGTATATATGTTTCAATATGTAATAATAAAAAATATATTAAAATTGATCAGAATGTTTAATGAAAATAATTTGTTAAAATCTTAGGCCAGTATTCAAAAATCTGTTATGGATATGTTCATTAATAAATATATTTTCAATGTCAACACGTTCTTGGCTTGCTAATAATTTTACACTGCTGGCCATTTGTTAAGCAATCGGCTCATGATTAAATAAATAATGGAAGTTGTAGCGCAACAACATTTATTTCATTTTATTTTATTTAATTTTGTATACAAATGTTACAATTCGTTTAAATTTATTTGATAATGATTAATTTACTAAATTTCACTTTGTTTAACATGAGTGCATTTATATGATTTTGATCGACTGTTATATATAAAATAACTGTGAGTAATTTATATGTTCATAAACTGTGCTCAATGCATATTGAAATCTCAGTACAACAAATATGTATGTTTAATATTTTGTTAATTCGAAATTAATATCATTGTTCTTTTGTTTATTTTTATATTTTGTCTTTGTCATTTCAATGCAATGTAATACAAAATGCACTCAAAAGCATATCACTCAATTCTCACTTAAAAGGATTAACTGTATTATTTTATACATTCGATTTTCAAACTTAAACTTAGACAAGAAAGACTTTAAAAATAAAAAGACATTCGCATATGATCATCTGACGAGTAAAGTCAGAAATAATAATCAGCGGACTTTTATTAAAACTAATAATTAAAATACGGTAAGAGGACTCTTTAAGACTTTTATAGTCCGAATTGTCCCTTATTTTAATAACGCAATAAAAAGTAATATCCAACTAGGACGTTCATCGTCTGGTTTTGGGTTTACTAATCACTTAAATTATAAAATAACTAAATAGAAAGGAAGATTAATTCCTCCTTCCTACATAATGACATTCTATTATGTAATGCATTATATTTTGCACTCTAACGCGTAAGACCGCTAACAGACAATTAAGCTTGTTTCGGTACAATTTTTCCGAACACCGAAATTGTTGGAGATGTTGTATAGCATAAATATATTCAACAATGAGATTCTGTAAAATATTAAAGTATAAAAAGTATAAAGTTGTGACAATAAAAGTTTTTATGTTTGCTTTATTAATGTATATAATAAATGAATAAATCAGAAAAGAAAATTCCGACTAATTGTTATAAGAGGTCATCAGCAATCATAATTTAGAAACAAATATATAAAGTACTTTCAATTATAAAATTTATTATTCGATACCTTTTTCAAAGAATTTCAAAAAGTTTTGTTTGTTGAGGGGTTAAGCCTATATAGATGCATTTCATTGGTGCTGATGTCAAATTAGAGCTAAAAACACCTCCAACAAGCAAAACTTGTTTAAATTCATTGAAAAAAGCTATCGAGAGCTGTGTCGAATAATAAAAAATTTAATAATTACTTAATCAAAATTTTATTTTCCTATTTTATTTTTACTATCTATAAAGCTCATATAGTAGGTATAGTACATTTATACTTTATAGGGTCGGAAATGAATATTCCAGAAATCAAATGGTATAAATATAGAGTGTTGCATGTTAAATAAGTTGAAAATTTATTGTTTTTCAAATAAAAAATGATCTTCTCTCATGTGTGTTGAATTCACACAGCATTCGTACTTGAGGAGAGACTTGTAAATTTGTTATTGACATATCGACAGTAGGTGTTATGGTATGAAAATAAGAAGAATTTTTACTTGAAATTTAATGAAGTGTTTTTTCGTGTGTAAAAATTTAAAGAAGCCTTGCACATGTAGAAATATATTGTTGGTTGTAGCATTGTTGTCTCTAGTGTTTTTCGGACGTCCTCTGCGTTTTACTGCATAAACAGGTTGTTCGATATTTCCTTCATACAAAGTGAATAAAACATTTAATACCAAACACAATAATGACTTTAAATAAGCAAAATGCACACATTTGATTTTTTACCGCGTTTTGTGTGTTGTGCACCAGCAAAAAAAGAAGTAGCAAAAAAGAAATCATGGGTTGTAGTGATATTTGTTCAAATTTAGCACATGTTCTCTAGATCTGATCTATTTTATACTTATTTTTTAAAAGCTAAAACTTACTCCTGCAAAATATGTCTATATGATGCTTTAGTTCCTTCTTTACGTGCCTTTTTCGCTGGATACTTAACGAAATAATTCAAATATATTTATGTAGTGAAATTGCATCCTTTTTTCATCATTCCAAAAACTGTAGCCTTATTTAAATTTAAGATGGCGTTATGAATGCATACTGAAAAACAACTGCTGGAGAAAATATGAAAACACTATTTCATCTTGTTCATTTATTTTTTGCTGTGGTATATTATCAGTGTTGCTTTTTAAAAATGAAAGAAAAAGCTAAATCGCCCAAAAATAAAATATAAACGAAGTCCAAATTTTTTTTATTCATAATTAAACTTTTTACTTATTATTAATAAAAAATTGTTAAAACATGTTAAAAGTTATTCATGAAAAATTCGATTGAAGTACATAAATAGAAAAAAATTATATATTTGTAAATTCATATAAATAAATACATAAAATTCGGTTATTTCTTTTGATTCCATATAATATCATTATATCTGTGTCAATAAGGAAAAATTCATATTTTACCACTTTTCTTAAAAAAATCGATCCTAATGTAGTTGAATTTTCTAAATTCTTTTACCATTTTTTCTAATTTAGAAATACATTGCTCTACACTCTAATATGTTCAACTTAAAATAACTCAATTGAATGTTAAATTAACTCATTTTATATACTTTTATGTTTATTTATTCATGTAACAGGTATAATAATTTCCTCATCTCCATCGGAACTATCATTTGCATAAATATCACGAGAGCCTAATAATTTTATCAAATCCTCGGCAATTCGAAATCATGGCAATAGTACTGAAAAGTAATACCACAGGGTGTTCTAATAAGACGATTGATTTGCTATAGCCCGCCATTTTAACAGCGGTCATGACTCAACCTAGAATTATTTGACATATGACAAATAAAAACAACGCCAATAATAAAAATGGAACGATATGCGCTCCATCAGCGCTTTGAAAATTATTCAAATTCACTAAAAAATATGGTCATAAGTTCACATTTCGCAGAAGTCAAACATTTTTGGGTCGCCGTGAAGCATCTTCTCGCGCGTTGATTACAAAGCAAATAATGTCTAAGAACGTGGTTTCGAACCCAGTTTCAGGCAAGTCATAACATTCAGCATTTTCAGATGTACATTAGTATGCAATTGCATTTGTTGTTGTTGGACTGTTTAAGCGACGAAGGCATAGCACTGGTCACTGAACAGTACCGGCAGCAATTGATATTGGTGTATGCTAGCGGACATCGCAGCGACCTCCTTCGACGGTATTGCATCAAAAACGCCAGCGAAGTAAAATAAGTAATAAAAATGGCTACTCAGCTTGAAACACATTTAATGCGCCAACTTGACATCAGAGGCGCTGCAACAGTGATCTAGAAAAACTAACACAACGCGCAATATCAGAGTTGTAGACATTAAGCTTTCTCACTTTCACCATCTGTCCTCTCTCACCATTCCTTTCCCAAAAGAAGGTAACACACCTACTGGTGTACGTCACACAACCGAGAATGTTACTGTTTTAGCCCATAGTATTAAGGAAATCCGATGTATTTCCATCTCTTGTCGATCTTTGCATCGAACAATGGTCGAAATTGGAAGATTTTATTTAGAACGATGATCGTCTTCAACAAGACAGCGCTACGTGACGCAAAAGTAACGATAGACCGTTCTCTTGCGTGACCTGACCTTGTCATCACAGCTGGCCACTGTGAGCTTTTGATTTAACACCTTTAGACATTTTCTTTTGAGGCTACGTGAAAGATAAGGTTTTTCCAATGGCCCACAATTGACTCAATGCCTCAAAGGTGGGACTCTTAAAGTTGTAGTGGACAATCAGCGGCTAATATGTAAGCGTAGCCGCGGCGGATATATGCCAGATATAGTTTTCCATTACTAATGGCATAATCTTCTGTTTATAATTAAATAACATCCGACGATTTCGCTCAAAAATATGCGATTTTTTTACATATCGAAATAAACAAACCTCTTATTGGAACACCCTATACGAGTAGATAGCTAAATACTAGATTAACTAAATCAATATAGGAATTTTCTTACAGAACATTCTTAAATTGTCGCGCATCCAGCCAAAACTAAACGTTGGCTCATAATTTTTCCAGTTATATCTTAAAAGTTTTCGCTTTTGGAATTCAGTCAATGATTATTGTTAAATAGATAAAATATAAGTTACTACAAACTCGATGTAAGACACTATGTGTCTAAGATTTGTGTGGGTGACTGCCAACATGGCCCTACTCCACAGTGCTCTTAACACCAGGTTGAAGACAATGCGTCCTGCAGCGCCCCCAAATGCAAAGGGCTGCTACACATGAGTACCGATTCGAAGACACGTATTCGGACATGCCTTCTCTCTTGGTTAGAAGCGGAGCCTATCTAACTATCCTACCGATCTTTGGACCTCTGCACCCGGTTGCAATGCAATTCCACATCGAGCTTACGCTCTACCCGCAATTTGGATCTGAACTACAGCCTCCACGAAGCTTCCCGAGGGGCCGCAACCATTGTCAGGCAAGAACCGAAGCTCTTGGGGTTCCTGACACCCGTGGTACCAGAAATTGAGCCTCCGGTCAGACCTCGTAGTGAAGCTACTACCTGTTGATCCCCAAATTGATCGGGACTGGTGATGTAAGAGACAGTAAGATTTTAAAAATGGTGCTATTTAGTCTTCCTCGAGAGAACACTGCAGTTATAACGGAAGAATTAAAAAAAATCAATATTACGCCCGTAGGTGTAAAAGATATTGTAACAAAGAAATCAAGCGACGATGACGCAATGTATCTGCCCGAATTTGACAGTCAACTCGTTTAAAAGCGTGAAATATGAAAAATCAGATTCTTCTGCAATATTACTGTTTATTGGAGAAAACGTTTTAAGAGTAAGAAAGGTAATACTCAATATACCAAGTATTCAATGTACAGCCATGGAGAGTCATGGTATGTACAGCTTGTGCGGGTAACCACGACTACGCTGATTGCTTACTAAACAAAAGATCACCTGATGGCAGTATAGTGTGCAAATGTCATAACTGTACAAATAAATCCAAACCACAGGGCAGATGACGTTAAATGCCTGTGTCGTAAAGAATATTTAGAGATACGACATATGTATATTAACTGAAAAAACTGGAATGATTAGTATGAGACATAACAGTAATTAAATAATAGACGAGGCTGGTTTCCCGCAACTTTCGATCCAAGCATATTATGGTATTGTACAAGAATCTTCGGTTCCAAAGAAAAAATATGTTTTCCGAAGTGGCTTAAAGCAAAACACGAGACAACAACGATGAGTTATCTAATGATAAACTATTGGAAATATGTTTTAATGCAGTAGATGCATTGGAAAAATGTCAAACAAAGTTTGGCAAATTGAGAGTTTTAGGTATGATTCTTAAACATGCCGTATAAAACTTCTGTTGTACACAATGCTCATTTTGTGCACTGGAACGCTCAAGGCATAAGGACCGAGTCATAAACTGAACAGCTCGAGCCTCGAGCACGTTCTTTATGACAAAAAAGTTGATATACTCTTGCTCAATGAAACGTTTTTTAAAACCGCATCACAAACTCCAATTAGGAAGATACAAAATTTGCCTTGAAAACCAGCTAACAAATGGCGGAGGAATACTCATTTATGTATTTATTTCATCATAAGAACATCAAGAATATAAGTATCGGGTGTTTTTTTAGAGGTATAGAACTTCGAATTGAAATAAAACACAAGAAAATCGTTTTAATGTCCATCAATTTGGCTTTATTGGAAGGATAATTTTATGCCATTAATGTTTAAATATGATTTCGGGCATGTGGCCGCCGCGGCTGGCTCGAATAAAGCCAATTCTACAGGTTCAATTTTCAACCACTTTTTCGAGCATATGGGGCCGTATGTTGGCAATAACGCCACGAATGTTGGCTTCCAAGTCCCCTAACGTTTCTTGTTTGTTGGCGTAGACGAGCGACTTCACATATCCCCAAAGAAAATAATCCAATGGTGTCAAATCACACGATCTTGGTGGCCAATTGACAGGTCCATTCCGCGAAATTATGCGCTCATCGAATGTTTCCTTCAATAAATCGATTGTGACGTGCGCTGTGTGGCATGTAGCGCCGCACAGTGGCTGAAAATCGTTTTTCATTGGCCAAAACTCTGTAACTTTTGAACCGATCAAAATATTGAAGTAATTTTTTTTTTATTGGATAGATATTTAGTTCAGCTTGACTCAGTTTAAATTTTATTAAAATTGATTGAGGACTTTTTAAGGAATTCTAGGTCAAAGTTGAACTTTTGAATTTTTTTTAACTTTTAGAGTGAAATATGGAATTATTATTTTTTTATTTATTAAAAAAATTGAATATTTGGAAATTAATAATAATTATAAATAATTTTTGTAATAATGGAATTTTTTTTATGTTACACTTAAAAAAAATTTTACACTGAAAAAAATAGTAAAATCAACTGGAGATTTTGCTATTACAGAAAAATTAAAAATTTTTTGCTGACAAATTTGCAAATTTGTTTACACTCAAAGAATAGTTACACTTAAAAAAAACGTTAATAATATTATATAAAAATATTGCTATTACTACAGAAAAATTTATTATTTTTTGCTGTCAAATTTGATAATTTTAAAAACATTTTAAAATAAAAACTGCAATAAATTTTAATAGCATTTGTAACAATGGTAGGTTCGTTTATTATTATTTTTTACTAATACTATATTTTTCGTACTTAAATAACAATGAAAGGCAGTTATAATTATTAATTTGACTCAAATATTGATTGCAAATATTCCATATTTTGTTCTGTGCTATCTCTGTTCTTTAGTAGTTTTTTGGCTTCTTCATCTAAATCCCGATGTTCCACTTTCCATTGATTTCGAATACTGGAGATAAACGGATCTGACGTTGCCAATAATATATTAAATAGATCTTCATTTGTTGAATTTCTTGAAATTTTTCTAGTATTGTGCTCTCTATAAAATCTGTAATCCTTGTTCCTTTTTTCCTGAGCCTCCTCTGATAGATCTCCAAGTGGCACCAAATGATATTTAATGACATCTTCTCCATGATAAAGGATTTTGTGAACTGTTGCAGACATATTTCTCCATGGGTAGTTGGTTGTATATATTTTTGCAGTTTCCTTTGCATAATCTCCAAATTTTCTAGAGTCAATTTCTTCATTGCACGCAAGTACTTCTAGGATTATTTTAAATCTGAAAATAAGGTTTAAATCCACTCCTGTTATTTCAGATGCTGTTTCTGGATCTGAAAAGAATCTTCTTGCGGTATTGCCATCATTTGTATTGCCTGACCCTTGTTTTGGCTGATCTATAATCAATCCTAATTTGCGATATTCATCTTGAACATGTTTCTTTTTTGCACTTCTTAACTCTTTGTTGGTTTCGTTGTTTCTTATTGATCCTGAAGACCCGAAATCCAAATCATAACTGATTTTTAGTATGTGTTCCATAAGTCGTATTCTTGCATGTAGTGGTGATAATCCAAATTCATATGCATCGGTATTATCTAATGATTTTGTCGGTATTTGGTTTATTGGGTTTATGTTGCTTGGCATATAATGCAGCTGAATGCAGCCTTCGTGTTAGTCAAAGCCTGACCTACTTTTCCATCTATCATTGTCAGCACTAATTGGTAGCTTACTTCAATTTGCTGCCCATCTAACTGTAATTGTAATGGCTGTAGTGTTGCAATTTGGGTCTTGATATCACTAACTTCTTTGTTAATTGCATCATGAGTTTCTTTTTTGAATTCAAATTTGATTGGCCTGCAGTATTTCGTAGAAGATGGTGTCTCATTTTTCCAAATATCCATTGTTTGCGTTGTACTAGTCGAAGGATCTGAATCTTCCAAAATCTTTTTCAATCGCAATGGTACAAATGATACCATGAACATATCTGAGTCCGATATATTTTCACATACAGCTTGTTTGTATTGTTTTTGTCCCGAAGAACCATCACATCCCCATTTACAAAAAAGAATTAACTTTGTGTTTCCATATTTCTTTAACTCATTTCCTGTTATTGATTGTAGCAAGCGTTCGGCTGTGTGATCAAGTAGAGATTGTAGTTGTACCTCTGCCGAAATTGGTGTGATTGTAATAGTGTCCTTTGATGGCAAACAGTCCATTTTAGCAGCGGTTATGTGATGATATGCTGGATACATATTTGAGCCTTTTTCAATCGCACGCAGTCTGAGCTTAATATATTGCTGTTTTGTTAATTTCAAATCCAGAAATAATGCTAATGCCTCCTCATTTGTGTACTGTATTACATCACTCGGAGTTGGTATACTTTTAAGAATCCGTTTTGTTCTCACTGGACTAGCTTTAACAACTTTTTCAATGATATCCACTTTTGTTAATTGGTTCTGTGATCGTAATTGATGTAGGAAAGATTCTTTTATATTTGTACAACCAATTGCATCGTTAATATCTTTAAGTTTCCGCCTCTTAGATCTATCGCTGCAGTTGCCCATTAATGATTTGCGTGGTCTTCCACCCTTATCTTGCTTTGCTGTTTCTGCAGCGACAGTAAGTTGGCCTTCTAACCAGGTTGCACTTTTTATATAAAACTTTTGTTTACTGTAGCTAACTTCTTTGTAGCGTTTTTTTAGTGCTTTTACGAAATTAAATAATTGCTCTTGCATTTCGGTGCTACACGAATTTAAGTTTAATTTTATTTTAACGTAGCTAAGAACATCTTCCTGGTTTTTGTTTCTAAAATACTCTTCGGCCAGTTCTTTATAACTGAAGCTCTCCATATTTTTCTGAATATTTTTATTTGCGTCTGTTATGTTTTATCCGTACACTTAGAGGATTAACTTATTACTGAGTAATCCCTTATCGAATCCGTAGTTTTATACATTTTTAGATACATGTTATTCACACATTGATCTTTAATTTCATAGCAGGTAGTGCTTAAATTGCACAAAACTGCACATGTTATCCAGACCTTAATATCAGGTAAAACTGATTAGTATCTCGCCAATATTTGTTGTTGTTGTTGGGTTATTTTTTTTTTCTTTAGTGCTTTAATGTCGCGATTATTGTTATAAAATTGTTTATGACTTTGATTGACCTAACATTTGACAACAGGTAAATTTAGAAAGAGATCATATGTTTACTTTAGAATTTTGTGATAATTTTATGACTTATTTTTGGCTGATCAAAGCAAAGCCATTAAACCCTTTCGCAGGTATTATATTTAATTTTTTTAGTTTTACGTAGTCTAAAGTAAAAAACATAAACTTTTAGGCAAAAAAGTGAAAATTATATACACCATTGTATACGAGTACTTTGGAGTAATTTCATTAAAATGAAAAAAGTGTTCTACAGACGGCTCGTCGCGGGTGCAAAAGTATATATAGCGTTAAAGAGGACACTTTCACCTTTCTCCGGGTGGTATACATTTCTTGTTCCCTTTTGTTCCCTAGAAGTTCTATTCCACTAAAGTTTAAATTTGAGAAAAATATAGTAGTTTCATAAATATTCCGTAACGCCCTTAATATTAAACGCTAGATCTCTGACCACTTACAAAAACTAAAGACTATAATCCTACCAATATTATAAAAAAGACCGCAGGCCATTATCGATGATAGCTTGCGAGTAGTAACCATTTATTTTTGATAAAAAACAACAGAAAAACACCTTTTTCTGAAATTAGAAAAAACCGTTGAGTTTGACAGCATGCCACGCTCACAATTATCAATAGTTTAACCTAATTTTTTGGCTACCTTAATCTGGATATATTAGCTGCAAAAGGGCGTAAAAATTTTAAAAATCGGTGACAAAAAAAAATTTGGTTTTTGGCCAATGAAAAACGATTTTCAGCCACAGTGCGCCGTCTTGTTGGAACCACAACTCATCCACATTCATGCCATCCAATTCGGGAACAAAATAGTCGGTTATCATGGCTCTATACCGGTCTCCACTAACGGTAACTGACTCTCCAGCATTATTTCGGAAGAAGTATGGCCCAATGACTCCACCAGCCCATAGAGCACACCAAACAGTCAGTTTTTGTGGATGTAATGGCGTCTCAAGGGTCTCATGTGGATTCTCTTCACTCCAAATGCGGCAATTTTGCTTGTTGACGTAGCCATTCAACCAAAAATGAGCCTCATCACTGAACAAAATTTTGCGATGAAAATCAGCATCGAGATCAATCTCATTTTCGGCCCATACACCAAAATCACGACGCATTGCATGGTCTCGCGGCTTTAATTCTTGCACAAGCTGGATCTTGTAAGGTCGCAAGCCAAGATCTTTGCGCAAAATCTTCCATAAAGTTGATGGACAAAGCTCCAATTGCTGTGCACGGTGGCGAATCGATTCATTCGGGTCCTCTTCAACACTTTGCTCTACAGCGGCAATTGTTTCTTCGGTGCGCACTTCTCTGCGGATGCGTATTATCACATAGAGTAAACGTAGTGCGAAAACGATCCATGGTTAACCGAATTAATTGCTCTGATGGACAATTATGTCGACCATAAAATGGACGGAGCTTGCGGTAAACTTCGCGAACTGAACCATTATTTTCGAAATAAATTTGCACGATTTGCAAGCGTTGTTCTTTTGTCAACCTGTTCATGATGAAATGGCAAACCAAACTAAATATTAATCACTTGACAGCTGACAAAATGGCCGCCAGTTAAAAAAGTGATGCCAACTTAAAGTTCTATACCTCAATAAAAAACACCCTTTATATAAAAAGTTAAAAAGAAAGTCAGAAAAAAATAAAAATTTAAAAAAACTTTTGTTTGTTGAGGGTTTTTTAGCTAGTCTATATACATGCATTTCATTGGTGCTAATGCCAAATCATCAGTAGACCTTAAACCATATTTTTGAAATGTTTCAAAAACTTTTAAAAACTCAATGAGAATTATAAAAATTACAATTGTATAAGCATAGTAGGCTTTGAAACTTATTCAAAAATCCCATCAAACAAATTATTATGTTCGATATGAATCTATTTTATTTTCTTTACAACCTAAAAACCCCTCAACAAACAAAAATTTTTTTTAAATCTTTGAAAAAAGATATCGAGGCAATCTCGATTAATAAAAAAAAATAAAAAATTATATCGAATTTCTATTATATTAGATAATTTTTTGTAATATCAATTTAAATTTAGCTAATATATTGGTGTAATAGTTTTTTAAAATAACATTAAACCATA
Organism: Gymnocheta viridis; assembly: GCA_956483585.1. NCBI lineage: Eukaryota > Metazoa > Arthropoda > Insecta > Diptera > Tachinidae > Gymnocheta > Gymnocheta viridis. Next base: position 37,141,148 of record OY101443.1, read on the forward strand.
CATTTATTAAATAAACGAGTATTATTCGAGACATGTTCCGATATATTATTTAAAATAATTTAAAAACCTCATCAAAGAAAACTTTTTGAAATCAAACAAGAGTATTAAATGCTGTTGTACCGAATCTTACATACAATTCACTATACTATGGAGTGGTTTATAATACTCTCTTACCTAGAGTGTATTATAAAAATATCAACATCCCCTTATTAGCACTTAGATAAGTTTTTACACATCATTCATTTCATTGTCTTTATCAAAAAGTCAATGATGGTCTTCCACTAAACGAAGGAAGGATTTAAAGCGTAAGAAAAGATCTTAGAATGAAGAAATTCTCCCAAAATTGATAAAAAAAATATCGCTAACTATTACATAATCTGATAGTCTGATGTATAAAATGTTCCAATATTACCTTCAAATTGAAAATAATTTAAAGCTATAAAAAATTTTTAAAACAAGAAAAAAAGTTTAAAATAAAAAGTAAAAGTAATAAAAATAACTAAAATGTATCAAAAATTCTTAAACAAATAGCATATTGTAGTTCAGGATTTGAACCCGAACAAACTTAGGAAGCTGGACCTCCTCCATATGTATGAAGCATTTTAAAAATTAGTCCACAAATGACGAAGTTATTTAATAATTATTAGGGCGAGCACTTTGCGCCAACTTACCTCCCCCCATCCCAAATTTTCACTAATTGAATTAGTAGAAATTTTCTGAATGCAAAAAGAATTTTGAAAATTGTTCTAGAAATGGCGCAGTAATGCTCGCTTATATTATAGAATCTCTCAAAAATTATGTGAACAAATTTGGCGGTAAGGTAGGCGTCGTTGAAAAAGTGGCATATAATTCATTTCAGAGTCCCAGCTAAATGTTTTGAAAATTTCAGGAAGGTCGGTCCAGCGGACTGCTCTCGTATAAGGTACGATAAAACAAACATAAAACCACACATTCCGTTTTATATATCTAGATTACTTTGTCTGGGGGGTAACTGTTTCCTCATCCTATATCGCCAGTATTTTTCTGGAAATTGCACATTATCATAAGAATAAAACTCACCGAATTAAGAAATCCTCACTCTTATAGTTTCTATAGTACCGTTTCTCCCTCCTATAGCGCTCATATTTTGCTGGAAATTGCACGTTATTCTAAGAATAACACACATCGAATTTAGCGATTCTCCCTTTTATAGTAGTACAGATATAAAAAAGTTAATAATTACATACTATGGGGGTACCTGTTTCCCCCATCGTATAACGCCAATATTTTACTTAGAATCGCGCGTTATTCGAAGAATAACAAACATCGAATTTAGAAAGCTTCACTCTTATATTTGTACAGATATGAGAAAATTGATTTTGCTACAATACCGACGAAGGAGGGCGCTGTGATCTCCGCTACTGTTCTGTGCTATGCATTCATGACTTAAACAGTCCAACAACAACAAATGCAATGGCATACTAATGCACATCTGTAAAAATGCTGGAAGTTATTTATGACTTGCCTAAAACTGGGCTCTAGACCACGTTGTCAGACATTATTCGCTTTGTAGTCAACGCGATAACTACTTCAGCCAAAAGCACCCAAAATGTATGAGAAAATTAATAGTTACCTCTTATGGGGGTACCCGTTTTTCCCCTCCGATACCTTCGAGGTTTTTCCGGAAGTTTAAACTTCTTCTATGAGCAGCTCACAGTTCATTTTGAGAGTCTCACTATTTTAGTTATACAGATATAGGGAAATTAAAAATTGCCCTATCCCCCTAAATTCTAAAAAAGTAGCCTATTTGAAATTCTTTGTCATTAGTAAGACATTTCTCAAATTTCAAAACGATCGGTCGCACCGTTTGGCATCCTATAAGGAACATACATACAAACAAACAAACATACAAACACAATCAGTTTATATACAATGTAGTTGAAAAAGTTAATTTTTTATCTCCTAAGATCTTAGCTTGTTTTATAATGCGTACCATTTTGTATATGTTGTATTGGAGAATATACGAATATATGCAAACAAAATGCAAATATGTATGTTCGAGGGCGGATCAATAAATCCGTGAATTTAAGAATGAAGTACAGTTTTTTTTGGCAAAATAAAAATTTATTTTTCAACATAATCTCTTTTTAACTCAATACACTTAGTCCAACGTTTCTCCAGTTTTTGTATACCTTCTAAAAATAGCATTTGTTTGGTCAATAATTTAATCGTTGGACCTAAATCTCTTTCCACCGAGCTATTTCTTAGGTTTGGAAATAGGAAGTAGTCACTAAGGGGTAAATCCGAAGAATATGGCGGATGATGTACCAATTCGTAGCCCAATTTATAGAGGTTTGCTATTGAGACTGAAGTTGTCACACGTTTACGTTTATGGTCAGTTGAGAGCAAACGCGGCACCCACCTTGCAGACAACTTTCTTAAACCCAGCTGATCACTTAAAATCGAAATCACACTGCCTTATGAAATGCCTATGGCATCAACAATCTCACGCACTTTTACTCTTCGAATGGCCAACACCATATCATTAATTTTTTTTTTAAATTTCGGGTGTACTGATCTCAATTGGCCGTCCAGAACGTTCAGCGTCATTTGTACGTATGCGACCACAACGAAAGTCAGTAAACCACTGAAATCGATGGTGCAGAGTCTCCATAGTATATATCGAGCTTTTTTTCGGTTTCATTGACAGTTTTTTTTCGCAAAACATAATGTTTAATGAGCATTCGAAATTCACTTCTTTCTATTTAAAAAAAATACACGTCGTTGTATATTTTGAATAGCTGTTAAACGCAAAGCAAATGACGCCACTTGCACAAAATTTGATAGTAGTCTATTAACAGGTGGTACTTGATGGGAACAATGTTGCATTTCATATAACTACGAGGGAAGTTCGAAAAGTCGCGGACTTATTGATCCGCCCTCGTTCCATTTTTAGACCCGGTACAGCTTGCGAACTATCATTGCTACGCTCCACAAACGTTTTGGGAATTCTCCTCAAACATTCCGAAGAAAACAGATTGATTTAAAACGATGTGGTGAATTGCTAACAATTCTTAGAAGACATTTTAATCCCTATTTCAAATACACGACGCACAGTGGGGCCTTTTAAGTTTTTTCGTTGCAAAAAACATAAGTTTTAAAGTAATAAAGATATTTAAAAATTTTAAAAAGCAATTGAAAGAAGATTCCTCAATCAGGCTTCAATATACATGATTTGCACGGTCATAGGTTAGCCGCGGCTCTGTGCACAGTGTCGGCATTTGATTGTTTTTATTACAAACATCGTAACTTTAATAGTAATAAAGATATTTTAAAAATGTATAAAGCAAATCAAAGATAACCGCTTTCGCTTAAACATAAGTATCCTGCATGACCATATAATATTCGCATAAGGAAGTCTATAAAAAATACCACTTTAATATAAGACTTTAGACTAATAATTTTTTATTTACACTACAGATACAAATTTGTGAAATATTTTTAATATTAATGCTATATAATATATAATGATATTAAATTATTTAGTATATTTTCTTCAAACTAGTATAATTTTTTTGATCGTTAGTTTTCCATAAAATAGTCATTAATATTAGGAGCGATATCTAATAGACTTAAAATATCGGAGCTATAATTATCTTCTTCCTAATCCTTTCGAGATCTTACATGTCTCCGTGATGAAATTAGTGCATCTGAAAAGGTCCTCATTCTGTCTAATCCGTGAAGTTTTGCAAGTATTCGTGTATCTGAAGTGTTTGTAGTCTTTGTTTTTGCATTCCTGGGCTTCTTCTGATAACTCTCCAGTTGGTAAGCATTGATATTCAATCAAATTTTTATGGAACGTAGGAGTAAGTTTCTTCTCAGGGTACATTTGAGCCAAAAGTTGGGCACTTTTTGATGCATAATCATGAAACTTTGAGCCATTTACCATTTCTCTAGAGTTTATAACATTTAGAATAATTGCCAACCTTTTTGTAATATGATTGCCGACCCCAGTAATTTGGGCTCTTACTTCATCATTTTCAAAAAATGCTCGGGACATATTACCATCGTTAGTATTTCTTTACCCCTGCTTTCGGCAGGGGTATAGATACTTCAGTAACCTTTACATTATATGGCACTGCTTCTTTTTTAGCAGATGTAAACTTTTTGTATCCAGGAAGAATATTCACATTATGATTATTTAAAGAGCTTCGTAAAATAGAATATTTTTCCTTTGACAATCCCAAGTCCATAAATAACGCTAAGGCTTCTTCTATGCAATACTTTGTGGGTAAAGCAGTTGGAATACTCTCTTTAATTCTCTGCAGTCGATCTGGGCTTGCAAGCGCCACAGCTTTTGTAATGTCATACCTTGATTTATCTTTAACATAATGCTTCTGAAAGATGCGATTTAGATATATCTTGTGTGGCATTTTACGTTTTTTTGTGTACTCTGAACACTCGATTATAGTTTTTGCAGGTCTTCTTCTTCTGCTGTCAGAAGATGTATGTGGTTCTTCGATGTTTTCAAAAGTTGTTACTCCATTTAGCCAGTCTGAGTTCTTTTTATAAAGGTTTTTGTCTTACGGTTTGAGGCAAGCTATTTTTTATTCATTTTCAAGTAAACGAAGTGAATTTTAACATCCTTTTCGTGGTATCCTGGTGAATCGTGTAATTTTTCTACAATAGCCAATTTAAATACATTTTCATTATGTGAGTTTCTGAACAATCCCGAATTTTGAAATGACATTATCGCACTTTAAAGTAAAATTGTATAAGTTCTGGATCTGATCACTACTTTTACAAATTAAATACTTAACTGGCTGCATTACACAATTGTGGTTTAATTTATACCAAGAATTAAAAAAAGGTTCAAATTATCTGATTAGTGAAACAGAAATGCAGGCCTCAATTAACTGGATACAACTGCAGTTTTTATTTTACTCAGAAAAAAAGTTATAAAACTACCTGCATATAAAAAAGAAAAGGTCATTCAGTAAATCTCGAGAAACAATAAAAATAAAAAATGGTTGAAACTACCAGATTTGTAAATAACCAGAAACAATAAAAATAAAAAATGGTTGAAACTACCAGATTTGAGAAACAGAAATCCAGGTCTCAATTAACTGGATTATACAACTTTAGTTTATTTTAATCCTTAATATTCCTTTATATTCCTTAATATAAAGGAGAATTTGTGGTGACTCAAAAACTACCTTTTTTAACTACGCTGGGAAAATGTCAATTGTCATGCTAGCAACATTTGACTTACACACACGCGTTTCTCTTTTTGCTTAGCACACATCGTAAAAGTTATACCTTAAAATTAATTTGTAATTTTTATTTAATAAATATTGAATTTTGAATTTATAAATAATAGAACGCCCTCTGTTTTAATTTGCAAACCTCCATAAAGTGGTGACCCCGACGTCGCATGAAGGAAAAATTTTAACATGCAGAACACCGAAGACAGCAACGCCGGAAAAAATGAGCAAGCAGCCCCATCGCCGAATGCGGCTGTAAGTAACGAACCCACAACCATTAACCGCATAGCCGTGAAGGTTCCACCGTTTTGGCTCGCGCATGCGGAAATTTGGTTGGAGTGGAGGCGCAATTCGTTGTTGCAGGTATTACAAGTGACGTTTCAAAATTCAACACTGTAGTAGCGGCAATTGAGTCAAACGTGCTCGTGCCAATTTCTGACGCCATTTTAAACCCGCCAGAAAATAACAAGTACGAAAACTTGCGTAAATGTATATTGGAGCGCTACTGCGAAAGTGAGCAAAAAAAGACGCAAAAGCTGTTGTCGGAAATCGACCTGGGCGACAAAAAACCGACTCAGCTTTTGAACGAGCTAAGTGCGTTGGCAAAAGGCAAAGTGACGACAGACTTTTTGAAGTCGCTGTGGTTACAGCGTTTGCCAGCACAGGTCCGCGCAATTTTGCAAGCTTCCGATGTCAGTTTGGCTGAATTGGCAAAGTTGGCGGACAAAATTATGGAGGTAGGGGAGTTCCATAAATTCAAGAAAAATGCATGAGATTGTAACAGCTTTCTTCATATTTCAAGAAAACCTGTAATTTTTTGTGGATAAAATTATTTAAAGTATTATGTAGCAAACATGCTTAGAAAATATGGGCGAGACCATTTTAGGCCATTTTTATATATGGTCTATTTTATTTGTAAAAATTACCTAAATATAGGGCGTCTGTAAAACGGCAACTGTCGAAAAGGGCATCTGATAAATATTTTGTTACTTTTTTAATAAAAAATAAACATACCTTTAAAACAATACCAAAAAACTGATGATCAAACGGCAATTTTTCTGACACTTCAATTCTAAAGTTTTTTTTTAAATATCACCTTTTTTGGCTTTCTAAAAAAATGTCGACTTTAAGGAGATCCACCAGCTATAATTTTTATCCAATTAAGAAAAACGTTTTTGATTTGGGATCAGTAAGAAGTTCTTTATACGATGTGTTCATTCATTTTACAAAATTTTTTCATCAAATTTTGTATTTTTGCCACGTTTTTTGGGAAAAGGTAACACAGTGCGACATGCAAATACTTTGTATTTTAAATACATGTCCTGCAAGTATTTCGTATTTTAAATACATACAATAAGTAGAAGTAGTTTTAAATATATGTATACAAAAAATGGCAGTATTTTGTATTTTAAAAGCATACATATATTACGAGTATGTTTAATTCACAAGCTCAGTGTTATGAGTTATGGTTTAAAAAAATAGGATATTTGTTTATGTGCTTGTGAACAGACAAATTTGTTGTATCGTCGTTTTGTCGCATTTCAAATGTCAATTCAATGTAGTCTGTGAAATTAGTGAGTTTGACAAAAATTTTAATTATTATTCAACTTATACCCTTATACGTGTATTTTTTGCAATAAACTTTATTTATATAAATAAAAAAATAAACATAAAGGAAATATCACTAGATATTGCAAAACTCACCAAGTATGAAATCGAGATAAATTAAGATATAAACACATTCATGACAGCAGGCTACACGGGTACATGGCAACAAATTTCTCTAGATTTTTAAAAAATTTTCAACTTTTGGCGAAATTTCGCGATTTTTGCGTTGGGGGTTATTTTTTCTATTTTTTATTGTTTCATCGACTTTTAAATGATATTAAACACTTTAATATTCCCAATGAGTAGAAATTATTGAGAATTTTCGCCATTTTTTAATTTTTTTCGAGTTTTCCACATTCCCTGCATTTGTAGCTCGTCTTAGAAGATTTTACGAGTTCTTCTAAATTTTGCAACTTTTGACGGAATTTTGTGTTACAAATAATATTATTCTATACCTGTCCTCCCTCAATACAACCTTTTATAAAACATATAAAATTTAAACGCATAATTATAACACACTTTTGTATGAAAATTACCAATAACAAAAATAAATTACTGTGTAATTAGACGATTACACAACACATACGACACTAATACGAGCTTGTGAATTGAACAATAGTTTCAAAACGACGATGATTTTATTGTTTTCGTAGATAGGGATGATGGTAAATCTAGTACATCAAATTTGGAGTTGGAATTTGTCAGTTTCCTCAGTGACAAGAGCAAAAACATTATCACTCTTGACAGCTATCCAAATATAAAAAGAGTATTCATAGAATTTAATACTAGTTTGTGCTTATCAGGACCTGTAAAAAGATTATTTTCTTCAGCTGGTTTTATTTATTCACCAACAAGAAACAGTTTGTCTGATGCTACATTCAAAAATCTAACATTTATGAAAGGAAACAATTGTTTTGTTGATTAGTTTTATCTAGTGTATTTTTTGGTTTGAATAAAAATTGTTTATTTTGTATATTAAATACATATATACATATATGACGTGGAAGTATTTTGTATTTGAAATACGTACAATTAATGGAAGTATTTCGTAATTTGTGTAGGTATGTAATTTTCACTTACGCTCACGTGAGTGAAACAAACAGTTAGTCACAATCACGAAAACTCACGCTCACGAAAAAATCACGTAAAAATCAAAACCTATAAGTATTTATAAGTACATTAAAATTTCTGAATGCAAATAAAAAAATCGAATAAACAATTGGAAACTTCTGCAATAAAAGAGGAAAAGTATGTTTAACTGAGAAATATACCTTTTTGAAACAGTTTGTTAGTTTTGAAATACAATTTTGATATATGGATAAGCCCCAGAAACAGTCCACCAAACAAAATTTTATGAAAGTGATCCAAGTTATTTTTTTATGGAATATTAGACTAGATATATAATTTTATAAATACAATAAATATATTTCGAAGATCACTAATGCAGAAATTATTACCAAATCCTACCCTACCTCAGATATTCTAATTTCATACCAGAAATTAACCAGTTTTAAGTATTCTTTTCTCTTTTGAACTTTCATTAATGTCTACACATTGAAATTTTTTTAAATGAAATTTAAGATTTTTGCACGTTTATTTTCACATTCTTTTTTTGCACACAATCTTCTCTCCCCGTACACCTACAAACTAACACTTTTAGAAAGAAAAATTTCATAGTGTGAACCGTAACAAAGGCTACATGTCTTCTGACAAAAAACGACAATAAGTTTTGGCTGCGAATAAGTTATTTTAGAATTCTCTTTTATTCATCTTTCTTTTAGGAACTACATATATTTTGTTTGCGTTATTATGCAAAATTCGAAAAAAACTACGAAAACACACTTTAACTTTCAAAGTTAATTCCGTTTTCTGTAATGTGCGGAACAAAATTTTATGATCAATTATTTCGCTACAAATAGCTGCTAAAAATTATATCTTATATCCCAATAAACACCATGCATAAGTTGAAGGTACCTCTTTTGAAAGACCAAAAAATGTTTTATATATTAGTGTGAAAACGCGTACGAATGTAGGGTTCGTCACACAGGATTTACACATATGCATGTATGTACATTGTACATATGTATCATGCGATTTCAAACTTTGTAGTTAAAATTAAATTTGACTATTGAATGCAATTGAAAATTCTTAAAGAAAATAAAAATTTTCTTTTATTTTAAAGTTTTGAAGTCAAATTTAAAATTATGTACATATTAAAAATATTTTGATTAAAATCAATAATTTTGTAGCTCATAAGGAATCTGTGTAAAATATTAAGATTAAGTGGGATCTTGTACTTTAGCGTTAATAGATGAATAGATATATGTGACGCGCAAAATAGAAAGGGATCTAAGGGTAAAACCGGTTTTGTTCAGGAGAGCCATTTGAAAGATTTAAATACGTGTATCTTTGGTGTAGCATCAATTTCATAAAATGCGCATATCTCTGGGAGGGAACACATTTGGGGCATGGGATCGGTCTCATTCGATGCTCAGATGTTGTCCACATCAAAAAAAGTAAAAATTGATTTTTTTTACCCTTAGGTCCCTTTCTCTATGCGCTGTCACATATGCAGATATAAAATTTTGTCAACATTTTTCCCGAGAAGTCTGTTGCTCATCTCTTCAAGTATTCTTCCTGGCGTTGAAAAAACTCCTTCGTTTGTAGCTGAGCTGGATGGTACACACCGTATTTGTTGAGCCAATCTTTGCAGAATTGGGAGATCTTTAGCATTTATCCAAATAAATGTTTTTCTTCCAAATGTTCGCGAGTCGAAACACGGACTTATACTGCTACTCATTCATTCACATCATACATACATACCGGCACAACATTTTATGTCTTCATGACAAAATTGAAAATCACGTACCTCTTCAAAATATGAAAAAAATTCTAAAATCGAAAAAATCATGAAACAATCACGCAAAAAATCAACTCATGCACGCTCACTCACGTTAAGTTTTTTTATACTCACGCTCACGTGATTAAAACAAAAAACTGCTCACGATCATGCATGATCAGGCGTGATCACGCATGATTCACACTAATCACGTGAGCGATGCCCATCTCTACCTATAATGTAACTGTTTCTCCGTTGGCTATAAGTAGGTTTTGTTTAAATTAACTGTAAATTAGTTTTATTTAAGTCAGTTAAATATTTTCATTTTAGCTAAAAACTAACTTTTTATACCTACATAGTTGCAATCTAACTATTATTCAGTCATACTTGTTTTTCGAAATATGTAATATATTTATAATAAATTTTAAAAGGTTTGGTGTAATTTTTGAAAAATAATAAATTTACATATTAATAATTTCAAAAAGTTTTTGTTTGTTGAGGGTTTTAGCTAGTTTATATACATGTACTAGACTAACCCGGTGCGCTTCACTATCCTACGCACAAATTTCCAAAAGAAAAAATAGATTTAGTAAAGATTTGTAAAAAAAATTAATATTGGTCCACAAACGACAAAGTTATTTGATAATAAATTTTTAGGGCGAGTAGTTTGCTTCCATCCCCTCCCCAATTTCCAAAAAAAATTAATGGACCTCTTCTTCTCTCTCTTATATTATAATATCTGTAAAAAAAACAATATGGAAAGAGTAGCATAATTTAAAAAATTGGGCATGTTTGGGAAAAAAGTAGCCTATAATTCAATCCAGAGTCGCATTTAAATGGCGTGAAAATTTCAAAAAGTTCGGTGCAGAGGTCAAGTCTCCTATAAGGTACAAACAAACACACATTCCGTTTTATATATACGTATAAAGATTTCATCGGTGCTTATGTCCAATCATCAGTAGACGTTAAACCTGTGGGGATTTATCCCCGAATCGGGGTTTTTTCAAAATGGATATAAAAGATTTGGTTTGGGGATTGGGGAATTTATGGCGGATAATTTTTATGCTTTGGGGACTTTCAGAGAATATTCGGGGATTTTTATTTTGTTGTTTATTTCTTCAATTATTTTAACTTCAACATATTCCAATTGCTATTTCTTAATGCTTAAAATAACAATTATTATATGTAAGTTTTCCGGCAAATGTTAACAATGAATTCGTCTTTAACATTTCCTGTTAACATTCAAATTAGTTCTTTTTGCGTTAAAAATGGATAAAAGTGATCAAATGGATGGTGCTACTATTTATGACAAGCTACAAGCTAAGTTGCCTTTCTCTAGCATCGAAATTTCAAGGCCTTCAGTTAGTGGGAGTTTAAGAGATGAAGACATATCAAAATAATCGAAGCAATGGAGCTTATTTCATCGTACTTACCTTTAGATACATTGGATATGGGTTATGATTTTGAGAAGGATCTTAAGTCTGTAAATTCGACGCTGTCATTAAATATAAAAAGGACTTGTTTTTTATATATAAAAAGTTTATTTATTGCAACAAATGCTAAAACGTTTTCCATCCAATCTCAAAAATTTTTAAATAGTTTGTCCAAATATATGTTGTTCCATTAGGACAACCTAAACTTAGTTCAATCATAAAACTACTACAACCAGTGGTAAATAGCTATGTTCCAAGAAATATGTATGAGTCACGATAGAAAAAATGCCATTATATGGTGGAATAATTTATTTGATGTACAAATAACAAACAACTTAAATATGTTTTGGACGAAGTTTATTCATATCAAGATGCCGCCGGATCGTGCTGAACGAGTTTTTTCGGCATTGAATTATAAAAAACAAAAATTATAAACAAAATGCAGTACAAATTGTTCGAATCCCTGTTGAGAAATAATATACATTTTGAAAACAATGGTATTTGTTGTGACTTTCTTGGTCCATCTCCAGAAATAGTGAAATCGTTGAACTTTAATAGCATGTACCAAAAAATTATTTCAGACAATAGTAATGACGATTTGGACTCCGAACTTTTTGATTTTATTAATCAACTTAACTAATTTGTTAGAACATATGTACATACATATGTATATACATGCTATATATACACCATATCGCTCCTATATTTCCTTTTAAAGTTTTTAATTTACACAAATAAAAAAGTTATCTTTCCTCAAGAGGTGAGTAAACAAGATAATCGTATACAATTTTTACACAAAACGAAGACCGATATGACGTATATGTCGGCATTCTTAGCTCAATAATCATGTTTTTTGAAATATGACTACGTTCAAATAAAAGAGCGATATTAACAAATAAAATGAACTACACTGCAAATAAAGTATTTATAAGTTAATACTTATACATACATATGTATTGACATTCAAGTAGTATTATTTTTAATGGAAATTTTCGGGAATAATATAAATTACTTTTAAGGGAATTTCGGGGATGAATTAGGAATGGGTCTCGAAAGAAATCTGAGAACCCTACGCGAAACCATATTTTTAAAAAGTTTTAATCCTCTTACTTTATACAACAACTTTTAAATAACAAATGAGAATATCAAGAAGTAAGAGAGATATATTCGGCTGTGCCGAATCTTATATACCCTTCACCATAGTATGGAGTGACGAAAGAAGTCTAGGGTGCTGTTGGCTGAAGTAGTTAGCGCGTTGACTACAAAGCAAATAATGTCTAAGAACGTGGGTTCGAGCCCAGCTTCAGACAAGTCATAAATTCCAGCATTTTTCAGATGTGCATTAGTATGACATTGTATTTGTTGTTGTCGAAGTGTTTAAGTGATGAAGGCATAGCACACTGGTCACTGAACAGTACTGGCAGCAATTGATACTGGTGTATGCTAGCGGACATCACAGCGTCCTCCTTCGTCGGTATTGTAGCAAAATCGCCGGCGAAGTAAAATAATTAATAAAATGGCTACAACAGCTTAAAACACATTTAATGCGCTTACTTGACATCAGAGGCGCTGCAACACTGATCTAAAAACTAACACAGCGCGCAATATCAGAGTTGTAAAAATTAAGCTTTCTCTCTTTCACCATCTGTCCTCTCTCACTATCCCTTTCCCAAGAAAGGTTACACACCTACGGGTTGGTAGGCATACTAATTGCCTGAGTGTTACTTCTCTTTAAAAAAAAAAAAAGTCACAATCACGAAAATTCGCGACCACGAAATACGAAAAAAACATAAAAAAAAAGAATTTAAATGGAAAAAATTACATTAAAGCAAAAAAAATGCCAATCACCGTCTCACGGACGCACCCCCACGTAATGGAAACAAAAAATTAATCACAATCACGCATTATTGGTTCTAATCTCTATTTCATAGTATAGGCTGATTTCATAAACACAGCTCCCAAAGCAACACTGGAAGCATGAGTTTACAAGGCCTTCTCGTGTTGCTTTGCAAACTGCGTTTATGAAGTCAGCAATAAATTATGAAATTCGTAACAAATTTGTTACACTTTCTTGCCTAGAGTGCATTATAAAAATATTAACATCCCCTTATTAGCACTTATATATTTTTTCACACACCCAAGAAGTGTTTCAACGTCTTTATCAATAAGCCAGTGGTCTTCGACTAAACAGAGAAATGATTTGAAACGTAAGAATAGGTTTAATAATGAAGAAATTCTCCCAAAATGGATAAAAAATATCGACACCTATTGCATAAATCTGCTAGTCTAATGATTAAAATGTTCCAATATTAACTTCATATTGAAAATAATTTAAGGCTATCAAAAATTCATAAAAAAAGATCGAACTTTTTCAAATAAAAAGTAAAAGTAATAAAAATAACTAAATTCGAATCCTGAACACAACACAATGCTATTTTTTTAGAATTTTCGATACATTTCAGTTGTTTTTATTACTTTTAGTTTTTATTTGAAAAAGTTTTTTCCACAATTTATTTAAAAAATCAGGCACAATCTCATTTATATTTTTTTTTAATATTTGCGTTATCAGATAGGATTTTGTACAGTGCTAAAATAATTATATAAAAAATTCAGTTATTTGATATAATATAATAATAATGCCAAAAATAAGAATAACTTGACTCAATAAAAATTAACTAATTAACTAACTAAATTATAAAATTAAAAACATATTTTAATTCATTATTTTAATTTAATTTTTTCTTTGATACTCGTATGATGTACGTATGTATGTAAACTAATGGTATTCTGATAGTTGTCTTTTTAAAATTTTATCTTTTCCATTTACTTATCTGTATTGCGGTTGGACCAGATGATAAAGGTTTTGGTTCAATATAACCTGTATATTTCTGATATAGAAACACAATGGAATTTCAACCTCAATTGATTTAAAAAATACGAATTCGGTCATTTATATTCAGCCTGCTAAGAAAACAGATGGATTTAATTAAAAACATTTTTTATTTAAATCTTCTTCTGCGTTTACTGTGTAAGACAGAGAAATAAATATGAAAAATTCCGATAAAATCGCAAACAGAAAGCTTTTTGCCCTAAAATCCAACCCATAATTCGGCATATTTTCGTAATATTTTACCATTAATCCGCGTCCAATTCCGTAGTGCGTGCTATCGAAAATGCGATATTCCACAAAACTATGATTTCTTAGGTGTTTTTAATGAATGTAAGACCAGTTTATTTGATATGAATATGAAGAAATTAATTTTTTATTTCTTAAGATCTTAACTTATCATTTTGTATACCTTGAATTGGAGAAAATACGAAAATATGCACAAAAAAATGAAATACAAATATGTATGCATATACAATTTTTGGAAATTTTCCCCAAACATTCCGATCCAAAAATCCAAAGTTCATATGTATGTATGTATACGATAGGAACTGATTGTTTGAAAAATATTTGATGAATTGCGAACTACTCTTAGAGTGAGTACATTTTAATTAAGCCCACATTAAATTATTCAATTAGATAATGCAATCTAGAAGCTAAATATAAATTTGTGGGAAGTAGGTATTTGTAATACTTTTATTCAAAATACAAAAGCATTTTAAATTTTTATTCCAAATACAAAATAGTTTTTAATAAAAGTTTAATTTTCACAATGGAAATGATATTTTGTAAGTTTTTTTACTCTATAGTTTTGCTGTTTTTTTAATCAATATTGAATCATACAATTTTCCTGATGTTCGCATATTTTTGAGAATTTTTGGCATTTTAGAGATTTTTTCAAGATTTTTGGCTGCCGATGATTGCCAATTGTATGATTTTTTTAAAATAAATTTTGGGAATAATTTCCAATATTGCAGTTGCAATTTTTAGAATATGCGCTATTTTCGCGGGGTTTTAAATTTTTTAGTTTCTTTGCTAATTACATTTTGGAGCTTGATATCAAATTAAATTCTTACAATTAATATTTATACGTGATTGTTAAACTGTTTAAGGTTTATATTGAAATGAAAATTTTTTGGCTTAAGTTCAAATCTGAGTTTACCCATATCTTCTTAATTTAAGAAATTTTATTTGGATAAATTCATTATTTTTTATTAAGAGAGTACTATTTTATTTGAAACAATTTATTAAAATGTTCCAATATTAACTTCATATTGAAAATAATTTAAGGCTATCAAAAATTCATAAAAAAAAGATCGAACTTTTTCAAATAAAAAGTAAAAGTAATAAAAATAACTAAATTCGAATCCTGAACACAACACAATGCTATTTTTTTAGAATTTTCGATACATTTCAGTTGTTTTTATTACTTTTAGTTTTTATTTGAAAAAGTTTTTTCCACAATTTATTTAAAAAATCAGGCACAATCTCATTTATATTTTTTTTTTAATTTTTGCGTTATCAGATAGGATTTTGTACAGTGCTAAAATAATTATATAAAAAATTCAGTTATTTGATATAATATAATAATAATGCCAATAATAAAAATAACTTGACTCAATAAAAATTAACTAATTAACTAACTAAATTATAAAATTAAAAACATATTTTAATTCATTATTTTAATTTAATTTTTTCTTTGATACTCGTATGATGTACGTATGTATGTAAACTAATGGTATTCTGATAGTTGTCTTTTTAAAATTTTATCTTTTCCATTTACTTATCTGTATTGCGGTTGGACCAGATGATAAAGGTTTTGGTTCAATATAACCTGTATATTTCTGATATAGAAACACAATGGAATTTCAACCTCAGTTGATTTAAAAAATACGAATTCGGTCATTTATATTCAGCCTGCTAAGAAAACAGATGGATTTAATTAAAAACATTTTTTATTTAAATCTTCTTCTGCGTTTACTGTGTAAGACAGAGAAATAAATATGAAAAATTCCGATAAAATCGCAAACAGAAAGCTTTTTGCCCTAAAATCCAACCCATAATTCGGCATATTTTCGTAATATTTTACCATTAATCCGCGTCCAATTCCGTAGTGCGTGCTATCGAAAATGCGATATTCCACAAAACTATGATTTCTTAGGTGTTTTTAATGAATGTAAGACCAGTTTATTTGATATGAATATGAAGAAATTAATTTTTTATTTCTTAAGATCTTAACTTATCATTTTGTATACCTTGAATTGGAGAAAATACGAAAATATGCACAAAAAAATGAAATACAAATATGTATGCATATACAATTTTTGGAAATTTTCCCCAAACATTCCGATCCAAAAATCCAAAGTTCATATGTATGTATGTATACGATAGGAACTGATTGTTTGAAAAATATTTGATGAATTGCGAACTACTCTTAGAGTGAGTACATTTTAATTAAGCCCACATTAAATTATTCAATTGGATAATGCAATCTAGAAGCTAAATATAAATTTGTGGGAAGTAGGTATTTGTAATACTTTTATTCAAAATACAAATGCATTTTAAATTTTTATTCCAAATACAAAATAGTTTTTAATAAAAGTTTAATTTTCACAATGGAAATGATATTTTGTAAGTTTTTTTACTCTATAGTTTTGCTGTTTTTTTAATCAATATTGAATCATACAATTTTCCTGATGTTCGCATATTTTTGAGAATTTTTGGCATTTTAGAGATTTTTTCAAGATTTTTGGCTGCCGATGATTGCCAATTGTATGATTTTTTTAAAATAAATTTTGGGAATAATTTCCAATATTGCAGTTGCAATTTTTAGAATATGCGCTATTTTCGCGGGGTTTTAAATTTTTTAGTTTCTTTGCTAATTACATTTTGGAGCTTGATATCAAATTAAATTCTTACAATTAATATTTATACGTGATTGTTAAACTGTTTAAGGTTTATATTGAAATGAAAATTTTTTGGCTTAAGTTCAAATCTGAGTTTACCCATATCTTCTTAATTTAAGAAATTTTATTTGGATAAATTCATTATTTTTTATTAAGAGAGTACTATTTTATTTGAAACAATTTATTAAAATGTTCCAATATTAACTTCATATTGAAAATAATTTAAGGCTATCAAAAATTCATAAAAAAAAGATCGAACTTTTTCAAATAAAAAGTAAAAGTAATAAAAATAACTAAATTCGAATCCTGAACACAACACAATGCTATTTTTTTAGAATTTTCGATACATTTCAGTTGTTTTTATTACTTTTAGTTTTTATTTGAAAAAGTTTTTTCCACAATTTATTTAAAAAATCAGGCACAATCTCATTTATATTTTTTTTTTAATTTTTGCGTTATCAGATAGGATTTTGTACAGTGCTAAAATAATTATATAAAAAATTCAGTTATTTGATATAATATAATAATAATGCCAAAAATAAAAATAACTTGACTCAATAAAAATTAACTAATTAACTAACTAAATTATAAAATTAAAAACATATTTTAATTCATTATTTTAATTTAATTTTTTCTTTGATACTCGTATGATGTACGTATGTATGTAAACTAATGGTATTCTGATAGTTGTCTTTTTAAAATTTTATCTTTTCCATTTACTTATCTGTATTGCGGTTGGACCAGATGATAAAGGTTTTGGTTCAATATAACCTGTATATTTCTGATATAGAAACACAATGGAATTTCAACCTCAGTTGATTTAAAAAATACGAATTCGGTCATTTATATTCAGCCTGCTAAGAAAACAGATGGATTTAATTAAAAACATTTTTTATTTAAATCTTCTTCTGCGTTTACTGTGTAAGACAGAGAAATAAATATGAAAAATTCCGATAAAATCGCAAACAGAAAGCTTTTTGCCCTAAAATCCAACCCATAATTCGGCATATTTTCGTAATATTTTACCATTAATCCGCGTCCAATTCCGTAGTGCGTGCTATCGAAAATGCGATATTCCACAAAACTATGATTTCTTAGGTGTTTTTAATGAATGTAAGACCAGTTTATTTGATATGAATATGAAGAAATTAATTTTTTATTTCTTAAGATCTTAACTTATCATTTTGTATACCTTGAATTGGAGAAAATACGAAAATATGCACAAAAAAATGAAATACAAATATGTATGCATATACAATTTTTGGAAATTTTCCCCAAACATTCCGATCCAAAAATCCAAAGTTCATATGTATGTATGTATACGATAGGAACTGATTGTTTGAAAAATATTTGATGAATTGCGAACTACTCTTAGAGTGAGTACATTTTAATTAAGCCCACATTAAATTATTCAATTGGATAATGCAATCTAGAAGCTAAATATAAATTTGTGGGAAGTAGGTATTTGTAATACTTTTATTCAAAATACAAATGCATTTTAAATTTTTATTCCAAATACAAAATAGTTTTTAATAAAAGTTTAATTTTCACAATGGAAATGATATTTTGTAAGTTTTTTTACTCTATAGTTTTGCTGTTTTTTTAATCAATATTGAATCATACAATTTTCCTGATGTTCGCATATTTTTGAGAATTTTTGGCATTTTAGAGATTTTTTCAAGATTTTTGGCTGCCGATGATTGCCAATTGTATGATTTTTTTAAAATAAATTTTGGGAATAATTTCCAATATTGCAGTTGCAATTTTTAGAATATGCGCTATTTTCGCGGGGTTTTAAATTTTTTAGTTTCTTTGCTAATTACATTTTGGAGCTTGATATCAAATTAAATTCTTACAATTAATATTTATACGTGATTGTTAAACTGTTTAAGGTTTATATTGAAATGAAAATTTTTTGGCTTAAGTTCAAATCTGAGTTTAAACATATCTTCTTAATTTAAGAAATTTTATTTGGATAAATTCATTATTTTTTATTAAGAGAGTACTATTTTATTTGAAACAATTTATTAAAATGTTCCAATATTAACTTCATATTGAAAATAATTTAAGGCTATCAAAAATTCATAAAAAAAAGATCGAACTTTTTCAAATAAAAAGTAAAAGTAATAAAAATAACTAAATTCGAATCCTGAACACAACACAATGCTATTTTTTTAGAATTTTCGATACATTTCAGTTGTTTTTATTACTTTTAGTTTTTATTTGAAAAAGTTTTTTCCACAATTTATTTAAAAAATCAGGCACAATCTCATTTATATTTTTTTTTAATTTATGCGTTATCAGATAGGATTTTGTACAGTGCTAAAATAATTATATAAAAAATTCAGTTATTTGATATAATATAATAATAATGCCAAAAATAAAAATAACTTGACTCAATAAAAATTAACTAATTAACTAACTAAATTATAAAATTAAAAACATATTTTAATTCATTATTTTAATTTAATTTTTTCTTTGATACTCGTATGATGTACGTATGTATGTAAACTAATGGTATTCTGATAGTTGTCTTTTTAAAATTTTATCTTTTCCATTTACTTATCTGTATTGCGGTTGGACCAGATGATAAAGGTTTTGGTTCAATATAACCTGTATATTTCTGATATAGAAACACAATGGAATTTCAACCTCAATTGATTTAAAAAATACGAATTCGGTCATTTATATTCAGCCTGCTAAGAAAACAGATGGATTTAATTAAAAACATTTTTTATTTAAATCTTCTTCTGCGTTTACTGTGTAAGACAGAGAAATAAATATGAAAAATTCCGATAAAATCGCAAACAGAAAGCTTTTTGCCCTAAAATCCAACCCATAATTCGGCATATTTTCGTAATATTTTACCATTAATCCGCGTCCAATTCCGTAGTGCGTGCTATCGAAAATGCGATATTCCACAAAACTATGATTTCTTAGGTGTTTTTAATGAAGATCTTAACTTATCATTTTGTATACCTTGAATTGGAGAAAATACGAAAATATGCACAAAAAAATGAAATACAAATATGTATGCATATACAATTTTTGGAAATTTTCCCCAAACATTCCGATCCAAAAATCCAAAGTTCATATGTATGTATGTATACGATAGGAACTGATTGTTTGAAAAATATTTGATGAATTGCGAACTACTCTTAGAGTGAGTACATTTTAATTAAGCCCACATTAAATTATTCAATTGGATAATGCAATCTAGAAGCTAAATATAAATTTGTGGGAAGTAGGTATTTGTAATACTTTTATTCAAAATACAAATGCATTTTAAATTTTTATTCCAAATACAAAATAGTTTTTAATAAAAGTTTAATTTTCACAATGGAAATGATATTTTGTAAGTTTTTTTACTCTATAGTTTTGCTGTTTTTTTAATCAATATTGAATCATACAATTTTCCTGATGTTCGCATATTTTTGAGAATTTTTGGCATTTTAGAGATTTTTTCAAGATTTTTGGCTGCCGACGATTGCCAATTGTATGATTTTTTTAAAATAAATTTTGGGAATAATTTCCAATATTGCAGTTGCAATTTTTAGAATATGCGCTATTTTCGCGGGGTTTTAAATTTTTTAGTTTCTTTGCTAATTACATTTTGGAGCTTGATATCAAATTAAATTCTTACAATTAATATTTATACGTGATTGTTAAACTGTTTAAGGTTTATATTGAAATGAAAATTTTTTGGCTTAAGTTCAAATCTGAGTTTACCCATATCTTCTTAATTTAAGAAATTTAAAATTCAAAAAAAACATCATGTTTACATTGTCAGAGGTGGTTGAATACTAAGAAAGTCAACTACAAGACAAAAATAAAGTAAACAAAAATGGAAAACTGCTTGATCTCAAAGCCAATGGCTTTGGAAAAAGCAAGAGAGTGTGAAATATTTGGAATAATTAAAAATCAGAGATGGAATTTCGTACTAACCGAAATTGATTTAACTTGTAAGAAATGAATAAGTTGCACTTTTCGTATTCTAATTCGTTAAATAATACGGTTAAATAGTTGATATTCCTAGTTACTAGTATCCACCGTCAAAAGTGGTAAAATCGAAAAAAGAACGCTGATGAGATGGTGTAGCGACCTCGAAATCAGTACTGATCCGTTCTGCTAGTCTGATGAATAAATTGTTTCAAATAAAATAGTACTCTCTTAATAAAAAATAATGAATTTATCCAAATAAAATTTCTTAAATTACGAAGATATGGGTAAACTCAGATTTGAACTTAAGCCAAAAAATTTTTATTTCAATTAAATTCCTACATCAAACTTTGTTTTTATTTTATAGAAAAATGGAAATTAATTGAAGTGCTTTTGAAGATTAACTCACTGATGTTACAGAATGAAAGAAACATTTCTTAGCAAATTCTAGCCGGGAAGAGATTTTTCTGCTTTGTTATGTGTTACTAAGTATCCAAACAACATTTTAATTGTCAAAAGATTTTTTCACATTGTACAAATGCAATAATAATACCGGGTTCTGATATACTGCACCTGATATACGCTCTGCACCTCAATATAGAAAATAATTAAAATTACACAAGTATAAAACAGGATATAACCATCAATTTTGCCTTTCTTCTGAAATCACAAATAGTCATAAAAAATGAAATATTAATACATTTTCAAAACAAAACTAAAATTCAATTTCATTGATTTTGTATATTTACTCGTACATAGTGTCTTGACGATCCATTACATTTCTTTAAATATAAATAATATAAAAAATAATTATGGTTATTTATATACGAAAAGAAAATAGAAGCGATAATAAATACTGTAATGCGCATGCATAATATTATACTAATAAACGTACAAAAATAAGTTTAAAGAAACAAACAAAAACAAAACAAGAAATCATTGCTTTTCAATTGTTTTAATATACACATGCATACACACAATGTGTACATGTGCCCATGAAGTTCATGGCATGAACGCATTTCAGTATGTATGTATGTGATATATGTGTGACAAAAAGGGAAGATTTACAACAACCACACCAATTTCAATCAAGAATTTGAAATTTTAGTATTTTATAATAAATAAGATATATTATGTTCTTAAACGCGTAAACTACTATGAAAAATACAACTACTGTGTGGTGTACAAGAAGCGCTTGTGACTACCAGCCGGTAGGTTGTTGGATTGAATCCCAACGCAACTTTTTCAAAAAAATTTTAAAAGTAAAATTATTTCGAATGCCATTTTTTGCTCATATTTTAGTCGTTAATGGACCGACTTCAATTATTTTCAGGCTAAACCTTCGTAGAATTCCATACAAGAGATCTGCTTCATAAAATTGACCGTAGGACAGTTGGGGCCATAAAAAAACAACAGAATAGGAAATATAACAAAAAAAGTCTTTTGGCTATATCTCATTAATTATTGGACCGAGTTTTATTATTTTCAAACCGAACAATTTTATGAAAAATTCCAAGAGAATGGTATAAAACTTATGTCTCTATGTTGTGTTTTGGCCTTAATTCTAAATACACCAAAATGTAGCAGACGGACATCGCTCATTCGACTTCTCTATCTATAAGGATCCAGAATATATGGGGTCTTAAATGAATAATGAAGAAATTACATACGGAATGACAAACCTACATATATATCCCTTTTCCAAATTTTTTGGTGAAGGGTATAAAAATCACAAAAGTATAAGCATAGTACGCTTTGAAAATTATTAAAAAACACAACAAACAAAAATCTTGCATAGGTCAGTCAACAGAACTTAACTTAAAGTTGGCTATTTTTGTAGTATTGTCATTGTGTTCACAGTGCCAATGCGACAAAATGCTTTCTCACCAATATACTACATAAATAAGTATGTGCTAAAGATGTGCACTTGTGTAATAACTAGTATTGCGAAAATAGTTCTAACGTGTTACATACAACATACTATAGGTATAAATGAGAAAATGAGTGATATTGTTATTTTAATACTTCGCTCTCACTAACTCACTCTACTCAATAAACCAATTTTTTTGTTGTCTTGCGTCCAAGCAACGTTACACTAAAGGTATTCATTTCAGTTTTTTTGTTGGAAAAATGTAAACATGTAATTTTTTTACAACAAACACAGGAAAAAAATTCCACTAAAAGTTGAATTTTTAACAAACTATAACCATGTGTAAAAAAATCGGGATAAAAAGATGTAATTTTCCGCTTAAAACGTCAAGTGAAATAAATAATCAATTAATTCACTTTTAACACTTTTATTCGGCATCTTGAATAATATTAATTATTTGCAAGAATTATTTGACAGAATGTTTGTAATGATAGTTAAAATTTTTGTACTTTTTTTTTTATTAAAAAAAAATACCGTTCACATCAATAAGAGTGTAATTTTTCCATTTTTCCAACCAAAAAAACTGTGAAATGAATACCTTTACTGTTTGTATTTGAGAAAATTCTATTTGTACAACAAGTATGTACATATATGTATGTACATAAGTGAGAAACTGATGTTACAATAAGTAAAGTTATAAAGTTGATGTGGGAAAGTGCATAAATTTTAAGACCATTTGTCGAACCGGTAAATGGTTTTGTTTTATAAAACCTTTATTTATTATTTTGTATCCATTAAATGTTTTTATTATTATTAATAATTTTCAACTAAAGACAAGTTGTATAATGGCCCTTAATAAAATAAATACAAACATTAACATATTACATACATACACAAATACATACATATGTATGTACATAAATACATATATGTATGTATGAAATAATTTATTTTTGAAATGTTTGTAATTAATACAGTAATTTTGATTTAGCTACAAAATCAACTTTGCATAATTTTTTGCGCAGATACTTAAGTCAAAAATGCTGTTATCTTAAATGTATGTATGTACCTATGTATGTATATGTACATACATACAGACAAAATACTTACATATGTATGTATGTATATGAATTTTAATGACTTGCAATTTCTGTGACTTGTATGCGATATTTTTCAATTATAAATGGCATAAGTTGGATGTTTTTATAAAAAAGTAGCCGCCATATATTTTTAATCAGGGTTATTCTAAAATACGCGTTCACCACAAAAACGCGTTAAAATGACACTTCAGTATTCCATTAAACGCGCAATCGATATTTTTTTGTTATCAAGTCATTGTGATTGACGTCTTTCGACATATTCTAAAAAACGCGTTGAATGAATAATTCATACATTTTCTTTCGACACCATTTTTGGCGCGTTTACTGCAAATTGTTTGTATAAAAAATGTAAGTATACATAAAATTTAAATATTAATAAAACATTAATATAAATAAATCTTTAAATATTTTGCAGGTCGAAAAAGCAAACAACACCACGACTTATAAATTTCCACTCAACACAACCGATGAAACAAAAAACAAACACAGTTTTAAATTTAATAGAAAAAGTTTTAAAAATTAGCGATAAACAATTCCACACAAAACACATTAAAAAGATAAGGGAAACACTTCTAAACAACAGCTATCCAGAATATTTAATTAACAACTTGATTAAAAAAGCCAAATACGGGGACAAAAATAAAAATAACGAAAACTCATCTGGCAACACCAAATTTTACAGCCTTCCATTTATACCAAAACTAACTGAAAACAAACAAATAAGAACACTAATAAAAGATGACGAAGTGACATTAGCATATAGATCAAACAAAACATTAAGCGATCTATTTACGGAAATTAAAACGAAAGTAGACAAAAAAGAGCAAAGCAATGTGGTGTACCAAATACAGTGCTTGGGAAATGCAACTGAAAGCTGTGGTAAATTTTATATCGGGACAACAAAAAGAAGCTTAAACACAAGAACGAGCGAACATGAAGCAGACATAAAAAAACAAAAACATGCAACCGCTTTATCACAACACTGCACTGAAAATAATCACACAGCTGACTTGACAAACATTAAAATATTGGATAAAGAGAGACGAGAGAACAAACGATATACACTGGAGAGCCTCAGAATACAACAAAAAGGGAACAATGCAATAAACAAAAAAGAGGACAAAGACAATACAAACGCAAATTATTCGATAATTTTACTTTAGTTTTCTGTGATAATAATTGTAAGAAAATTCGGTTTTAAAATAATTTTTAATTTCACTTTGTTGTTTTGTAATTTATTTTATAGTGTGAAAACAAAGTAAATTTAATTATAAATTAAAATAAAGATTAAATGTAAATAAATTTTTGTTTGTTAGTATAAAGCTTTTATATTTTTGTTAGTTGCTTACTTATTTACATAAACTTATACCTATTGTATTTTTATATTTTTATTAAAACGTTACCAGATTAAACAAAAAACATCCCTGAGGAAGTTGGGAAATTCCAACGAAACGTAGGATGAAATTTAAAAATAAATAATCTTTTATTTTTATTTTTACATATCATGACCTTAAAAGCCCAATAAAGAGAAAATTACAAAATATCAACACCAGAATAATTTAAGGCAATGGTGGAATTTATGCTCCAACATCCTGATATTGGAAGAGGAGTTACGGAGCTACGAGCTGAGGAGCAAAATTGTCTTTGGGATAAAATATCCCAAAAATTAAATTCTATGTACAAGTACAAGTATGCCGATATTTATTGTATCTTATTACTTACATTCTATCATCCATCTCAAATATATCCATTCTATCGTTTTTAAAACTCTCCGAAGATTATTTTCATTAGATTCATTAATAAAATAACAATTGAGTCCATTTTGTTTGTTTACTTTTATAAATTTTTTTGCAAGTGATTACAAAAACTGGATTATTGGATCGATATATCCTCGCGCGTATTTTAGAATCTATCGCCGTCGAGCCGTCGAAAGTGAACATTCGACGGCAACTAAGTGAAGCGCGTATTTTAGAATATCCCTGAATGTGTGCAGCTAACTTTGATTTTTTGTATGAAAATATTTTAAAACTGTCAAAAATATGGTATACATATGTATATACATATGCAGGTATACAAAATGTACTGAAACAAGGTTTAGGAAGAGTAATTGCAGAAAATATCTATTTTTGGGCAGTTAAGTAAAAATGCAGCTAAAATTGATTTTTTGTATGAAATAAATTTTAAAATGCAAAAAATTTTGGGAATATACATATACATACATATGTATGTGCAGGTACAAAAGGCACGTAAAAAAGGAAACTGTGTGGGATTTTGAATAGTGACTAAAATTATTAATTTTGTGCAGTTAAGTCAAAAGTACTCTGAAGCAATAGGCTGCTATATCAAATAATGCCTTTTATTGAAAACCCTTGCATTTATGTATGTACATATGTACTTATAACACAAATGTGTTGCTCTCTTTTTATTTTTACTACAACGCACTCAATCCATATAAGAAGACACAAATACATAACCAAGAATGATAGAAATACAGATTACGACATGCGCATGATTTCCCGCTAGATGACGTATAATCCCCTAAGAAAGGGTTGCCAATCCTTTCATTCCACAATAATTTTTAGGGCTGTATTTTTATCTTGTATGATTAATATTTTTATATTTACTTACTAGTGTAATTGGATCAGTGTTCCTGTTAATAACAAAATAAATTTTATTATAAAGCTCCAATGCATATACCTGCTCACCTATTTCGTCCAGTTGAGTGACATTCACCCTCATTTTTACAGGTAATTAAAATATATTAAGCAGTCTTTGCTCGTAATGTTTTATAATTAAAATTTATATGTGAACTTCGATAATGAATTATAAGAGAATGACTTAATTAACTTTATTTGGTTTTAATGTTTAACAAGTTGATTTGTGTGGCCTTATAAAGTGTATCAATTACTTCTCTAGTTGACCTGTAAGCCTTAAAAATATAGAAAATAATATAAAATTCCAATGTTTGTTATTTTTTTGTCTTTTTGTCATGAAAAACCCCTTTAAAAAACTTCCTGCAATAAACTGCAATGTAGGTCGTTTTCGTCATTGTAATCTTATTGTGGAAGTTACAAGCGCTTGATGTTTGAAACACTATTTTTGACTGTACCTTCAATAAAACGATTTCGCATTTTCTTAATTCCTGGAAAAATAAATTTAAGCAACTTTTTTTTGGCCTGCAACCTTAAAAATATAAGAAGAAAATAATTGTAACATTCCACTGTTTTCCTTTGTTTTTTTATTGCATGTACACAGATTTTTAAAGGGTTTTTCCCACTTTAAAAAACTACCTGTAATAAAAAGCAATGTAGGAAATCTATTTCTGAACATACCCTCAATAAAACATTTTTGGTTTTTCCCAATTATTTATTAAAAAAATAAATTTAAGCACCCTCAGAAATTTTTTTAGGTAATTGTAAAATGTTGCGTTTTCTTAAGGTAAATAGTCAGTGTTCATGGTTTGATATGAAAATAATTTTTTAAGTAATATCAGTCGTATTGTGTCTTTCAAAGTGAATTGGTGAAGTTTAATTGAAAAATAAAAATAATAATAAATAAAACAAACCGTTAATCTAAAAAAGTGAAAAAATCTAAATCTTAGTACATAATTGTATACACAAATAAATAATTTTGCCCAAAACTTTGTTAAGTCTAATGTGAGACTTGGCAACCCCGCAATTCAAAATTAATTTTGATTGGTCGAAACAAATATATATTATATTTCGATAAAAATCATGATTTTTTAATTAAATTTAGTTTTATTTTATAAAAAAAAGAATCTTTATTATAAAAACCGTGTATAAAGTGTTTAAAATAAGAAAAAGTGCACGAAATCTTCGCCAAAAAAAATCGAAGCAAAAGCAAAAAAAAAAAAATGAAGTGTGCAGTGGGCAAATGCAGGCAAAATGATAGTCAAAAATCATGTGAGCAAATATGTGAAAAATTAATTTTGTGCATATTTTTAATTAATTTAAATTTAGCTGTATCTTTTTATAGTTTTCCAAAGGACGATGAAGGGCTAAAACGACTTTGGATAAAGTTTTGCAATCGGCGGGATACAATAAAGACCCACAGGGAGAGAATTTGTTCTCTACATTTTAAACAGGACGATTTTGAAAGAAATTTAAAATTTGAAATGGGTAAGTTACAATTATGTTTTTTTATTTGTTCAGTTTTTTAATTAATAATTACGCATAGGATTCAGCAATCGAGCAACTCTGAAGTTGAAAGAGAGAGCAGTACCGACTATAGAAGCGGGTGAAACGGAAGAGGAGACAACAACATTCGTAGAGGAAGCAACAACATCCGTAGAGGAAACCAAAACATTTGTAGAGGAAACAAAAACAATCGTGGAGGAAACAACAAAATTCCTGAAGAACGAACAATGGTGAAGACTAGCACTAACGAAGACAGTTTACAGATCTACATAAAAAATTTGAAAGACAAAATGTATGTATGTACACTTTTATATATACTTTTAAATGGTTCACACAAACTTTTACATATATGATCGTTTCTAGGGATGCATTGCGTAAGGAAAATGATATGCTAAAAATGCAAAAAAACCAAGCTGAGATCACTACTAAAAAGTTGTCTCAAGAAGTTCAGAAGTTAAAGTTTACAAACGCAAATCTGCAGAAGGCACTGAGACGTCTTTTCACTGAAGGCCAAATAAAAAAACTTAAAAACGGTGACAAAAGACAAAATTTTACTGAAGAAGATATTGCACAGTCAATTACGCTATATTCCACAAGTGCCAAGGCTTACAGGTTGCTGAAGAGAAAAAATTTTCCGATTCCCTCCGTAAGAACATTGCAGAGGTGGTCAGAGAAATTAGATGTGTCGACAGGTATTTTGGATCCTGTTGTAAAAATATTGTCTGCGGCTAATCAAATGTCCAAAATACAAAAGCTGTGTGGCCGGCTATATTTGCAACAAATTAAAAAACGAAGATCCCAGTCTCGTTGCTAATCCTGTAGAGTACTCGACATACTCATGGGTTAGACATTTAAATGAAGGTGGGTTAAGTATTCCATCAAACACTTTAATGGAAACGTTAAAATCTTGTGATGAAATTTTTGTAAAACTAAATGGGGATAAGTTACTTGCTACAAAGGGATATTTAGAAAAGCACTTGGCGGAAGCAAGGAATATAAAAGCAAGTGAAAAAGTAAAAAGACTTTTTTTTAGATGCAGAATGTATTTTAGAATACGGTCTCTTAATGCAGAAATGTCCCAAAATATAAATAAGCGTAAAAGAAAATTAAATAAAACAACAACGTAATATAAATAAAAAATATACTTTTTTTTCATTTTATTTTTTTAACAAAAATAATAATTTGCCCCACTGTTATGTTTACATATTTTTTGAGAGTCGTGACGTCATTTCACCTACCTGCGCAGAAGAATAAAATTTTGTGTGCGTGATGTCGTAATCTGTATTTCTATCATTCTTGATACATAACAACTAACACAACAAGCGCTAATTTACGTACAACTACGCACAAGAAGCAATGATTTTAAAAACTTGTATCATTTGGATGGAACAATGCACGTCTTTATTATGTACTAAATGTGTGCGCAAGACGCTAAAAAGTGTACAGTATTGCATATTTTCCAAGGGCGAATATTGATTGTAGTAGTGATTGTAATTGAGTGCAAGGCAAACATAGAGGACAAAGAAACAACTATGCACCAAAAAGCACTGTACAACAGTTGAGTTGACAGTATGTATTGTCAAGTGTACAATGAAAATACTGTAAACTTCATATTGTACCAAACTTCATTTCACAAGCATTTTATAAAAAGAAAAAAATGTTTTTTAACGCAATTTTATATCCATTTCATAGACTACTATTTATGTATGTGCATACATATGCATGTACATATGTATGTATATACATATGCATGTATGTATGTAAATGTAATAATATACTATATAAATAAATACATATAAATATAAAAGTTTACCGTAGTTTTGCCGACTTTTTAAAAAAATTATTTAAATTTTGCCTTCCATATACATTTGTATGTATGTATGTACATACATACATATGTATCTTCAACGTAAATTCAAAAATTTAAATTTTTGAGTTAATACACTATTGTTGCGGTATATTAATATCTTAAAAGGAAAAAATTCCTTACATCTATCTCCATGATAAAAGCAATTATTTTGATTTTTTGTTTTTAAAATTCTAAATAAATTATACCCATGTACACACTTTAGAATAGCATCACGCGTAGAATAAAAGAAAAAGAGCACACAATACACATACATACATAATATGTACATATTGACACACCATAAACACTATTTCATTTCAGTTGACACTATTGCAAACTAAAATGAAGTAGAGAAATTTGCTTTGACACTACAATAAATAATGCCGTTGCTCTGCTGATAAATATGTATGTATGTGCGTTGTATACTTTTGATGAAAGGAAACAGCAACTTTAGTGATCTCATAAAATCAAGCTCAACGAAAAAGAGAACACTTCAATACTGTACATTATGAAGCTTAGGCAGCAAGCAAAATGTCTTGTGCTCGTGTTTAATATGTACATACATACATACATATTTTTTTTTAAATATAACTTTTCATCAGGCCTTCTTCATTTAAACTAAATTAATGGCATGAGTACCTAAAAATGGTTAATTTCTGGTACGAAATTAGATGGTCTGAGGTACGACAGGAATTGATAAATTGGATAAATTTCAAAAAATTAATTTTGGTGGACTGTTTCTGGGACTTGCCCATATGTCAAAATTGAAAAATTGTATTTCAAAATTAACAAATTGTTTCAGAAATGTATATTTCTCAGTTAAACATAATTTTCCTCTATTATTGCAGAATTTTCTGATTAGAAAAAATCTAATATACGATTTTTTCTATTTACATTCAGAAATTTTAATGTATAAATACTTATATTTCCACTCACGTGAGCGTGAGTGAACGTGAGCCAAGAATATGAGGCCGTGCGTGAGCGTGCATGAGTGATATTTTTTTATGGTGAGCGTGAGTGAAAAGTCACTCACGATCCCATCTCTAATATGTACATATGTATGTAACTTGACAATATTTTATTTTCATTTTTCTTAATGTGAGTAGATTTGTAGAACGCTTAACTTATTTTATGACCAGCAGTGTAAAAAATAAGAATAAAATAAAAAAAAGTTTGCAAAACACTTACCGTATCACTAATGTATTCACTAATATACAGGGTGCCACAACATACATAAAGATGGCAGCAATACGGCTAGCAGACGAAGTTTTTCTTCTTGATATTGCTGCCATATTATCACCTAAAATATTTTAAATAAAATTTATTAAATATAAATTATTGTGAAAGCAAAACTTTTAAAAACACAAACTACAGTATATGTACATAATTAATTAAATTACCTAATGGCGTTTTCTTTTCTAAAAAAATGAAATATTTCTTTTACTTTTTATAAAAAAAATTGCTATTTGCCTCGTACTCTGTTCAAATTTGCGAAAAATGTTAAGCAACATGGATTATTTGGTTTGAAAATTTTGACAACTGATCAGTGGCGACAATACCACAATTTATAACAAATTTATCGGTTTTATTGCCTTGAAATGAGCAACATTGTTTATCTTATAAAACAAAAAAATGTGTTGATTTAAAAAAAAATTAAAACAATGAGACAACAATATAATTTTAGGAGCTTGTACTGCAACGTATCAATTAATGAAAATCGCAGCTGCTGCGGAGGAGCTCATTGAAGACACTCGTTCTGCAAAAAGCATTCGCCTTCATTTTATATTGTATTTACATTATTTTCCAGTATTTTTAATTATTTCTGGGCAGTAAACTTAAAATTAAAACTACAACACAAGATACTTATGTATATCTGATCAACTATTGTTTGCAATTTTGCACGAACTATGTATGTACAAGTTAAGGAATTTCAAATGGTTTAACCAAAAAATAATAATTCACTAGGGCGCTCCAACTGCGCCCTGATTAATCAAACAAACTTTAATATATTTTTAAACACCTTTATTTAAACAATTCTAAAACAATTTTCAAACACCTTTATTTAAACAATTCTAAAACAATTTAATTACTTTAATTAATGCGACTTGTTCGTTGTTCACCGCTGCCAAGACTGCCTTCTTTACATTTTATTCTTCCCAATTAAGCCTCTGTTACACACGTTGCATTCCCAACCGTAGGCATGCAAGCGCTTAGCTTGCGATTATGATTTTAATGTAACCTGATATTCTTTTGTATTTCACAATCAGGCCGGATGCGCGTGCAAAGTCGTGGGAATGAACAAAATTGTGAATTATGCTGACACTGCCAAATTCTTTTCAGGTGCAGTGTCGGCAGCGTTGTTAACTCCTCCCTCCTTAAAAATCTGCGTCCCGCAGATCATTATTGGTGGCTGGACCGGGAGACCAATTGCCTGTGGGGTTTCTACTGCTGGCAGGTTGAGTTGCCTGGTCATCTTACGCCAAAGTATACCGAGGCAAATACCCACTGCTATTGCTATGCCAACTTGACTACCCAAGGAGAGATTCGAACTCAATTCTAGGTCTTGAATTTTATTAATGTTATGTAGGCTAATATTATGGAGTTGATCGATGTCGACCAGTAGTCTTTCGTTTGCGACGTTCGTTAGAACAGGGGGTAGAGGTTGCATATTGGAGATTGATGTACTGGAGAAAGTTTGATTATCCAGAAAAATTGTTTCATTAAAGAGCTGTACCAGGTAAGTACCATTGAGCGATTCATTGTGGTCCTGTGTCTCAATGACGCCGATGTAATTTGTTACAAAAATCATATCAGAGGTAACCATTTCCACAATCGAGGCCTTACTTGTTTTATACTGACAGTCAGCGGTTCCGCCCTTAAGGAGACGTGGCAAACAGCTCTCTTCTGCTAGTTGGTCGAGCGAGGATTGTTGACAAACCGTTATGTTGTTAATGTTCAAACAAGGACTGCTTACTCCAAATGTTTCTCTCTGACTGACGAGGATTTCCTTAAACAGTAGTTCGATCCGCTTTTCTGACCGTATTGTTGGCCTGACGATAAGACGATGATAAAAGTCTTTCTTCAGCTTTGGAATCGATATGACGTATAACAATAAGGTTCCATTTGTGTAGACTGATGGCTTTCCATATTCTATCGCTTCTACTGCATTAGTGTACGGTAGGGTTTCCATCTCAGTAATAATTTCCTCAACTTCGGCTTGATTTAATAGGTTCGTATTAATGATCCCGCTTTTGGCCATTTGACAAGCTCTTATTACTTCATCAATTGCGTCCTTCAGAACAAGCACCTGATTTATCGTTCCTTGTCCAACCTGCTCGGCTTCTCTTCCATTACTGATTTTATTCATTCTGGAGACGAGTTCGTTGGTTTTCTGGACAACCTCGTTTGTGGCATTCAATAGCTGTGCGTTAATTTTATATTGCTCATTGTTGCT
Source organism: Gymnocheta viridis (assembly GCA_956483585.1). Lineage (NCBI taxonomy): Eukaryota > Metazoa > Arthropoda > Insecta > Diptera > Tachinidae > Gymnocheta > Gymnocheta viridis. The sequence continues at coordinate 37,174,433 of OY101443.1, forward strand.
TGTGATTATTACGTTTTGTGTTTTTAGAACGTTGTTCCAGTCTGTGGCGTCTGGGTTTCCAGCTACCCACTTCCAGGCCGACCCAATCCAGTCGATCGATCTTTGCCTTCTGATTTTTCTGCCTTTAAGCTCGGCTAATCTTTCTTGCACTTGTGCAAGGTAGTATTCGACGACATCTTTGTTCTGACTAGGTGGCATATGTTTTCGAACTAGTATTGTAACGTTATTGGCAATTGTTGCATAGTCTTCCAAATTTACCACATGGATCAATTTTAAATTCCCATTTATTGTCCACGCATTTCCGGCCCGTAAGGTTACTATGGGAGTGTCGTACCGGAAGATTTGCGCTGCTCTTGAGGTGATTATACCCGTTTCAGATAGGAGTAGAAAGGCTAACAATAGAATCATCGTTCCTGCAAATATTAATTGTTCAGTTAAAAATGTTCGGGCACAGCCCTTTTTTTGTAATTAATTTAATATTTTGAATAAAAAAGGAAATTCCTATTCTTTTATATATAGGTGTAGGGGCAAAGCCGTTTTTTTTTTTTTTTTTTTTTTTTTTTTTTTTTTTTTTTTTTTTTTTTTTTTTTCTTTCTTATATGTACTTGGTTAATGAATTAGTAAGTTAGTATGTTAGAATGTTAGAATTAAAAAAAAAAAAAATTTTATATATGTATATATATTTTTCATATAGATTCTTTGTATATATATTGCAATTCTTTTTATTTCAAATTTATTTCAATATTTTTATGTTTTCTTTTACTTGTGGAAAGAAGAAGGAACTTTTTTTTTTTATAATAAAAAAAAAATCTTTTCCTTGTCAAAAAAAAAATTTTATTTTAATTTTATTTTATTATTTTACCTCTATATTGTTTTTTATTATATTTTATTGAAAAGAAGTAAAAGTTCATTTGTATTAAGTTTGTTTCAAATTTTTTATGTTGGCTTTATGAATCCTTTTACCACTCGTTGTACGAACCGTCACTTTATTGTCTTTTTCTACAATCTCTTTCCTGTATACTGCCTTGTTTTTAGCCTTTATATTTTTTATTCTAGCATATATAACGTCACCTTTCCTATATTTCTTTGGCGATGTACGTTTCCTATTCATGCGATTGTTCCGCTCTTTCACATTTTTCCTAATAAGTTTAGTAAGATCCCTATTAATCTTAGAGCGAGCCTCAAGCAGTTTCCTAAAGTCTGCAGTTTTGGTCCTATTAAAAAATATGTCACTTGGTCTTTTCCCGGTCACGGAATGTATAGTGTTATTATACCTGTCGACTGCTACATACATCAGTTCCTGTACACTAAGTTCTGCATGTTCGGCTCTTAGACACCTGTAAATTTCAATTAGTGTTGAGTGTAGACGTTCTACCTGTCCGTTAACCTCACTGCGTTGAGATGGTGTTAAATATATTTTTATTCCCAATCTTTCAAGAAAGTCCCTAATCAAAGGGCTAATAAAGCTACTCTCATTGTCCGACACTAAAATTTTGGGTACGGTAAAATAATGCAAAATCTTTACTAGCTTTTCTCTAATATTTAAAACAGATCTGTCACTAATATGAAAAAGTTTAGCGAACTTGGAAAATTTGTCGATCACAGACATAAATTTTTGGTTCTGTATTTCCATTATATCCATGTGCAAAATTTCGCATGGTACCATTGGTGTGGGAGTTTCCTGAAATTCTGGTGTGGGAGGATTTCTATCGTATTTGTTAGTATTACACACATCACAATTCGCTACGAATTTCTTTATGAGAGCGTACATACGAGGGAAATAATGTTCATCCAAAATCTGACTTCTGTTTTCTCTGGCATTTCTATGCGCCCTACGATGTTCTTTTTGGATTATTTCGAATTGCCTATCTTCCGAATTGACGTCCGTAACTATTTTCTGGGCGATTCTAACCTTGTACCTTGAAAAATGCTGTAAATAAAGTTCCTGTATAACTGGCAAACATAATTCTGGAGCTTTGATCCCGTTAACTATGCCAGGATGCAATGTTTTCTTGAGGACGTCCAAGAGATTTTCTGAACTCCACTCTCGAGACGAGAAGTAATGTCGATGAAAGTTTTTGTGTGGTTCTTCATACGAATGGAGATCTGGTCCAATCTTTATAATTATTTGATTTCTGAAGACATTGATTGGGGCTTCCATATGGGGAATAAGATCCGAGGCATCTTGGATTGCACTATGGATGGTTGAGGTTGTTGATAATACGTCGTCGTCCCTTGTTTCTGACGCTGTTATAGTACCTTGTGAGTTACCTTCGCTAGCTGTTATGGTACTTTGTGAGTCCCCCTCGCTAGCTGTTATGGTGGATACATCACTGATGTGATTGATACTAGTTTTTAATCTGGAGAGAGCATCTGCGACAAAATTTGATCTACCAGGTTTGTAGATTAATTCGTGGTTATACTCTTCTATGCGAGCCTTCCATCGTTTCAACTTAGCATTGTAGTTCCTATTACCTAACGCGTAAGTAAGAGGTTGATGGTCCGTGTAAATTTTTATTTCTTTGGCACCGTAGAGATAATTTCTCAAATTATCTAATGCCCACACGATGGCCAGCATTTCTTTTTCGTTTGTAGCGTACCCTTCTTCGGTTTTATTTAGTGAGCGTGATATATAAGCGACAGGCTTATCCTTACCAATCTCTCCCTGTGAAAGGACAGCACCGATGGCGTAATTCGAGGCGTCAGTCGTAAGATTAAATGGTTTGTCAAAATCAGGGAACGCGAGAATTTCTGCTGTTGTTAAGTGAGCCTTTAACTTTTGGAAGGCAATTAATTCCTCATCATTTAATTTTATCTGAACTTTCCTGGACTGAGTAGCCTTTACTTGCGCATTTTCTCCCCTTGTCAAATTTGTTAGTGGCTTTGCCACCTTCGCGTAGTCTCTGATAAAGCGCCTATAATATGACGTCATTCCTAGGAATCCCTTTAACTCCTTTAGGTTCGTAGGAGGTAGCAGTTTTTCAATAGCTTCTACTTTTTTGGGGTCAGGCTTTATCCCTTTAGAATTCACGACATACCCTAAAAATTCCACCTCTTTTTGCATAAAATGCGTTTTCTCAATGTTAACTTTTAGATTTGCTTCTTCCAATCTTCTGAAAATTGTGTCGACGTTATTCAAGGTCTCCTCTTCGCTATGTCCAAATACGATTATATCGTCTATGTAGACGTAACAAATCTTTCCTATAAATTCCTTAAGGACATCATCGATCATTCGTTGGAAGATTGCTGGGGCATTTTTCAGGCCAAAGGGTAAGCGAAGGAATTCATATTTCCCATTCATTGTCGAGAATGCAGTCTTAGGAATGTCTGAAGATTTCATCGAAATTTGGTGAAAGCCGGAAGTCAAATCTATCGTAGTAAAAAACTGTGCGTTACCCAGACTCGCCAACGTGGCATTTATATCCGGAATTGGGTAAGTGTCGGGAACAGTCACTGCGTTAAGTCGTTTGTAATCAACTACTAACCGATATTGTTTTTCTCCAGTTGGTTTTGGTTTTTTGGGCACCACCCATATCGGTGAATTATAAGGGCTTTTTGAGGGGCGTATTATCCCTTCGGATAATAACTCCTTAATTTGCCTATCAACCTCATCCCTCATTGCAGCTGGATATGGATAACTCTTTGAGTAAATTGGGTCAGAGGTGGTCGTTCTTATTTCTGCTTGCACGCTAGTCGCAGCAGCTTGACTATCATCAAGTGGCCCGAATAAGGTTTTGTATTTGCCTATCATTTCATTAATTTTGTCTCTTATTCCCGTAGACAAGGATTCGTTCAATATGTAATTTAAATTATTGGAAAATTTTGCCTTGAGAGGTATTTTAATTGTTTCCCTAATTAAAAGAAAATTTTCTTTCCTGTCGACAACTGCCCCCAAAGCCTTTAGAGTGTCATCGCCTATAATACCATCGAAGGTAATGAAGCCAGGTAATATGTAAAACGTAATTGGGTCTGATATTCCGTATTTAATGAAAAATTTTCCTACTATTTTTTTATTAATTTCGATCTTCCCGCCAGCAGTACTAACTACAAGTGGTTTCAATAAGGGTATGCTTCCGCCGGACAGTTTTGGGCTACAAAAGTTTTTGTTCGAGCCGGTATCGATCAAAAAGTTAAAGGTTTTATTTTTAGCAGTGGTATATTCTATGTAAGGTAAGCTTGATGGCCTGCCTCCATAAAATTTTGATCGCTTGCAGCATTGTCGAAACTTCCCACAACTTCTTCCTGAGGAGGGAATTCCTCAGCATCTAGATGATAGAGCCGCGGTTGTTTATCCCTATTAAATATTTCTGTAGCGCCTCTTTTTTCAACTGGTCTAGGACGGTTCATATAATTTACCCTTCGTGTCTGCATCGAACGGTCCACTTCCATTGGCTCTGGTTTCACTTGATCCAGCTTAGGGTAGGGTGTTGGCTTGTAATTAGGATTCGGGTTATGCTTCGGGAAGTTATAATTTCTTTGCTGCCAGTTATTGTATCTAAATGGGTTTGGAGGAGGATTATTGTAAAAAATCTTAGGAGGTCTAGGTGGAGTAACTGTATGCGCTTGAGAAGATTGTTGGGTATTATTCCTAGCAGGTGTTCTGGTGTGGAGAATATTATTTCTCATCGTTAGATTTTGTAACTCTAGACACGCTGAGTACGCTTCTGGCAACGTTTTCGGCCGTTGAATTATCACCATTCTGGACAATTCAGGAGTAAGACCCCGAATAAATATGTCCAAAGCTCTGTTCCTGTGCGTAGCGATCAGAGCATTAATGGTTTCCTCGCTATATGTCTCTGTTTTTAATTTGTTAATAATAAGCGATAATTGTTGGTTAATGGTGGAATAAAATTCGTCCACCTTCGACGAACCTTGACATAGCTGGTTGAGTTGATGCTCTAACGTCTGAACATCCCTCTTATCAGCATAATGGAGCGATAAAACTTTCTTAACTGTGCTCCAGTCGGCTTCAAATACGTTATAGGACACGAGAGCCGCGTCCGCTTCTCCTACAACCTTCTGTCTGATACTTTGCATGATTGAGCGATAAATAGGTTTATCCCTCACTATCTCAAAATCTTTTAATACCATTTCTACAGAATGCACCCATGATACATAGTGCAAAGGATTGCCGTCAAACGTGCGCAACTCCTTAACACTATCGGGAAGCCTAGAGATAGCCTTTAAATCTTCTTCCGTCCTTGGGACCTGTAATGCTGGAGCTATCTCCACTTCTCCTTGTTCTCGTTCTCTCATCCGTTCTATTTGCCTACTTAATTCGGAAACACTAACATTAGCCTGCTCTATTCTGCCCAGTCTACCCTCTAGTAATTTCACCTGCCCTAGGAGGCAATTCACTGCCCCCGTTAGACTAGTCAAACTTGTCTTCATTTCTTCCATAGTCACAAATGTTATTCAAAAAACAATTTGGTAAAAGGACTCACCTGGCAATTTTAGTTGTTGTTAAAGCTTTTTGGAGACCTTCAATTAGCGTGAACTGACAGTTCGGCACTTTTTATATTTTATGTTTTTGTTTTTGTTCTCCTTAAAACGTCGGTTACTTTCCTACAACAAGGACGTTTAAGAGATAAATAGAATTTACAGGTATCTCTGTTCTTGTTGTTTCTTTTCCTTTAAACAATTGATGTTAAAGTGCAATTTAAAGATTTCTTAAATTAAAACTTTTATTTTTACTTTTATTAATTTTCGTTTTATTCAATTATTTTATTTTATGATTTCATATAAACATTTATTTTAAATTTCTCTAAAAGCCATTAACAGTATGCGTGTGCTCACAAAGTTACCCGTTTTTCACACTTTCACTTCTTTTCTATAAATTATTTGTTAAAAAAAAAATTCTTTTCTGTGAGAATTTTTATTTTTTTAAATTTTATATTAATATTTTATCTTTTTTGTAAGTATATTAATTTTCATAGATTTTCCCGACTTTGCAGGATAATATTTATAATATTTTTTCCTTCTTTCCACTGTTAAAATTTTTCAGATTTTTAATTCGTATTCTTTTCTTTTTTATTTAATTTATTTTCTTTAATTTATTTTAATTTTCAAATTTTTTTATCAATTCTCAAGCCTTATACTTGAATTTCTTTTTTATACTTTCTTTTTTCCTTTTTTCTTTTAAATTACACAAATAAGAATTTTTTATATATTTTATCTTAATTTTTGTTTTTTTTATTATTATATTTTATTATTGAGCCTTGGCGAGGGTGCGCGACGCGACCGTTTGAAATTCCTTTTTTTATCTTCACGGAAGCTCCGTATAATTCCGGTTTGGAAACCCACTTTTATACTCGTGGATACCTACTAAGGTACGGTTCACTTCACTTTCGCCTCGGTAACCTTCTGTGGTGTTTCTTAACCACCAGGAATACCGGATTAGCGAAGGAGGATTTCCCTATTAATTAGTTATTACTTTAATTATTGATCTTTCAATAATACTGGAGGGTCCCGTAGGAATCGCAGTATCTTTGATGGTTTTTATTTATGAAGTTATCCTTTTTTTTTTTATTATTTTAAGGACTCCGCAGTTTTTAAGCGGGTCCCTGCTCGGGCGCCAGTTAAGGAATTTCAAATGGTTTAACCAAAAAATAATAATTCACTAGGGCGCTCCAACTGCGCCCTGATTAATCAAACAAACTTTAATATATTTTTAAACACCTTTATTTAAACAATTCTAAAACAATTTTCAAACACCTTTATTTAAACAATTCTAAAACAATTTAATTACTTTAATTAATGCGACTTGTTCGTTGTTCACCGCTGCCAAGACTGCCTTCTTTACATTTTATTCTTCCCAATTAAGCCTCTGTTACACACGTTGCATTCCCAACCGTAGGCATGCAAGCGCTTAGCTTGCGATTATGATTTTAATGTAACCTGATATTCTTTTGTATTTCACAATCAGGCCGGATGCGCGTGCAAAGTCGTGGGAATGAACAAAATTGTGAATTATGCTGACACTGCCAAATTCTTTTCAGGTGCAGTGTCGGCAGCGTTGTTAACTTACATAGTATGTAAGTGGTGCTTACATTATTTCGCAGTTGAAAAATATGTATGTATATTAGACTGGCCGTACGATGTATGGCTTGTTTTTTTTTTTTGGAAAATAAAATTTTATTTTTTCTTAAAATGTTTGTTTTGATATAAAAACAAACTCCAGAAATTTTCAGCCAAATCCGATGATGCCTAGTGGTGCCTAGTTGACCTTGAAGTTTACTACGCCAAAAAGTTTTTTTCTTATGCGTTGCACAAAGTTTGTTCTTACTTTGACTAAAAAAAAATGTGCAACAGATTTAATTTTATTATATTATTACTATTAAATTTGTTATATACATATAATTCATTCAAGGAATAGCTTTTTTCTATTCTCTTTTAATTACTCTCTCTTTCGCTCCAAAAAAAAAAATACATAATTGTTAAAAAAAAATTAAAGCAAGTTGAGATGATGAGAAACATGCTGCAAAAAAGAAATACAAAGTCTAAAAGAACTGATTACCGTTATTTAGATGATCTTAACAAGCATGTAAGCTTTGCGTTTCATTACTAAGTAGAGTCTGTGAAGTGACAGTGAATATAAGTGAAAATTAAAAAAAATAGTAAAGAATAAAAAAAATAACAAATAATGGCATTAAAAAAACAACTGAGATCTGGAGATGATTTAGTGTTGTTCATAGGAAAATGTAAAAATGAAATTTTGGGTGCAAAATTACCGTCAGTGAAGCATGTTCTTCAATTTTTTTTTTATAAAATGCGTATGGAAAACTATTCTTTAAAAAGCAGTGCAAAATTGACAATTGCAGTTGTTTCTGACAAATAAATACATATTTTTAAAATCTACCGTTTATTGGTGAAAACGTTATTTCTTTATGTAGGTTTCCCTATAATGCACATATTGTAAACTTCAAGGTCAACTAGGCACCACTAGGCATCATCGGATTTGGCTGAAAATTTCTGGAGTTTGTTTTTATATCAAAACAAACATTTTAAGAAAAAATAAAATTTAAATTTCTAAAAAAAAAATTACGGCCAGTCTAATGTATATATGTTGCCAGAAATATTTTGTTGTTGAAAAAATAACGCTGCCAGAAACATTTCGTATGTTTTCACAAGATGTACAGAGTACAACTTCGGCCATATTATTTCTAATAAACTCACCATCTCATTAAAATTATTATGTTGCAAACTTTCAACAAAAAGGGGTAAAAATTTTACACTTTTTTCTAGATAAGAAAACGCCGGAAGACTTTTTTGAACATTTCATCGAATAATTTAATTTAGGAAAACAAATGAACAATTGTTTTTTTTCAGTTCCGAAATAGTTCGCTGGGTCGAGAACTATTCATTAAATAAAAATTTCACGTCGCACACAGATATTTAAAAATTTTAAAAAGCATTTGAAAGAAGACTATTCAGTCTTCAATATACATATGTACATATGTATGTACATGATTTGCACAGTCATAGGTAAGCCGCGGCTCTGTGCACAATGTCTGCATTTGACTGTTTTTATTACAAACATCATAACTTTTAAAGTAATAAAGATATTTTCAAAATGTATAAAGCATTTAAAAGATAACCCTTTCCGCCTAAAAATAAGTAGGTTGCATGGACAGAGGCACTATGCACAGTGGTTTTTTCGTTGCAAAAAATCATAATTTTTGAAGTTACCAAGATATTTCTAGTGGTTAAAAATCACATGAATTTTAAATCCTTTAGGTTCAAAATAAGTGCTACCGCATTATGATAGGCACTAGACACGGTGACACCTTTTGATATTTTTTGTCGCAAAAATCATATCTTTTGAAAAAATTATATGTTTAAAATTTAAAAAGGAATTAAAACACAACTTCTTGTGCTTCAAATGATATTCTCATAAGGAAGTCTAGAAAAAATACTACTGTAATATAAGATGTTAGACTGATATTATACTTTTTATTTACATTACAGATCCACATTTGTGAAATAATTTTCATATTAATGGTATATAATATATAATGATAATAAATTATTTAGTATATTTTTTTCAAACTAGTGTATATTTTTTTGTTCGTTAGTTTTCTATAAAATAGCCATTACTACTGAGAGCGATATCTAATAGACTTAAAATATCGGAGCTGTAATTATGTTTTTACAAATCCTTTCGATATCTTACATGTCTCTGTGATGAAATTAGTGGGTCTGAAGAGGCCACCAACGTATTTAAAAGGTCCTCATTCTGTCTAATCTGTGAAATTTTGAAAGTATTCGTGTATCTGAAGTGTTTGTACTCTTGGTTTTTGCATTCCTGGGCTTCTTCTGATAACTCTCTAATTGGTAAGCATTGATATTCTATTAAATTTTTACCATGAGCCAAAATCTTATGGACCGTAGCACAGTGGCTGAAAATCGCTTTTCATTGCCCAAAATTCTGTAACTTTTGAACCGATCAAAATATTGAAGTAATTTTTATTTTAATGGATAGATATTTAGTTCAGCTTGACTCAGTTTTAATTATATTAAAATTAATCGTGTACTTTTTAAGGAATTCTAGGTCAAATTTGAACTTTTGAATTTTTTTAACTTTTAGAGTGAAATATGGGTTTATTATTTTTTTATTTATGAAAAGTTTAATGTTTGGAAATTAATAATAATTATAAATATTTTTTTGTAATAATGAAATTTTTTTAATGTTACATTAAAAAAAATTTTTACACTAAAAAAAATAGTAAAATCAACTGGAGATTTTGATATTATTACAGAAAAATTTAAAATTTTTTGCTGTCAAATTTGCAAATTTGTTTACACTCAAAGAATAGTTACGCTTAAAAAAACGTTAATAGTATTATCTAAAAATATTGCTATCACTACAGAAAAATTTATTATTTTTTGCTCTCAAATTTGATAATTTTAAAAAACATTTTAAAAATAAAAACTGCAATAAATTTTAATAGCATTTGTAACAATGGCAGGTTCTGTTTATTATTATTTTTTACTAATACTATATTTTTCGTACTTAAATAACAATGAAAGGCAATTATAATTATTATTCATTTGACTCAAATATTGTTTGCAAATATTCCATATTTTGCTCTGTGCTATTTCTTTTCTTTAGTAGTTTTTTGGCTTCTTCATCTAAATCCCGATGTTCCACTTTCCATTGATTTCGAATACTGGAGATGAACGGATTTGACGTTGCCAATAATATATTAAATAGATCTTCATTTGTTGAATTTCGTGAAATTTTTCTAGTATTGTGCTCTCTCTAAAATCTGTAATCCTTGTTCCTTTTTTCCTGAGCCTCTTCTGATAGATCTCCAAGTGGCACCAAATGATATTTAATGACATCTTCTCCATGATAAAGGATTTTGTGAACTGTTGCAGACATGGGTAGTTGGTTGTATATATTTTTGCAGTTTCCTTAGCATAATTTCCAAATTTTCTAGAGTCAATTTCTTCATTGCTCGCAAGTACTTCTAGGATTATTTTAAATATGAAAATAAGGTTTAAATCCACTCCTGTTATTTCAGATGCTGTTTCTGGATCTGAACAGAATCTTCTTGCGGTATTGCCATCATTTGTATTGCCTGACCCATGTTTTGGCTGATCTATAATCAATCCAAATTTTCGATATTCATCTTGAACATGTTTCTTTTTTGAACTTCTTAACTCTTTGTTGGTTTTGTTGTTTCTTATTGATCTTGAAGATCCGAAATCCAAATCATAACTGATTTTTAGTATGTGTTCCATAAGTCGTATTCTTGCATGTAGTGGTGATAATCCAAATTCATATGCATCGGTATTATCTAATGATTTTGTCGGTATTTGGTTTAATTGGGTTGATGTTGCTTGGCATATAATGCAGCTGGATGCAGCATTCGTGTTAGTCAAAGCCTGACCTACTATTCCATCTATCATTGTCAGCACTAATTGGTAGCTTACTTCAATTTGCTGCCCATCTAACTGTAATTGTAATGGCTGTAGTGTTGCCATTTGGGCCTTGATATCAATAACTTCTTTGTTAATGGCATCATGAGTTTCTTTTTGGAATTCAAATTTGATTGGCCTGCAGTATTTCGTAGAAGATGGTGTCTCATTTTTTCAAATATCCATTGTTTGCGTTGTACTAGTCGAAGGCTCTGAATCTTCCAAAATCGTTTTCAATCGCAATGGTACAAATAATACCATGAACATATCTGAGTCCGAAATATTTTCACATACAACTTGTTTGTATTGTTTTTGTCCCGAAGAACCATCACATCCCCATTTACAAAAAAAATTAATTTTGTGTTTCCATATTTCTTTAACTCATTTCCTGTTATTGATTGTGGCAAGCGTTCGGCTGTGTGATCAAGTAGAGATTGTAGTTGTACCTCTGCCGAAATTGTCCTTTGATGGCAAACAGTCCATTTTAGCAGCGGTTATGTAATCATATGCTGGATACATATTTGAACCTTTTTCAATCGCACGCAGTCTGAGCTTAATATATTGCTGTTTTGTTAACCCTTTCCTACCGGCTATAACATGGAATAAAAAAATAGTAATTTATTTTTATTATAATGTTAAGATATTATAAATGAAACTAATTAATGTATTTTTCAAATTTTTATTTTGACTCTTAGTATTAGTTTTAGGACCTAAACTTATAAGTACCGTCAGTCTATTAGTGTCACAGATGAAAAAAATAAAGTAAAGGAGTTATTTCAAAAATGCTAATTATTTGCCTAATGATATTCAGTAAAACAGTTTTTCTTTTCATTCAAGCATAAAAAACATCACAATGAGAGCACTTGGAATGAGGTTTGGATTGTACCTTCTTCATGCTGCATACCTCACATCTCCCTCTTCTTTCCACAAACACTGGCCAATGAATACCTCTGTTACCAAGCCTGACATCTTTCAATGTTGAGAAGTCCATTTTGCGCCTTTTGTTTGAACATGGACTTGAAACATTTTCTCAGATCTTTCATGGTCATTAAACCTTGTGCTACGGATCTTCTGAAATCTTTGACTGTAGATTTTTCAATTATAAGTCCATGTACTACATATGCATTTACAAAAGCGATATCTAGCACACCCCAAAATAACCTATGCCACCATTTAGGCGATTTACGGTCAACACAATAGAGTGCTCTCAATCGATCAGCGGTGTCAACACCTCCCATATATGTGTTATAATCCTTGACAGACCTAAGACAAATAACCGTGGACTTAGTTCCATTCTTCTCTTCTTCTCTTTTTTTTCAACTGCGATGACTTATCTAAGGTGTTTTTGGCACGATGACGTCCATCGTAGAAGAATTAGCATCTGTAGGAGGTACATCATCTGCTTCATTCTCAGCTTCCAATGTGTATAAAGATTGATGTATAGTTTCATCAATAATTTCATCAAAACTTCTCAGAGGTTGGTTGGTGTATGTAATTTTCATCATCAGATAATTCTAAATCTGAGTTAATATCGCATTCTGGGATATCTTCGATCAATAATGCTTCTATTAGAGCAGTATTTTCGAAAATATCCATCTAGAAAGCAAACATTGCACAAATATAGTTATAAAGAACATAACTTCTAATGAATAAAAAAAATTCTTAAAGTCACTGTTGGTACTTGTAAGTCCCCTACGGTTTTATGCGGATTTTACGTACATGAAACTTAAAAAATACATTTATAATATAAACACAGCGTAACATATGTTGTAAAGTTACTATATATATAAAAATAATATTACTTACCTTGTATAATCTGTATATATATATACCAAAAAAAACGGTGAAATTTTTGTCAACAATGCACCTGCTAGTAACAGCTTCAAAGTCATACTGAATGTGGATTTTTTATTTTTTTGAACAGAATCTTTTTTATTTGCTCGCTCAATTCTTTTAGAAGAGATATTTAAGCAGAGCGAAAGCTGCGACGATCTCTTGTTTGTTTAATTTACCGTTAAAAAATGTGGTACGAATTAGTACCGTCAGCTAGGAAAGGGTTAATTTCAAATTCAGAAATAATGCTAATGCCTCCTCATTTGTGTACTGTATTGCATCACTCGGAGTTGGTATACTTTTAATAATCCGTTTTGTTCTCACTGGACTAGCTTTAACAAGACTGTACTACTTTTATATTTGTACAACCAATTGCATCGTTGATATCTTTAAGTTTCCGCCTCTTACATCTATCGCTGCAGTTGTCCAATGATTTGCGTGGTCTTCCAGCCCCATCTTGCTTTGCTGTTTCTGCGGCGACAGTAAGTTGGCCTTCTAACCAGTTTGCTTTGACGAAATTAGATAATTGCTCTTGCATTTCGGTGCTACACGAATTTAAGTTTAATTTTATTTTAACGTAACTAAGAACATCTTCCTGGCTTTTGTTTCTAAAATTCTCTTCGGCCAGTTCTTTATAACTAAAGCTCTCCATATTTTTATGAATATTTTTATTTGCGTCTGTTATGTCTTACCCGTACACCTAGAGGATTAACTTATTACTGAATAATCCCTTATCGAATCCGTAGTTTTATACATTTTTAAACACATGTTACTCACACATTGATCTTTAATTTCATAGCAGGTAGTGCTTAAATTGAACAAAACTGCACATGTTATCCAGACCTTAATATCAAGTAAAACTGATTAGTATCTCGCCAATATGGGGTTGTTTTTTATCTTTAGTGGTTTAATGTCGCGATTATTGTTATAAAATTGTTTATGACTTTGGTTGACCCTAACATTTGATAACAGGTAAATTTAGAAAGAGATCATATGTTTACTGTAGAATTTTGTGATAATTTGTGATAATTTTATTACCAATTTTTGGCTGATCAAAACAAAGCCATTAAACCCTTTCGCAGGTTTTATATTTAATTTTTTTAGTTTTACGTAGTCTAAAATAAAAAAAACATAAGCTTTTAGGCAAAAAAGTGAAAATTTAATACACCATTGTATAGGAGTACTTATAGGGCTGTTTAAATTATCGTAATTTTTATCTTTTTTAGAGTAATTTCATTAAAATGAAAAAAGTGTTCTACCCACGGGTCGTCACGGGTGCAAAGGTATATATAGCGTTAAAGAGGACACTTTCTTGTTCCCCTTTGTTCCCTAGAAGTTCTATTCCACTAAAGTTTAAATTTGAGAAAAATATAGTAGTTTCATAAATATTCCGTAACGCCCCTAATATTAAACGCTAGAGCTGTGACCACTTACAACAACTAAAGACTACAATCCTTCCAACATTATAAAAAAGACCTCAGGCCATTATCGATGATAGCTTGCGAGTAGTAACCATTTATTTTTGATAAAAAACAAAAGAAAAACACCTTTTTCTGAAATTAAAAAAACAGTTAAGTTTGACAGCATGCTACGTCCACAATTATCAATAGTTTAACCTAATTTTTTGGCTACCTTAATCTGGATATATTAGCTACAAAAAGGCGTAAAAATTTAAAAAATCGGTGACAAAAAAAATACGACTTTTGGCCAATGAAAAACGATTTTCAGCCACTGTGCGTAGGAGTAAGTTTCTTCTCAGGATATATTTGAGCCAAAAGTTGGGTAGTTTTTAATGCATATCATTAAACTTTGGACCATTTACCATTTCTCTAGAGTTTATAACATTTAGGAGAGCTGTCGACGTTTTTATAATATGATTGTCGACCCTAGTAATTTCGGCTGTTATCTCGTCATTTCCATACCCCTGCATTGGGCAGTCTATTCAGTGGCGTAGCTAGGTAACCTAGGGCAAATCAAAAAAAATGGGGCCCACTGCTATCGAAACTGGTAAGGTTTTTTGAAGTAAAATCATTAAATATACAAATACTTTAAAAATGCTAAGCAACTTTATCATCAGCTCTTTTTCGTGCATGGGCAGGTAATAAAACTATTAAACACTAACAACATAAATTACAATTATTTTAATACTTGGTGTAGCTATTGGGCAATAAAACGAAATAGAAAAGTTTCAAGGGTTTACTATATATTTATTTATTTATTCGCAGATACGTTGCACCAGCTTACAGTTATTTAACCTATCGCCGATGCAAGCTATTTACAAAAATTATAAAACTTAGACATTATGTTTTCTTAATTAATTAACAAAAATAGACTAAAGTATAAACTAAACAAAAACAAAATCATATAATGGCTACTTCTAATTATTATATAGGTCAATTAATTAAAATTAATAATATATATTATAAAGGTGAGACCTACCAACAGTAAATAACGATTATAATTATTACAATCTTTTCCTAGCTTTAGTTTTCGCAAAAGTATCAATTACTTCGGTTAAATCCAGACTTGATGCGGCTTTGTTTTCAATTGCTATTAGCGATAAATGTCGGAGTCGAGCTTGGCCCATACTATTTCTTAAATAATTTTTTATTATTTTTAATTTGCTGAATGACCTTTCAGCTACTGCAGAAGTGACAGGAATTGTAAAGAATAATAACATTGCTGTAAATACTTCCGTTAGATCGCATTCTAGCACTCCATATTTACTCATTATTTCCTTACATAATTGGTGAACAGTCCATGCTTGAGTTAATTGAGGTACAAGTAGGTGGTAAATATTAACAAATTGAAGTGAAAAGCTAGGGCCTATTATATCAAAAAATTTTCTTTGGAAATTGTCACACTTTTGTAATAAAGTTGCTTCATCAACATGTAATAAAAATGTTGGTGTTAGAAATTCGAATGCTTGACAAACTGCACTCATGCCAGTAAAACGTGTATTTAATTGAGCTATTAAATATTTTAAATATTTCTTCTCGGTTTGAAAATCGGTGATCAGCAGTTAATTCATCAAATTGTTTTTTTACTTTCCTTTGCCTTTTTTCTTGAAAATGGGTATCTATACCATATTTTCTTGCAGTTTCACAGGCTTTGTACTTGAATAATTCGAAATCATTTCTATAAATTTGCAACTTTGTTTTGGTCTCTGCTAAAGCTTTACTTGCCTCGTCCAAATTTATGTCGGATTTTTGTAAAATTTTGGATGCATAATTGATGTCATTCAATACAATATGCATGAATTCACAAAGCAACACAAACTCGAAATTTAGCATTTTTGTTTTAATACTCTCTGCTTCATTACGCTCATCTTTATTAGGACTCTTTAGAACCATTTCTGATAATGCTTTGATAATATCAAAAAAAACCAAGTTTTATTGCAGATATCGTATTGACTGTACTGGACCATCTAGTGGGATTTAGTTTTTTTAGAGTGGTGTCTGATTCGCCTGTGAATTTTGATAGTAGATCCCAACGCTTAATACTGTTTCCGAAAAAGTTATACAAATCTTGCAAAAAATTCTGTATTTCCACACAACTGCTAATAGCATCATTTATCACCAAATTTAAATTATGAGTGGCACAATGTACATACTCCGCGTTAGGCTGGATATCCTTAATACGTTTTTGTACACCATTATACACACCACTCATCACATTGGCTCCATCATAACCTTGCCCTACACATTTTTTAAATCAATATTTTTGTCTTTAAATAATGTAGTTACTTGATTGACTAAATCTGCTGCGCCATGTTTGATGGCTGCATAAAAGCCTAGAAACACTTCTTTTATTTCTATATCAGTTGGTTGTCTATTTTCCGATCTGGTTATTACTGCATACCTCACAACAATGCTTAGCTGATCTACCTTCGATGTGTCCTGTGTCGTATCTATTATGATGGCAAAAAACGGTGACGCCCTAATTTGTTCTAGTAGATGGATTTCGAGTTTGGTCCCCAAGCACTCAATCATTTCATTCTGAATTGTTGCACTCAGATATCTTGTAGATCCTAAAAACATAAAAAACACAATTTTAAAAAGCCCTGATATTAAACAGTTAATAATTATGAATAATATTAAAACAAAATAAATTTATAATTATTACCTTTGGGCATATCCAAAACTTGCCGCAAAATGTGATCATATCGGGAGACAAGCTCTACAAGGGACAAAAAATTTCCATGGTATCATTCCTGACTTAAGTCTTCTCGATGTCCTCTCAAAGCCAAAGAACTCTTTGCTAGGGTAAGTATGATATCAAATAGCCTTTGAAGAACCATTTTCCAAAAGGATGTTTCTTTGCGAATTTCATTTTCAAGTTCCTTGTCGATAGTATCATTTTTTTCCAAAATTCATACACAGCACATGCTTCCGTATGGTCACTCGAATAACTGTG
The DNA here is from genome assembly GCA_956483585.1 of Gymnocheta viridis. Lineage (NCBI taxonomy): Eukaryota > Metazoa > Arthropoda > Insecta > Diptera > Tachinidae > Gymnocheta > Gymnocheta viridis. The sequence continues at coordinate 37,191,605 of OY101443.1, forward strand.
TTGTTTAATTCTTTCTGATAAATGTTTCCAATCACGAATTCCCGTACACCAGACATTATTCCTCTGTGAAGCAAATAACCAGCAGGGTTGACAATAGGCAGCGTCTAGTATTTTGGAATAGCACAACCAAAAACGATTAACTGGACCATATTTTGAACTTGAAAAGTAGTATGATTTTGAAAAACACCTATTGTTCTGGTTAATATCAGTTGAAAAAGGTCCTAATGGCCGTAAAGCTCCCATATCAAGATTTGACGTCTTTCATTATCATTTAGTATTTTGTTCGTGAAGTTTCCCAAGTCATAAAGCGATTTATCGAACACATTTTCGAAAAATGTAGAGGTCTGTGGTTTCTCCAAATCATCCGTTCTTATGTTCATAGGTGCCGTACAAACATCATCCACGTTCACATGATCAGCGGCAGAAGTATCTTCAACCGCAATAATTGTTGAATCTTCTTCAGTAGGATTCTCAACCAACACTGCAGTTACCACATTATTTGAGTCACTATCAATAGAAATATTTTGTCCAGAAGTACTTGCAGAAGGCTGACTAAAAAACTTGTCAATTTTGGACAATTTTTGTTTACTTTCTTCTCTTTCTTGGCGTTGTTTGCGTTTAAATGCTCCACTGGGTTTCTTTTTTTTGTCCATAACATTAGTTTTCTAATTTATTTATGCAATAATTATGTAAGATTGTACTCAAGTACGTACTCACTGGTCACTGACAACGTTACAAGTAAAAGGAAAGAGAACGTAATGATACGATACAAGACGACGTTGGGGAATCCCCGGCAAACATTTTATCGCCGCCAGTGCTACCACATTTGACGGTTTAAAAAATGACAAAAAAACATCACGTAATTAATGGACGGCCCCCTACCTACCGCATGTGACTTGTATTTTGCGTTAAATAGTGAGTAGCTGAACTCTATAGATTTCTTTACGTAAATATGTATACATACGTACTATAATCAAATAAAATTGAACTTTTGTATGGACCAGTACAAAAAATTTATTGACATACGCTTACTTACTCCTGTAGTGCGATTCTGTAACTTTTAACAATAAGCGTTAAGTTAATTTTACCAATACAATTTATTGCTTGTGGTAACAATGCATCAATTCGGTAACTCAGTATAACAAACATTGTTAAAAAATTCAATCAGGTGGCATATTTGTTAAAAAACAATGAATTTTAAGCCAGAAGAGTGCACAAGAGAGGGCGCTCTCTTTAACTTGTGTTGAAAAATAATACATTTAAACAATAAATTTTTAGTCAGATAGTGTACACGAGAGTGCGCTGTTTTTAATTTGTTTGAAAATATATTTTTGGAACATTTCAAAATAAAAACAACTTTAAAAATAAACAATGAAAAAATTATTGATGTTAAGTTAACTGAAAAATTCGACGTTATAATTGAATATAATATTAAACGATATTGTTAAAATCCTTACTGAATAACATCGACGTTAATTTAGCCGTTAAAAATTTTTAACAATTCAATTGACGTTAAAATTGAATAGAGAATCGCACTACTGATACATTAACTGTTTAACCATTCTCGAAAAAAAAATCTTAACTCGAAGTTCACAATCGCGAATCACAAAAACGCACATCGATAAATAATAATATGCAGATATTGATATCCGACAAATTGATGAAAACATTAATAACACTGTCAACCCACACAAATAATTTAGGAGAATTCCCTTTTTATTACTTTGGAATTTCTCACAACTGAGTTGCCACCTGTCATATTTATTTTGAAAATGAGAGAAATTTTCAAAAGTTGAGTTCGATTGAGATTTTCTGGTAATGATTCGAGGGCCCCCTGAGCTTGAGGGCCCCGGGGCATTGCCCCGCCTAGCCCCTTGGTAGCTACGCCACTGAGTCTATTGTCAGTCCAAGCTTCTTAAGAAATTAATTTTGTATAATTTTTTTTCGAGCAGATAGTTTTTCTTTCGGTGTTGCGTTCTTATCAAAACATTTTCCTTCTTGCGGAATTGTATACGATAGTTTTAAAATAAACTTCATGCACCTAATTCTGGCATGTTTTATATTCATAGTTTTGCTCATCACTTGAATTATTGAAATTTCGAAAGTCTTTCTGCGACTTTTTGCAAATCGCACGCTTCAAAGTTGACGAAGTATCTGTTATTACCTTTCAGACTTTGCCATCAATCATTGTAAGATAAAATTCATAATCAATGAAAACAGTTTTTCCATTCTTCATTTCAAGAACAGAAGGCTTTTTGCTTTTTTATATCGTTTACTGTAGATTTGATCATTTCTGAAGAATCCTTTGTATATTTAAAAAATATCGGTCGGCAAAAATTAATTGATGAAGGACGAGGATTTTGCAATGCTCAGAGATTTCTCTTCTCCGTCGTAAAGGAACTACAGAAACCATAAACATATTTGCATCTGTAATAGTTGTGTCATTTGTCGATATTGTTTGTTTGTAAGCACACTGGCCGGATGATCTATCACATCCCTACTTATTTATCAATGTAAGCCTATCTGGCAGTAATACCGCTTCCTTTTCAGGCAAACTTTTAATAAGTCTTTTGGATGTATGATCTATTAAGTCTTGCAGGTTAACCTCTGCCGATACTTCAGTAACTTTTACATTAGATGGCACTTCTTCTTTTTTGGGCAGATGTAACATTTTTGCATCCAGGAAAAATATTCACATTATGATACTTTAAAGAGCTTCGTAAAATATAATATTTTTCCTTTGACAATCCCAAGTCCATAAATATCGCTAAGGCTTCTTCTATGCTATACTTTGTGGGTAAAGAAGTTGGAGGAGTTGGAATACTGTCTTTAATCATCTGCAGTCGAACTGAGCTTGCAAGAGCCACAGCTTTTGTAATGCAAGACCTTGATTTATCTTTTACATACTTAAAACATAATGCTTCTGAAAGATGCGATTTATATATGTATATCTTTTGTGGCATTTTGAAGTTTACATTTTTTTGTGTACTCCGAACACTCGTTTATAGTTTTTGCAGGTCCTCCTCTTCTGCGGTTCTTCAAAAGTTGTTACTCCATTTAGCCAGTCTGAGTTCTTTTCCATAAAGGGTCTTGTAGTACGGTTTGAGACAAGCATTTTTTTTATTAATTTTCAAGTAAACGAAGTGAATTTTAACATCCTTTTCGTGGTATCCTGGTGAATCGTATAATTTTTCTACAATAGCTAATTTAAATACATTTTCATTATGTGAGTTTCTGAATAAGTCGAACAATCCCGAATTTTGAAATGACATTATCGCACTTTAAAGTAAAATTGTATAAGTTCTGGTAATGATCACTACTTTTACAAACTAAAAACTTCACTGGCTGCATTACGCAATTGTGGTTTAATTAATACCCAGAAATAACAAGTAAGAGAGATATATTCGGCTGTGCCGAATCTTATATACCCTTCACCATAGTATGGAGTGACGAATAAAGTGAGAATCACGAAAATTCACGCCCACAAAATACGAAAAAAATTAAAAAAAACTTATATGGAAAAAATTACATTAAAGAAAAAAAAATGCCACTCGCCTTCTCACGGACGCACCCTCACGTGATGGAAATAAAAAATTAATCACGATCACGCATTGTTGGTTCTAATCTCTATTTCATAGTATAGGCTGATTTCATAAACACGGCTTGCAAAGCAACACTGGAAGCATGAGTTTACAAGGCATTCTAGTCTCGACTTTAAGGAGCTCCACCAGCTATAATTTTTATACAATTAAGAAAAACGTTTTTGAAATAAGATCAGTAACGAACGATGTGCTCATTCATTTTGCAAAATTTTGTTATACAATTTTATATTTTTGCTGCGGATTTTGGGAAAAGGCGCCACAGTGCGTCGGTTAGTTGAGGTATTTTTGAGTTAACGTGCCAGTTAACAGCACCATAACATTGAGAGGGGTAATAAATGACAGAAAACCAAATTTTATCACATCAGATGTTTATTTAAAATAATTATATTAGAATAGTTCCTGAAAATATCTTCAAACAACACGCGTACATGTGTGGGATATATCTTTTAGTTTCAAAGATAATTGCATTTGAACTTTTATTTATTTTTTTTTAATTTCGAGCCAATTTTTTCGAAATTCTGAAGATGTAAAAAGATCACCAAAATACCTTAGTTGTTGTTGAACTGTTTAAGTGACGAAGGCTAGTACTGGTCACTGAAGAGAGCCGGTAGCAACTAACACTGGTCTACGCTAATGTACATCACAGCGCCTTCCTCCGTTGGTAATGTAGCAGAATCGGCGGCGAAGTAAAATAATTAATAAAAATAGCTATACTGCTTAAAAAAATTTAATGCGCCTACTTGACGGCATATACGCTGCGACACTGATCTAAAAAACTACCACATCGCGCAATATCAGCGTTTTAAAATAATTAATTAATTAATTTCTTGCTTTCACCATCTGTCCACTCTCCCTATCAATTTCCCAAAGAAGGTAGCACACCTACAGGTTGATAGGCATATTAATGTATAAATTTTTTGGGGAATTGACTCACATCAGGTCCTAAACCAACTTCATCAAATAAGGCCATTCGGAAAAGGCCATCCATCATCTTTTCCTCTATAAAGTCTGTTGAAAATACAATGCATTTATGTACCCAAAACACGGAATTACTAATGATTCAAGTGTTTCCAACCCTGAGTCTGCTACTTTCAACCGCAATAACTAATGAAGCAGGGTTTTTTAACGTAAAAATAAGAACTGTAGAAATTGTGAACCAAACTGTAACTGGTAAATATGGCAAATCCCAAAGATTATAAGAATATTGTACAGGACACAGCGCCAAAAGCGCTCTATACAATTATCAATTGATTGATAAAGACATTTCGCGTGTTGCATTAAAAAAAATGAGTTCACACTTGTGGTACTTATCCAAAGAGGCAGTCGGCCTTTCATTCTTTGATGCAAACATATCTATATCCGTCCGACGGGAATTAGTTGAAGCGTTCCATGGTCTAAGCACAGGCGCTAACTGCCATAATCGCAACATAATTCCAGTAGATGTTGTGACCTTAAAATCCAAAAACGTTTCTTATTTTATATCAAAGAAGACAGCGACATTTTTTAAAAATTTCAATATCTCCACGGAGTTCATGGATTTTGATCCTTCGATTTGGCATGAATGTCCTACATATATCGAAGGTTTCGAAATCGTTAATAAAATAATTGTAGTAAATGATGTATCCGAACGAAAAATAAAAATGATGGAGGAGTTTAATTCGATTCTTACTAACGATGAGGAGCAGAAACCATTTTTATTATTGAGTGTTGAAAAATATCGCCAAAAATACCCGATGTATACCAAATTATCCTTAACTTCTCAATAAAACTTTTACGTTTTTCACAATATCTTTGGTGATTTATCTGATTTGAGTGATTGAAAATGTTATAGATTCGTTATGAATGCCTCTTTATGAAATAGAAAATCTCAAAACGTTAGGGTGAATCAATTTTGCACTGGGGTGGACGGAAGTCAAAATTTTCAAAAAAAAAACATATTTTTCAATTTTCAGACCAAATGTGCGACCTCTAAACATTAATGTATCGCGCTCAAATTTCACAGTTTTTATTTTTATATCAAACCTAACAAATTTCTGCCTTGAGCCGAAAGATATAAAATTACGACCACTCTAGTACATACATACATTACTATATGTATGAAATAATTAATTTTTTTATGTTTTGTTATTAATACAGTAATTTTGCTTTAGCTGCACGATCAACTTTGCACAATTTTTCGTGAAGATAAGTTAAAAAATGCTGTTATCTCTAATGTATTTTTGTTTGTACATACATACATACATAAGTATGTACATACATACAAACAAAATACATACATATGTACATGAATTTTAATGACTTGTAAATTGTGTGACTTGTAGGTATGCCATATTTTTTAATTATAAATGGCATAAGGATGTACATACATATGTATGTATGTATGTATATACATAAAAGTGGCCATCATATTTCCCAAATGAAAGCATGTATGAACTGCGTATTTAACAAACAGTATACAATTGGGGTGTTCACACTGTGGTCATATCAGTCATATTGTCATAATGTCTTATTATTTTACAATGGTTTAAAAAAGTTGTTGTTGTGCTTCAAGCAAAAAAGTCATAAAATAATAAGACTTTTTAAGGTATGTTTTTGGTTTGTCATAAAATAACAGTAGAAATCTTAGTCGAGCAGCTGTAACTCCTTATTCGAGCCGGCAATAATATTAACAAGCCGCCGCTACAAATAACACAAAATGAAAACAAGGCAAATTCATTACCAGGAGGCGAATTAATTATAAGGTGGTTGCAGTGGCGAATTCACGTGAATTTATACATTAACTGTCCTGTCAAATTTGTTACATATTTTCCATGGTGTAATAATATAAGGTGCTCTTATCAAACAACAATAAAAAACAACATGCATTTTGTTTGTGTAAAATTATCACAATATTGTCAAAAAAAGCTGTATACAAAACATAACAAAATGTGGTTTGTATGTATTTAGTGGTTATGCAAAAACAAAAAGCATAACGTAAACAAAAATATTCATAATGGCGGCCAAAAATGTAAACAACTTTTGACAAGACTGTGAAACTTACCATTTTTTTTGCAAAAAACCATATTCCTTGTTGCGCACACCTGATATTATTACACCATGATATTTTCCGGCGCCATTTTAATGTAATTTTCGTGCAAAATGCAAATTTATTACGACTACAATAAATCAACAACAACGCAAACAGGCATTTTGTTTGTGTAAACGGTGAATTCATTATATACGCTGTCAAAATTCTCCATGCATAAAAAATTACATTAAAATGGCGTCGGAAAATATTTAACAAATTTGAAAGGGCAGGTAATGTATAAATTCACGTGAATTCGCCACTGCAACCACCTTATAATTAATTCGCCTTGAATGAAAATTATGCGTTTGTGTAAGCTATCTGCCTGGCAGCTTATGGATGTTTTTCTACTTGCCGCCGTAAGAAAAAATATTTCGGCTCATTAATTTGTTCTTCCTCCTCTTCATCACCTAGAAAAGGGTGCATTTAAATTTGAATACATACATACATACATGAATTTTTTTGTTCATATTTACTTGAGGTAGCCATTATCACGTTTAACATGTAATTTTCGCACAAACCAGCTATTATTTTACTTTTTTCACTTGATTTCGGCATTTTGATATGAAATTGTATTTTTAAATGTTTTTTTTGTATCAGCTGGCACAATTATGACATAGCACACTAAATTATGACGGGGTTGTTCACACTTGTCATATTTTGGTGTGCTATTATTTTATGACATATGACTTATGACTACAGTGTGAATACCCCAAATGAGTTATGTATGTACTTATAGTATCGCGTCCATAACTATAGTGTTTTTTTTTTGGTGAAAATGTAAGTATGTACTTATAACACAAATGTGTTTACTCTCTTTTTATTTTTACTACAACGCACTCAATCCATATAAGAAGACACAAATAACAACTAACACAACAAGCGCTAATTTACGTACAACTACGCACAAGAAGCAATGATTTTAAAAACATGTATCATTTGGATGGCACAATGCAAGTCTTTAATTTAAACCATTAGACTTTTTTATTTGGGGCTGCGTAAAATATGTGGTCAATGCCAATGGCCCACAATCGATTCAAGATCTCAAAGATGGATTCGTGAAGATATCGAGGACATTTAGCAGCAAATATGCGAATTCCTCATTGAAAATTTCATGAGAAGAACATGGCCCTACAGGCGTAGCCATAGCTGTCATTTGACAGATACTGTTTTCCATTATGAATTGGACCCCCTCCACAATTAATGCTATTTTTACATATCAAAATGAAAACTCTTATTGGAAAACCCAGCGCATTCTCAAATTGTCACACCTCCTCCCCGAACTCAACTGTTGACCCAACATTTGTCTATTTCTAAGTTAAAAGCTTTCGCCATTGGATTTTAATCAATGTAATTTTGTCTTCAGTGTACTTTGGTTTTAACATTGGATTAATTTTTTAATGTTTCAAGAAGATTTTATGAGTTCAGTAAAAAATAAAAATATAACTATTTTGAGGCTAAATTTAAAATAAAAAAAGGCTTAACAAAGCAACGAGGCTAAAGCGTAAATTTCGAGGCTAAAGGACAAGAAAAAGGCTAAATCTAGCCTTGAAGAAGCTAAACTGGCATCACTGGTTGTTTGTGACAGCAACATTATCACATTAAAAGTATATTTATACAAATTCGCTGAATATACAACAGCAAAAATAGTATGCATATTATTTTTGTTATTTTCAGCCTGAATGTTGAAAACAGCAGACAGAAACATAAAGGATTAATAGGTCTGTTCGTTTACATAAAACTGTTAAGACAACTGTAACAATTATTAAAAGAAAGTGTTGGTTTACTAACTCCAAAAGTGTTCAAGGAGAGAGCGTCAAAAGAGAGCAACAAATTGAGATACAAAAAATATATTAGAATTTGTATGTTTTTAAAACTATAAAATGTATATACATATACCCTTCTCCTCCGATTAGCTTCAGGCGCGGAGGAGCTTATTTGCATCCAAGAACCATTGTTGTATAAAGACAGGGTTTGCGGACTCAGTTTAGACGGCTATAGTACTTTGTATGCAGCTGAACAAGGTAAGACCAGAGCTTGTGTTATGGTCAAAAACGTCCTCAAAGCTTTTATTCTCTCTGATTTTAGCGACAAGGACACTTGCACTGTCGCGGTGGAAAGCAAAACACGGACAGTATGGTTTTTGAGCCGCTACATGGCTCACGATCAGGACGATCCTCCAAACGGTTTAACCAGGAAGGCGATGGTGTATGCCAATAGGCGCAACATTCCCCTCATAATATGTGCAGACGCTAATGCTCACCATACCATCTGGGGCAGCTCGGATGTCAATCAACGAGGTGAGTTACTTCTAAACTTTATAGTAGAAAATGAACTAACAGTAGTTAATAGGGGTAATGAGCCCACCTTTATTGTGACTAACAGAAGGGAAGTTCTTGATATTACGCTTATTAGCGATAGGTTCTCGGATATGATTAGCGATTGGAATATGTCAAAGGACTGTTCCTTCTCTGACCACATGTACATTGATTTAAATTTTTCTCTTAGAGTTGATTCAGTGAAACCCTACACGAACAGAAGAAAGACCAACTGGTCTGTCTATGCTAGTGTACTCGAAGACAAGCTGCCGCCATGCCAAGATAGCCTAGGCAATGTGTCCATGCTTGACTCCGCAGTGGAATCACTAACGAGTGTCTTAACCGAGGCAACAGAAAAATCCTGTAAAAGAATCGACAGGAAAGGCAAGGCTAAGCCCATTTGGTGGAATGCGGAAATAGCTGAAAAACGCAAAGAAAGCAGGAAGCTCTTTAACGAGGCGAAACGTAATGGTGTATGGAACAGTTACAAATCCTCAGTGAATGGATCCAAGAATCTTATAAGGAAGGCTAAAAGACGGTCATGGAGGGAATTCTGCAGTGATGTAGAAAACTCCTCGGAGACAAGTCGGCTACGTAAGATCTTATCCTCAAGACCAGTTATTCCATCGTATATACAGAAGTCAGATGGATCCTGGACAACAAATAGTCAGGAGACCCTTGAGGTTCTGATGAATACTCACTTCCTAGGCTACACTGATGATGTGCCGAGGGAGGTAATTCTTAATGGCGCTCGGAATAACTCTATTATCCCGATAACTCGTCATTGTGTGGAATGGGCTGTTAAAAGCTTTCATCCCTTTAAATCCCCAGGTCCGGATGGGATTATACCAGCGGATCTGCAAAATAATCTAGAGACACTGATGCCATGGCTCTTGGTGATTTTCAGAGCCTGCCTAAGTCACTCACATGTCCCATCTATATGGACAACATATAAGATTGTCTTCATCCCCAAGGGGGGGAAAACATCGCACACTAAGGCTAAAGACTTCAGGCCAATTAGTCTATCCTCATTTCTGCTGAAAACACTGGAGAGGATTATAGACATTCATATCAGATCAAAGCTAGGACATAATTCCTTGTCAATGGCTCAACATGCCTATACGAAAGGGAAGTCCACCGGAACTGCGCTTCACTTATTGGTGGGTCACATAGAGAGATCCCTACAATACAAGGAATTCGCATTAGTTGCTTTCCTGGATATTGAAAGAGCTTTCAACAATGTTAAACCAGAGTCGGTTATTAATGCGATGAGGCTACTGGAGATCGACCCAGAGATCATCCAATTTGTTAGTAGCATCTTGCACTTTCGGCGTATTGAATCTAACTGGGGCGCCGCAAACATTTCCAAAGTGGCTACCAGGGCCACACCGCTAGGAGGTGTACTCTCGCCATTACTTTGGAACCTAAATATAAATTTCCTCCTCAGGGCCATGGAAAAGACGTGCTGCAGAACGATTGCGTATGCGGATGACGTCGCAGTCATGGCTATGGGTAAGGATCCCAGACTACTGTCTGAACTAATGGAATCCGCACTGGATCTCCTCGTAAAATGGTGCCGGGGATGTGGTCTGGATGTGAATCCGGCCAAAACGGAACTGGTACTTTTCACTAGGAGATACAAAATTCCCAAATTTGTTACCCCAAAGCTGAATGGGGTTCCACTGAAACTATCCGATAGTGCCAAATTTTTTCGAATAATACTAGATAGTAAATTGAACTGAAATATGAATATCACCTAAATTGGGGTATCAACCCGAAAAATTTATACTGGCTATACGAATGTGTCATTAAACCCATTCTATTCTACGGTGCAGTCGTTTGGTGACCAACGCTTAGGCGGAAGAGTCATCAAACTAAGTTTGAACGTATAATGAGAATGATGGCAATAACAGTAACAGGTGCCTTTAGAACAACTCCTTCTAAGGCACTGTTCACGATATTGAACTGGCTACCACCAGACACTTTGGCTAAAAAGTTGGCTGCGAACACGGCAGTAAGACTAAAAACCACCAGAGCATGGAGAGATTACAATATCGGTCATGCCAACATCCTATATAATATAAATTGGAACATGAGCGTTGACTATGTCACACCTGAGCCAATCTTTGATCCTGGCTTCTCTGTAAGCTTTTCGGATAACGCGGTCCACCCTGATGACCTACATACAACCGCGAATGTGATTCAAATTTTCACGGACGGGTCGAAATCACTGAATGGTGTCGGTTCTGGCATTTACTCCGAGCAGCTAAACTGGTGCATTCCTCTAAGGCTGCCGGACCACTGCAGTGTCATTCAGGCTGAAATAAGGGCCATCTACACAACCGCAAAATTCATTCGGTATGGCGAAATATCTGGTAGGGATATTCAGATCATTACCGATAGTAAGGCGGCCATTAGATCCCTGGAGAATCACATCAAAAATTGTCAAGGAATGCCGGATATCTCTGGATGAGATAGCGAGACATTCAACGGTTACCCTTAAGTGGGTACCAGGACACAGGGAAATACACGGAAACTGTATCGCGGACGCGTTGGCGCGTGCAGGCTCCACTTTAAATCGTAACGATTCAACACATGACATAGGCATCTCTCTCCCAATGAGTAAACAACTTATTGCACATAAGTTTCACCTTACTGCAATTCAGAAATGGTTAGATGAAACTACCTGTAGGGAAACTAGAAAAATCTGGCCCATAATAGATGAAAAAAGGACTAAGCGGGCACTACAGCTATCCAGACCTCATCTCAGAAACCTAATCGCGGTAATCGCCCAAAGGTTGGGGCTCAATTACATTGACATATGTAGAAGTTGCGGCGATGAAGAAGAGGAAGAATCGACGGAACATCTTCTCTGTCATTGTCCAGCATTCGATGATCTAAGACTTAAACTTTTCGGTCAAAGAACCCTTGGGGACAAAACTTGTCTCTCTAATATTGATTCAAAAAAGATCCACTCCTTCATTGAATCAACCGGGTGGCTGCGTGAGAATATCAGCAGCCAGATAACATAGGACCCTTGGAAGACGGGACAACATGGTAGCACAACGGGAACTAATTGATGGACCCACGTGAGCTGTGCTTGATCACGGCTGCCAATGGAACCTAACCTAACCTATATACATATACCAATTTTGGTTTGACTTAAAATCAACAGGATCAAAATAAGATGTCTAAAGTAATTGAATTAATGATAAAGTACATCAAGATCAGAGGATGTTGCAGCAAATATTGCTGATTTCTGTAAACTAATGCATTTTCGATTTAAAAATCAATAATTTTTCACAGATCAACTGATACCTTTAGTATTGTATATATTAAGAGTACCGAGATACACTGGAGAATCTATATATTCTTGGTACTTTACGCTATGGATGCTAAAGTGTTAATTTTTTGTATTATTTTTGAGAGCAACTTTACAAAATTTCTTTTTAATCTCTCGTTGATGGTTTCTGATGGGAAAGTAAACAAACAAAGCTATAAAATAATTTTCATAAACAAAGCAAAACAAAAGAAATTAAAAATATCGTTTATGAACGCACACTTATTTTACTACATACACATTCTCTGCATGTATGTATGTATGTACACACATATATTTAAAAAAAATTACATACATATATATAAATAAATGAAATTGCCCAATATTGATGGCATGCATGTGTAAATAAGAGAAATGCAATAATCACTTTTTTCATGATTTAATCACACACTAAATTTTAATCATGCAAAAAAAGTCAATGTTGAGTAAAATCAGCAGAATTAAAAGGCTGTATAATAACGGAGCCTTACTGATACCAGGGCACCTCAGCAAGTACACGACGTCCTCACCACGTTATCGGGGGCTATGACGTGGTGGCCTTCAAATCCCCTTCACTCGTGGGATAAAAAAATGCTGAAAATCTTGTAAACAAAACTAAAAACATCAAACAAAACAAGACCGGAACCGATGGACTGACGGTGCTTTCTAGCACGGAAGGAAACAGGACCGGTTTTACACAGCCAGCTATTATGGCTGGACCGTCTGGCTCGATAAAACTCGTTTAGACGGAAACTGCCGCGGACACCGGGCAGACTGTCGGTGCGCGTAGCAGCTGGAGTTCGGCCAAGCCGGCTCTGAACAGACATGCCCGACCATCAAAAATGAGGCATAATCAAAAAAGATTATGCCTTCGGATTTACAGCTGCGGCGGCAAACGCTGGATATCACATCGGTTTGTGCTGTGACGCCAACGCACATCACACTATTTGGGGAAGTACAGGCATTAATGAAAGAGGTGAGCAACTTTTAGAATTTGTAGTTAGTACTAACCTTAATATTTGCTATAGAGGTCAAGAACCTACATGTATAGCAAGGAGCAGACCTTCTCTTCAGATTCGGTAGCCGATAGGATCATGAACCGACGTGTACTTTAGGAACACTCCTTTTCTGATCATAGGTTAATTGAGTTTAGTATTAGGGAGCGAGCACCAATAGTAGAATTCTCCCAAAACTTTAGGCAGACTAATTGGCGTCTGTATAGGCCTTTGTTTTCTTGACAATTAGTATTGCTCGGAAGTTCGTCACTTCCAGAAATCTCGTATTTCGATTGAGAGGTTGATAACATCACTGCAATCTTTGAAAATGTAAGGGAATCGTCCTGCCCTTTAAAGAGAACCGCTTTGGTGGAACAGAGAGTTAAAAGAATGCAGGTGTACATGTAGAAAAGTCTTCAATAGGGCCGTCATCCAAAAATAAACTGGACTGGGTAGCTTATAAAGAAAACTTTAAAAAATATAAAAAGCAGATAGATTTGCTAAAACTACAACATGGAAGAAGTTTTGTGCCAACGTCGAAAAAGTTTCGGAAGCCTCTCTCATGAGGAAAATTATGCCCGCTACCCCCTGCACACTGGGTTATCTGAAGAAACACAATGGGACGTTGACCATATCCAGTGAGGAGTCGTTAGAAGTCCTGCTGGACACTCACTTCCCGGGTAACTCAGTGTCTGAGAGTCAGACATCTGATCTCTACCCAATACCACCGGAAAATATATCGGACATTCTCAATATGCAGACCCTAATTTCGGCTCTAAAAAGCTTCAAGCCTTATAAATCTCCAGGACCATACGGTATCATACCGGCCGAAATAGCCCCCAGGCTATTGAGAATTTACACCAGTTGTCTAAAACTGATATTCCTAATAAATGGAGGGAAGCGAGAGTGGTTTTCATTCCGAAGGCTGGTAAAAGCACTCACACCATACCGAAGGACCTCAGACCTCCTTTTTTCTGAAAACATTAGAAAGAATGGTTGATCACTATATACGCAAAACCGTTAATGGTAAACTACTTTTTTGCATCAGCATGCATACCATAGGGGAAAGTCAACCGAATCGGCTCTACACGAGGCCTTCGTAGATATTGTGGGGGTTTCAATAACATTTCTCCAGATGCGATAACTGATGCTTTGTCGAACTTGGGAATTAATGCAGGATTATGCAAGAGGATTCAGAATCTACTACTAGCTCACCGCCGGATAACTTTGGCTCTAGGAGCTTCTAAGCAAACCTTGTTTGTAAACAGGGGTACACCACAAGCGGGAGTTCTTTCGCCACTGTTGGGTAATCTAGCCCTAAGTCCTGTTCCGCTATCTCTAGAACCGCGAGGTTGTAAAATTGTGGCTTATGCTGATGATGTGGCATTAGCTGTCAGAGGAAAATTTCTCACTTCTCTAATGGATACCCTACAGAGTGGTCTTTCATATTTAACAAGATGGGCGGAGAAACGAGGGCTTGCCGTTAATCCAAACAAAACGTAATTAGTCCTCTTCTCCAGGAAGTACAAGATACTTGTTTTCCAACCTATCACTCTTAATAACAAGGAGATAAAAGTGTGCAACACCGCAAAATATCTCGGGGTTATCCTTGACTCGATACTGAGTTTCAAAATTAATATTCTACAGAGAGTGAAGAATATATATGCAAGAAGTCCATTGCAAAGACCTGGGGTCTCACCCCGAAAACCGATCACTGGATCTATACTGTAATAGTATAACCAATTTCCATTGGATCATTGTGTGGTGGTCGGCCCTGGAGAAAAAGTCGTATCTTCACATTCTATACAAGGTTCAACGACACATTGGGGATAATACTGCATTTACTACTATTGGAGCTAGTAGGGAAGGAGATAGTAATAACCTCAGCAATCCGTCTTTGATGTACCTACTTATCTATGAAACGGAAATGGTACCGGTCACTGCAGAATACGCGACGATTAAGCTTGGGGTGGAGGATTGACCAAACCTCCTCTTTGTTGTTACACGAACGTCATTATAAAACCCTGAACGTCATACTACAGAATTGTGGAGAAATGGTACTTCAGGCAGAAGGAAAAGCGTTGATTTTTATACGGAAGGCTCCAAAACACAAGAAGTTGTGGGCTTTGGAGTCTTTTTAGGGAATTTAGGTCTTTGTATCACAAAGCGACTTTTAGATCACTGCAGTGTCTTCCAGGCAGATGTGCTTGCTATAAAAGAAGTTGCAGATAGGTTGAAACTGAATGTTATTTCAACGAGTTTAATTAACATATACACTGATAGTCGAGCAGATAATATGGCCCTTGAATCCCCGGCAGCCCTTGACTGCCGTTCATCTTTAAACGGGATGGCAGAGCAGTTTCATATTAGTATCATCTGCACCCTAGAGCATAGAGGCATTCAGGGGAATTCTAGGGCTGATGAGCTTCCCAGAATTGGCACAACCTTACAGGTTCCACCGGAATCGGAATGTGTGGGTTTAGCCCTCTGGCAAACAAAACGACAGAAGATGGAACAAATAGAATATGGGTCACAAGAAATTATTGCTTTTAAGAAATAGGAAACAAATCTCGATTCTAGTGCCCGTGCTAACCGGACATTGTCTCAAAGTAGGCATGCATAAAGGTCAATGGTTTTTGCAGCAGCTGCCAAGGTATCGATAAGGAGAGGAGTGTAGAACATTTTCTGGCAAGAAAGATAATGGCCGCTCTTGAGTTTAGGACACTTTCTGACGTAGCTAGTGTTGAACTGCAACGTATTAGTAGCTTTATATTGAGCTCTGGTTGGTTCGACGGTGAGGACATCACAGTGGACCGAAGCTTTTTTGCAATTTAACATTGATTTACATACACGAATTAGGAACAGTTTTGTGCTAATAATATATCCATCAAATGACGTCACTTGGTAACCTATTGAAAGATAATGTTGCATTTGATTGGAAGTCTGAATGCCATCTTTTCAACACTTTGCAAATCTGCTACGTTCAGATTTACTGCTAACACATTACAATTCAGTTTTGCCAATCGAATTTGCAGCAGATCCGTCAGGTAAAGGTATTGGTGCTTTTATTTGTCAGATATATCCAAGTAAATCAGAGAAAGTCATCGTGTATGCTTTAATTTGAAAAGGAGGTCTTGCTCTTATTTTTACCGTAAATAAGTTTCATCATTATTTAAATAGTCGATAATTCATGTTGTGTACTGATCACAAACCTCTTTTGACAAGTTTTGATACGAAGTCTGGTATCCCAGCTTATGCGGTAAATAAACTTTAACGTTGGGCGTTGACATCTATTATTCAAGATTTTAAAATCGAATACGGTACGTATCGGATATAAGAAACTTAAAAAATGCGTTTTTTCTTATAAGCAATTACTGGTTATAAGAAAGTTATTTCTTATAAACCTATTCATGGGCATAAGACAGTTTTTTTTAACAAGTGTGTATTCTATAAAGCATACATATGTACATATTTCTTTTCTTATTTGTGTCCATCTTTTACACACAAACTAAAAGCTATAGTTCAACAAACGCATAGTTGTATATTTCGTATATGAGATCTTTTTTCATATCATTTATCTTCTTTGGTGTTTCGGAAAAATTTTTAATTTGCCGAAAAAAAAATTCTAATAAAAAATCTTTTTCATATCATTCATCCATTATCTTTGGTGTTTCAAAACAGATTCTTATTTAAGGTTTTTTCTTATATACGACTTTCTTTTATAGCAAATTATTTGTATAAAAAGTACAGAAAAAGACATAGTGTTTTTGGTCCACTTTCTTATAAACGGTTTTTTATTATATGCGATGTGCTTGTATCTGGTCTGAAGGTACTGTTCGTCAACACCAAAGATTTTGGTTGCCTGTAGGTTTTATCGAAGGTAATCGATTCTAATATGAAACCTGATGAAGATAGCATTGTCTGCGCTATATCGGAAGCAGATTATTCTGAAATGCTAACCGACCATTTTAAGACAATTCAATCTACAAGAAACGAATATGTGTAAATTACTTGCGTCCGTTATATCTGCCCTAAACAATGGACGAAACAAGAAGAAATCTACAGCACTTGCTCCATACTATGCTAGAAGAGATAAACTTAGTGTCGTTTAATAATGTCTAATATTTATCGAAAGGATTGTGCTAGCAACAAAATATAGAAATTGCATTCTGAAAGAACTTCAACTATCACACACATGTAATCAACGAAGGAAATATTTAGCCATGTTTACTGGCCTGGTATCGGTGATGATATCGTTACTTCTCTCCGAAATTTTCATCAATGTGTTGGAGTCTGCTCTGCATCAGTTAAACATACTCTGCAGTCATCGTTATTCCAAAACAAAAAAGGGGGCAACCTGGTCTCTCCCGGGTGAAAAGTGCCCCTTTTCAAATTTTTTAGTTAATTGCTCACCAGGACCTACCTGTGTACCAAATTTCAGCTTTCTAACTATACTGGAAATGCCCTATATAAAAAGCAGGCATCCTAGTCCCTCCCGGGTGAAAAGCCGCCTTTTCAGACTTTTCTGGTTAGTTGCTCGCAAAGACCTACCTGTATACCAAATTTCAATTCTGTAGCAATACTGGAAGGTCCCCATATAAAAAGCGGGCACCCTAGTCCCACCCGGGTGAAAAATCCCCCTTTTCAGATTATTCTGGTTAATTACTTTCTAAGACCTTCCTGCGTAGCAAATTTAAGCTCTCTAGCTATAGTGGAAGTGCCCAATAATATTGATGATTCAGTAAGTGACTGAGTGAGTCGGTGAATATGTACTAAAATATGCACTTTTTAAACCCTAATATCTCGGGAAGCTTTTATGGTAGAAATTTTACCTATGAGGCTACCTCTGTAGGGAAACCTTATGTTTCAAGTTTCATTATTTTATGATAAAGTATAGCAAAGTTATGAGGGGGGTAAAATAGCTCGAATGGTTTCATGTGATAATACAAACTGTGTGGCCAGAACTTGGCCTGGCGCATTACTGTGCGTCTAGATATTCCATTAATGCAATTCATAAGGCCATATTGTTGCTACTATATTTTCGCAACGATCGATCACGTTATTCAACAATTTTACGGGGATTTCGTAACTCACCTAGTTTCACTAGTAATAAATAAGTTCAGGAAATATAGTGATACGAAACACAATTAAAAGCATATTACATACCTTTCGATACAAATACGTATATACTCGCTGGTTCGGTGTTGCTTGCCGAGCACGTATAGTTTCCTGAATCAGAAATTTGTGGTTCTCGAATTATTAAACGACTTTGCGTTCGTGGACCCGGCGTGGTTTCTATTGAAATGTCTCGTCTGGAATCGTAGTAATTAATTAAGCGTTCATTTTTCTGCCAATACACGTATTGGGGTGGCGTTGGACTCTGTAAGTACAAATTATTTATTTGTCATGAAATAAGGTTTTTCTTAACATTTAATGTTTTAATAACAACTCATATTACAGAAAATATTTGTTTACATAAATAATACGACTGGAAAATTATATTTTCCCGTATATTTTTTATTCAGGTTAAGAACTTTGTATTAAATAATTTAAACCATATTAAAAAAATCTATTAAAAAATCCTAAATATTAAACTCACTCGACTTTTATACCATGCTAGCTCTAATCACTGAAGAAAACCACGCGTGTCATAAAATTGAATTGCGTATTTGCGAGTATTATGGTGATCGATTTTTCGACATTTTACATAAACCGGTTTTCGAATATTTAAAATTTTGAAAAATCCAATTACGGTTCTGCAAATTCTGGAAAAACCGCACAACCGGTTATTTATTATGAAAAACTATTATACAAAAGTCTTGATTTTAAATTGCTTTAATAAAAATAAATAACAGTTCATGTAAATATTATAAAATAATACAAAAACTAAAGGTAAAACCTTTAAGTTCATATACATATGTATAGTAAATATGCATAAGATATGCATATAGACAAGGTGGACAAACAAAATATTAACCTACATACATACGAGGGCGGATTGATATTAAAGCCACCTAGGGTTAGATGGCAGCACAGATACAAAAACTTTTTTTATTAGAAATTGCGTTCTGTCAATCGTCAGCTGTTAAAATTTCATCCAAATTCATCGATTAGTTTATTTGTTGTAGTCGTTTGAAGTAAGCAACTTTTGTCTTTCTTAAAAAATGGAAAAAAGTGAATTTCGTGCAGTGATTAAACACTATTATTTGAAAGGGAGAACGGCGGAAGAGACAAAAGAAAAGCTCGATAAACATTACTGTGAGTCTGCTCCGTCAGATTACATTGCAAAATATTGCATTGCTGAATTTAAACGCGGCCGAACAAGCACTGCAACAACACCATCAACAGGAAGGCCAAAAGAGGTGGTCACTGAAGAAAATCCTCGATATCGTTATGAATGATCGCCGAGTCAAATTACGTGAGATTGTTGAAATGGTAAACATATCATATGAACGTGTGTTCAACATTTTGCATGAACATTTGCATATGAAAAAGCTATCGGCAAGATTGGTGCAGCGCTTGCTCTCAATTGACCATAAACGTAAACGTGTGACGTGTGCAGTTTCAATGGAAAAGCTCTATGAATTTAGCTACGAATTGGACCTCGTCCGCCATATTATCCGGAGTAAGCCCCTAGCGACTACTTCCTATTTCCAAACCTAAAGAAAGGGCTCGGTGGAAAGAGATTTAGCTCCAACGATGAAATTATTGACCAAACAAATGCCTATTTTAAGGACCTCGAAAAATCCAATTTTTTCGAAGGGATACAAAAACTGTAGAAACGTTAGACTAAGTGTTCTGAGCTAAAAGAAGACTATGTTGAGAAAATAATGGTTAGGTAGCTTCAATATCAATCCGCCCTCGTATGTATACAATTTCATTGCTTTTCTTTTCTAATCGAAATTTATACATAGAAATTCTCCTGATTTTAGTGCTACACATTTTTGCATATTCATGCTTTGCTTGTGTTCCTTAAAAAAACCTGGTGTAAACCACATAATTAGAAGCCCGTAAAACCGAAATAAATTTAATATAACAATTAAATAGCAAAAAATAGTCTATTTAAATCGCTTGAAATAAAAAACAGTTTAAATGCTTTGGGAAGTTTCTATTTTTTTTCTTTTGTTTTTGTGAAATTACAAATCGTAAATGCACTTAATTTACTTGTTGGGCATAGAGTTGGCAAAGCATTATATAAACTGTTAGTTTTTCAGTTTTTTTGGCATTTGTCTAACTATATGAAATCATATAAAATGCGTTCAGGACATGACATGTTGCTTTTTGGATTTTGAATATTTTTTTAAAATTGTATTTGTTAATTTATCCTCCAATTATTTGTTCCAGTCTTCAGAGTCTAGTTCTTGATCGACTAGCTATCGGATAGCTGACCATAAAATTGATAGGAGCATGTTCACACTGGGCGTGATGTCCCTGCGACTCGAGTTTGTGGTAAGAGAGTATAGATAAGCTTTGCGGGGTTGTAAAAGTCGCCCGTAATTGAATTTGTAGCGACAATCTTGTATCTTCTCGTTTGCATATCTCTTTCGCACGTATTTTTGTTTTGTCATGTATGAGCTAGTGTTGCCAGTGAGACAAATTTTTGACTTGTATTTAGATATTTGTGATTATGTTATTTATGGAAACATTTTGTTTTTAATAATTACTTTTATTTTTGATTTATAAATTAGTATATTATTTTTATATTTCACAAACTAGGAAATTGTTCCTTTATGGCGACAATGCTACGAATGAAGGAATAACAAGAATTCACCAATTGAATTTTTAAAAGTCCCCTGACTCTTGCGACAAAAAAGTCTTTATGTAAACCCGTGTGTATTTATGAAGTGACTACAATAGAGAACGTAAGCATTGTCGCAGCGACATCACCCTCAAATCGGCTCTAGGCGAATTTTTTCGTTTCATTAATAAAGACAGAGATGTTATATTATCAACACTCAATAACTATCATCCAAAAATTAAATATACGATGGAAACTTAATCTATTGGTAAGATCCCACAAAAAAAGTCAAATATTAGTACGGCAAAAAGTTTTATGAAACGAGTTTTAAACATCAGGGACGAACAATTTCATAACAAAAATATACAAATAATACATAAGATTTTAAATAAAAATTGTTTTCCAAATAATCTAATTACATCGCTAGTGAAGAGCACAATTAGACAACAAAACTAGAAAACCACATAAAATACCAACTAAATGCTGAAAATAACAAAAGATTTTACCGTGTATCTTATATACCTAAAATAAATGATAACTGCAAAGCATACAGATGTGACATTTGCGCTATTTGCGACTCACTTTACACACAATTAACGAAAGAGAAATGAAAAAATAATTTGCATTCTCTTTGGTTTTATTTTTCGCGTACGTTTCAAAAATATGTATGTACATAATATTTTGTATTAAATAAGATAAAAGACCAACACAAAACCGCATTATACATTTATCAATGACTTCTTAGTTCAGTTAACGAAACTCACTAAAAGAGTGTAAAAATAATAGCGGTAAGGCACGCTGCCTTAATAAGATATGCTGCACAACGTGAAAGTAAATATAACATTTCAAAGTATATCGGTTGTGCGTTAAAAATCAATAGTGTTTTGATAGCAACGGTTTAGAATATTCACAAATATTTGATTTTAGCTGATACTATTTTATAGCGGATTTCATAAAAGGAGCATTAGCAGCACTGATTTAAGAGCAAAGCACATTTAAGGGAGGAGTTAACAAGATTGTCTTTGTATTACAACTTTACCAAACTGACATGCCTAAAACTTTGTTGCTTAATTTTTATCATATAGAGTTTGACAGTTTGGTAGGGATCAACTGGACTACTAAGGGCACCTGGCACTTGGAAGATTCAAAAAACGGAAACATCTGGCCGAAAAAGTTTTCATTGTTGTACTTGGATCAGAGGCGACATGTCTGCACAATACGCGCTAGAACAAGTTGAGACTTCAGAAGGCCGGGAGGGTTCACTAAATGATTTTGCTCCGATTTAAAGAACTAAAAAAAATTATGTCATCAGTATGCATGTTTTTTTTTTATTTTATTAATTTCCTTCAATATATATAAATGGCCTGATGTGAATATATATATATATATATATATATATATATATATATATATATATATATATATATATTAATAATATAATACTAAAAAATTTGTCCATATATTTAAATAAAAATTTTATAATAATTATCAATTAAGCTTGCTATGATTTTTTTTTCTTTAAAAAGAAGTGGTATATCTGCAGGTGTCAGTTCCGTGAAGGCATTCTGCGCTATACCGTGGACAACATTGAAAATGCCTCCAATCATCATCTGCGGCATCTCTTACTCGATGGTTATCCTTTTCCACTAGCATATGCATAAATAAGTTTGAATCTTTCGAGAATTTGTCAACAACAGTTCTAATTTTACTCATCTTTTCTTTTTTTCTTGGTGCGAGCTTCTAACTTGGTGAAGAACTTTTTTGGTATTAATTGCTAAAAAGATAATCAAATAGCATATGTATATATAGAAAGAGCTGTGAAATCGATGTTATCGTATATAAAAGGACAAAAAGATATTTCGATTCATTCTTAGTACTACTTTTGAAGAAGTTTGGTTTCAAAACCAGATAACTTAATTGCCGCATTTAAACTAAAAAAATGGTGCATTCAAATTTGAATGGGAAGATAAGAACTAATGCTACTAGACCAGGAGCTTAAAATCAGTGGATTTCTTCCACTAGTTCTAATTTTAACGGCTGGTAATGACATTAAAAATGGAAAATAATGGAATCAATTGATATGGGAAAACCAGCTTAAAAATTCTTTTAGTTAATCTACCATCGGAGATTAAATGAAATCTGGCAACCAGCTCAAACATCTTATAGATGTTTGTATACGTGGTTGTTTGCCTAAAAAACCGTTAATTAAAGAAATTGACATTGTTAGTTTAGTTAGTTCTAGCGGTCCTCGAAAACAATGCGTAGATTTTTATAAAAATTATAACTATAAAGAATGTTTTGATAGTTTTGGAAAATTACAACCACCACTTGAAATAGTTAACTATTAACTTTAATTGAGTATAATTAAGAGCAAAACAAAATTTTAATACATTTAATTGTGGAAATTTATGTATCAAATATACATACATACGTACATATGTATATTTAATTAATTCAATTGAAAATTTTATATTTTATATAAAATTATTCAACAACACTTTATTTGTGTTCGTTACTAATAATTATGTATATCGTCATATGAATTCATAAAAGCCTTAAGTTACATTGAACAAATTTTAGAGGACAAGCAAAAAACTCTCTAATATGAAAATTTAAGCAATATTTTTCAAAAATTTTTTAGTTTAAGTTTATTTGTTATTGACGAATTAGTACAATTTTAATAAATAAAAATTTCCAGGGATATGCATTTTGATATGGTGGATCGAAATCTACTAAGTCGTTTTTGAATTTTTTGTAAGTTAGGGCTTTATTGAAATCATATGTGCATGTGTGTTAGTCCAATTTGCTTTTCTATAGAAAATTTCTTTAGACGGCTTTTCCACAGTAAAAGTTTACTTTGTTAAGTTTTAATTCAGCTGAGATAAAGACAGAGAGACGAATATTTTCTTATTCTGTCTTTCTCCCAACTGAATTGCAAAGTAAACTTTGGCTGTGGAAAAGCCGTCTTTTACGGGAATTGCTAAAATTTTAGTATTTTAAATTTTATTCGCACTTTTTTCCAATAATAATATTTTACTTATTCAGTAAAACATTAACAATTTTGTTAAAAACAGATTGCAATTGATTATTGAGGTGTAGGTATAGCTTGTTCCTATGCGCATTTCACTGTTGCTAATGCAGATCATCAGGGAACTTTACCCAATTATTTCTTAGAACAACTGGAGATATTATATTAAACCTTCATTAAAACAAATGAAAAGTTTAAACAATATCAAAGTTGTAACAAGAACTCAACCAATTGTTTTTGTTTTCTTACTCAAAATCTACAGTGAACTTTATATTAAAAAAATCGACTTTGTCGCATACATAAGTATGTATGTATGTCAGTGATGGCATTTTGGTGCTTTTCGGCTTTTTTTTGGTGATTTTTGCCTCTTCGTACGCGCGAAATTTTGTTAAACACCCGTTTTTGAAAAGCGGGTATTTACAGTGCTTTTTACTTTTCTCACAGTACCTTTTATGCTGTTTTGTAAAACTGGGGAATGTTTTTAGTTACAAAAATTGGCTACTTTTTTAAACGCATTAACATTCAGTTTGATGAATTTGTTTGAAACAAAAATTAGACACCGGCTATCCTTAAAGTGCGTTACTGCATATTAAATTAAATAAGGTTTAATATATGAAAATGCATTTCTTAGCAATTTTCAACTGCCTATAAATGTTTGTAGAAAAATTTAATATTTTTGATAGCAGAACAAACGAAAATGAAACCAAAAATCGATTGCAATGCTATCATGAATTTCATACAACTTTAAATTCCCTTTTGTAATCGATTTCTTATTATTTGGAATTTACAGAAATTTGTTTACTACACATCGCCCCTCTAATGCAATATAATCACATCTTAAAAACCCAAATCTTTTAAATTACTTAGAAAAAAATTATGTTGAAGTATTTCTTTATATGTAAAAAGTTTTTTTGTAGCATATGTATTGTTATTGCGGCAGCAATATTTTGGCTGTGTTACGACTGTAACACCTGTAAAAACGTAGATATAATAAAAACACTTTCTCCTTTTTATTGTAGGTTTCATTATCTAAAATTCAGAATTACAAACATAAAAATATCTTAAATTATGAGGATAAAACAAAAAAGAAAACTTACACAATTCTACTCCTTACGAAATTTCTAGAAAGAAAGAAAAGGGTTTGAGTCGAATCGTTGTTTACTGTGTTACCAATGTAACATTAAGTTTAAAACAAATAAGACTGAGGCCACACAGCCGTGCATACAAATAATGCAAACGATAACACTATACTTGTAAACAATGGACATTTAAGGTTGACATATTTTTGTATGTAGACATTCTAGATCTAGTCCCTTGCAAATGTAAAGTTTAGAAATATTTAAAATCGATAAAGGAGATACATTCTGATTAAATTTACTTCGGAACATTCCATCACCCGTGAGTCGATCAGGGAGACTCACTTATAACATCGAGCACTGCTAGTTTTTATGCAGGAAGTCTTAATTTTCCCATTAAAGTTTTCACCACTGCGGAACGAACCTGCCCATCAGCCGCTGTACAGATTTCCTCAACCATACCACGTTTCCATTTTCCTCGCTCTTTAGTCTCATCACATATGATCACAACATCTCCTATTTGTAAAGGTTTTACAGGTTGATACCATTTTGTACGCCTTGTCAAATCCGGGAGATATTCCAAAACCCATCTTCTCCAGAATGTCTGCTTAAGTTTTTGTAAAATGTGCCACTGCTTACGAAGACAAATTTTCTCGTCTACTGCTGGAGTTTGTACTATATTTGGCGATCCAAGCAAGAAATGATTCGGGGTAAGTGGTTCGCTGTCCGAGCTTTCAATCGGTAGATGAGTTAAGGGGCGCGAGTTTACCAAATTCTCTGCTTCAATGAACAAACTATTCAGCGTATTAACTTGGTGAATTCCCATACAGATTTAACCGCACGCACCATCCGTTCCCAGACACCACCTGCGGAGGGATCAGCCGGGGTATTAAATACCCATTCGACGCCACGTCGGCTACAGTCATCACCAATTTCTGTTTCGTATCTTGCAAACTCTTCTTTACTGGCTCCAACGAAATTGGTACCTCTGTCGCTCCTTATTCGGATTGGGACTCCTCTTCTATTAATAAAATTTCGTATGCATAAAATTACTGCATCCGTTGATAAGTCCCTTGCCAGTTCAAGGTGGATTGCTCTCGTTGTCATACACGTAAAAAGTGCCACCCATCTTTTTTCCGACCTCCGGCCAATCGATACTGTGCACGGACCAAAGTAATCAATACCCGTATATGTAAAGGGTCTTACAAACGGAGTAAGGCGATCCATCAACGGAGGTTTCGGTTTTGCGCTTCTGTTTTTGCACTCCTGGCAGTTTTTCTTAACATTTCTCACTAGTTGTCTCAAACTGGGAATCCAGAACTTGGTTCGAATCGCAGCACAAATAGCTTCCTAATTTTAATGTACAAAATTTTCATGATGTTGTTTTACTATCAATTTTGTAATCAAAAGGTTTTTTGGCATAATAATGGGCTCTTTGGTCTGTTGACCAATACACGTAGCTTCGCCTATGCGCCCCGAAATTCTCATTAATTCATCATCTTTCATGCATGGGTTTAATTTATACAAAATGCTTTTTTAGATACAATCTTTCCAGTTTTTAATTCATCAAACTCATTTCCAAAAACTTCCCGCTGAGCAACTTGACACCAAAATATTTCGGCTTTTTTCAATTCTTGCGTGGTAATATAAGGTTTAAAATTTAGAGTCGATTTGTTGCAAAACATTGAAAAATTTTTATAGCTCGAACTAACCAACATCTTATTCTCAGTAGCTTAGAGTATTTTGACTTCTCTCCATATGGTATTACGGGATCAAATTCCGTAATGGACAACAAAAATCTTTTTCGTACTTCAGATTCATCTGTCTGCTTATCAACCTCGCCGCTAAGTTTTGGCCAGTTGAACTCATTAAACTTCAAAAATTGCGGGCCGTTTAACCAGTGAGAATGTTGTGCATTTTCTGAGAAATATTGTGGCCTTGTCGTATCATCAGCGGGATTTTGGGACCCAGGTACCCATCGCCATTGTTCTACCTCTGAGTGCTCTAAGATTTCTGCGATCCGGTAAGAGACAAATTGTTTGTAAGCGCGACAGTCTGATTGAATCCATTTCACAACTGTTCTTGAATCTGACCAGAACGTTATTGCTGTAGGCTTAATATCGTGACTGGAGACTATCGCCTCCTTTAATCTTACACCAAGAACTGCAGCTTGAAGTTCCAACCTTGGTATGGAAAGAGGTTTTATCGGGGCACATTTAGACTTGCCATACCATTTCGACACCGTCTTTTAATCGCGTTCTCCGGTAGCCAACTGCAGCGAAAGCAACCTCGCTTGCGTCTACGATTATGTGAAGTTCTATAACGTTTGATGGATCTGAAAAGTTTACTCCGTAGCATCTAGGAATCCTTATATATTTTACGTTTTGAAGCTTTGTACCATTCCTGCCATTTTTTAAAAAGGTTGTCAGGAATGGGGGAACTCCAGTCGGTATTACAAATCCATAACTCCTGCAGTATAATCTTGGATCTTATGACAATATTTGCCAAAAACCCAAATGGGTCGAATATCGACATAACCACACCAAGCACTTCTCTTTTGGTGGGTTTTCGACTGCCATTTAATACCGCTGTAGGAACTTTTGAAAATTTCAATTCAAAACAGAAAGAATCGCCCTTGTGAGCCCAAAAAAGACCAAGCACTTTTTCCGTCACCGATTCACCTTTGCTGAGGTTCTTTAACTCTGACTCATCATAATAGTCTGGCCCCTTTATAGCACGACAAAACTCAAGTGAATTGGATACGAAACTCCTTATCTCAAAGTTGGCCTTTTAATGAATGTTTATTACTCGTCTCGTTACAGCAAATCAAAACTATCTACATAGTCATCAACGTAGTGGCAGTCCACAATTGCCTTACAGGCTCTGGGATCAGTTTCCTCAAATTTCTTGGCATTCAAATTCTTAATATACTGCGCGGAGCACGGTGAGCTTGCAGCGAAAATCATTGCCCGCATTATATATACATCCGGCGGGTTCATGCTAACATCTGATCGCCATAAAAATCTCTGAGCAGTTTGGTCTTCTTCACGAATTCTTACACGGTGAAACATTTTGCGTATATCACCACAAACTCCAATTTGCCCCTGACGAAACCTAAACAAAACTTAAAGGAGCGACTTTGGTTGATACGTGGCTGGACCTTTTAGCAATCTGGAATTAAAGGATTCACATTCTACTACCACTGCTGCATCGAACACAAAATTTTTTTTGGTTCCTTTATTGACATTAATAATTACAAAATGCGGCAAGTACCACGTTCGGTCGGTCTCTATGGAGGCCTCTTCTACCGACAATTTTTTTGCATATCCTTTCAAAACATACTCTTCGATATTATCTCTATACCATTTAGATAGATCCTTATCTCTACTCATTTTGCCTTCGGGTTTCCGTAGACGCTTATAAGCCAACTGATAAGTTTCTTTAAAATTATATTTATCTTGTTTCCATAGAAGACCCGTCTCATATTGTTGCCCTTTTACTACAGTGGTATCTCTCAGTATTTTTTCAGCTCTCAAGTCGTCATTAGAAACGATAAGATTTACTGGCTTCATTCCGAAACTTTCTAATGAAAAACAGTCGCTCATTTGTTGCCTAATATCATCCATAGCAGCACATTCAATCACAAAGACATTATTAGGCTCAATATTATCCTCATTAGACCCGAACAGTATATTGCCCAGAAATGTCCTGTGCACGGCAAAATTTTCATCTAAATTTATAACTTGTTGGGGTCGAACCAATCTTACATGTGGTAAGCCAATGAGCCAACTTCGGCCTAATTTCAAAGTACTTATCAATATAAAAATCCTTTAGTAACGGAAACTTCATTTCGAATGCTTCAAGTTGTAAGCTCTGTGCTGGCAGCTTGAAATGTTCTGTGGTTCTGACGTTTTTCATATGAAAGCTGTTATTACTATCATTTACGTTGGTTATCTCGAACTCTACTTTCATTGACATTTTGTTCGACCTTTTTCCACCTATCCATCCAAGTGATAAACTACTTGCTGGTCCTTGTAAACCTATTTGCTTCGCAACGTCTTCTTCCAATAACGAAACCATTGATCCATCATCGATAAATGCCATTATGTCAATGCTACCTTTCGGCCCTTTCAATCGTACCGGCAAGTACTTTAATAACGATTTCTTACCCAAGCAGTCTTCTATAATCGTTGTCACTGATGCGCTGTCACTCTGTCCGACTACCGCTGAATTAACATCACTAACAGTTGTTATCGACAGTTTATCCTATGTCTTGTTTTTACAGTCATATTTATTTAGTTTTTCGTGTAGCAAACGATTATGGTATCTAGCGCATTCTGATATACCACACTGCATTGGAAGGAATTGTGACCGGCTAATAAACATCCAAGGCATAAGTGTTTTTCCTTTACCAATTTCCATCTTTGTGCTGTAGAAATGCTCTTAAATTTAGTACATTGGTTGGGGTGATGATTTCCGTGACACATTACGCAGTTTATTTGGCTGCGATCATTAACGGTAATGGCAAATGTAGGCTTAAATTTGTTTCTTTTCGTAACGTCATCACTATTAGACTTCATTTCAGTTGCCATTGATACATATATAGCAACATTGTGTAGCCACTTACTGAACTGTCTTAGTGTTGGATATTGGCCCAAGTTATTCAGTGAATATTTTATCCACTCTTCACGTTTTGTAAGGGGCAACTTATTTACAAGTTCGTCAAGTAGGGTCGGATTAGAAAGATGCGGTGTTGCTCCAGCATTTTCCAAAAATGCGGTAAGATTTGATACCATGGTAGAAAAATTTGCTATCTCGGATGTCTTCCTCTCAGAAATGGCAGGGAACGCTTTTACTTTCGCAATTTGGCTACAAATCATTATCTGAGGCCGGCCGTAATGAAATTCTAGTGTATTCATTACCTGATCTACACTCTCTGGGTGAATAAGGTAACCTTCTACCTTTGTTTTGGCATTTCCCTTTAAGGCCTTTTGTAGTCGAAACAAGTTTTCCAACTGTGAATAGTTGTAATGTTGAGTAGTCTCTCTATAGGAGACGGCAAAACTGGGCCATTGTTCCGGGTGTCCGCTGAATTCCGGCAAATCATATAATTTAAGAAAAGGTTGCAAAGCTTGCTGCCCGACAGTTAATGGTGTGGTTGTAGACTCTAATGCATTTAAGGAATTTGATGTTAAATTACGGGTCGCTGCTGCTGTTAACGGCTGCGTTAACTGAGGCGAAGTATATGCTGTATGATAAGACGGCGTAAACGTAAACTGAGATGGTGGTGGCATATGTGTGGTTTGAATTGGCAGTGGTTGTGGCATACTATTACCCGAACTATAAGGGGAATAACAATTAACAAATGGTATACTTATCTTTTGATTTGTGGTGGGATAAATCGATGTTGTTGTAGACGTGGTGATTGGGTGAGAAAAGCCAGTCGTCGTACTTGCGGGCAGAGCAGGTATAGCGGCTATAGTCGACGGTGGTATGGCAGAACTCTTTAGAAACGTGTCTAGAGATGTTTTAAGTATCCGAACATCTTCTTAATTCGATCACTTCGGCGGGGCATTAAAATTCAATCCAAGGCACAAACTGAATAGTATAAACTTTTTAGAAAAATATGCATACAATTCCAATAATTGTATTATAAAAAAATGTTATTGCAGCAGCAATATTTTGGCTGTGTTACGACTGTACACCTGTAAAAACGTAGATATAATAAAAACACTTTCTCCTTTTTATTGTAGGTTTTATTATCTAAAATTCAGAATTAGAAACATAAAAATATCTTAAATTATGAGGATAAAACATAAAAGAAAACTTACACAATTCTACTCCTTACGAAATTTCTAGAAAGAAAGAAAAGGGTTTGAGTCGAATCGTTGTTTACTGTGTTACCAATGTAACATTAAGTTTAAAACAAATAAGACAGAGGCCACACAGCCGTGCATACAAATAATGCAAACGATAACACTATACTTGTAAACAATGGACATTTAAGGTTGTCATATATATGTATGTAGACATTCTAGATCTAGTCCCTTGCAATATAAATGTAAAGTTTAGAAATATTTAAAATCGATAAAGGAGATACATTCTGATTAAATTTATTTCGGAACATGTGTGCATAATCCAAATCAAATGTATATCCACTAAAAAGCCAATGCAGGCCATATACTCGTATGTACATACCTGCTAACATTTTTAGTATTTCACTTTTGATATATGACTACGGTGCAATAAAGACATAAATACATTCATGTACTTTTAAGTTTTATCTAAACAAATTATTTTAGTTTTATATGTGTGCCTAATGAATATGTACCACGTATATTATTTTACTCCTCTTTTTGATTTGTTACATTTTTATTATTTCTATTAAATGGATTGTGATTTTATTTTAATCAATTTGTTAATAAATTCTGCTATATGTCAAGTCCTTTATGTATTTTGAAGCAAAAACTTTAAATTGTATTTTGGGTATTTACTTTAACTTTTTTACCCTTTTTAGAACAGCTTACGGTACTTTTGTTATTCCTAGAGTTACCAACACTGATGTATGTACATATCTCTTTGATGAAATTCGTTATGGTATTGAGTGGTCCATTTTTAATGGCATGATGTAGTTTTTGGGTTAGCCCGATGTAATGCAAACCTGGACTATATGATCCAGCCCTAGGACATCGCAATGTTAAAAGGACCATGTTTTCTACATACATTTGGATTACTTTTGGACTAGTCCTTTTTGCGTGTTTGGAATAGTCGCATTATTTGAGGGGACCATGCACAAGTAGTTTGTTCGACACGATTACTATCGTGAAAGCACGAACAATTGTCGTATTGTTATAAGCTCTTTTTTTTGAAAATGACATAGTCCATAACTGCATTACATAGGACCATGTTGTAATGAGTATGTTTCAGCTATAATAGACCACGCTGACCAATAATGGTTTAGTAACGTTATCAGCAGGGGGATCCAACACTGGTTTCTGAATAAGTAAAATATTAATATTGGGAAAAAGTGCGAATAAAAATTTAAAAAAATAATATATATTTTTAATTTTTGAAGTAACTACTTCAATCTGCAGATAAAAACTATGCGTTACAAATTCAAAAAATCCGTTAAAAGTATTAAGAGAAAAGTATTGAATATTATTGAGTAATGAAAAGTAGTATTATTTGCCAGCACTAACTAGTATGTATTTTAAAAAATCAATTGATTTTTTTGCATTTTTTTCTTAAAATTACAATAACATTCAATTAATACTTTTGAAAACTATGTATAACTTAAAAACATCAATAGCATTTCAAAAATTATAAATTTTAAAGCAGACTTTCACTTTGTTATCCATAGTAATTATTATTCCATTTAAAATCAAAATGCAATTTATCGAACCTAATGGTTGTCAAGCCTGTTCGTTAAAGCGAGTACTAAATTAAAAATTAATATCGTCGCCTATTTTATTCATAAGTTTAAATATTGTTACAAAATTTAAATGTACATAGATTCAAATTTAACGGACATAAAAGCGGTGATTAAGCACAGTATAATCAACCGTGTGTATGTAAATTTGAGCACTCAAATTCAAACTAACGGAAACAGAACATTCAAGAAAAATTTAGAAACAGCAACGAGAATCTAATAGATTGTTTAGGAAATCTGTATGAAAAATCTTCATAGCAATTGTAAACAAAGACTAACGAGCTCGATTGGATTACGGATATACTTTACATAAAATTGGTTAGTTGATTCGACACCCACATGTTTTTACGTTTGTTACTACCATCTCCTCGCCGCTTTCATAACATGGCTGAATAACAACAAAGGCTTACACAAGCAAACTTACTCAGCATGAGATTTTGCTACTACGTTCGAGAACCATAGCAAGTCAAATGCTATATAAGCCTACACTGCCATGCACAAAGCAGTCAGTCTTATCTAAGCTTTTGTAGTGTTAACTAAACAAGTTACTTTGTATATTTTATAAAAGAGGGGCATTAAAAGGAAATAAAGCATCATAATAAAGTTCAAGATCAATTTCCGTTGTGTTTTTTTATATTTTATTTTTGACTTTGAGATTAGAGATTAAGTTAACCTTAATCTTTATATGTGGTTTTTGGGTAGTCGACTATATGGTTTTGCTTCCTAGTTTCAGCGGCCAATTGTGGTGGTTTAATCTTAAACTAAAGGGTCCGCCATCTAACGTTTTTTTTGAACTAGAGCTTATTTCGTGAATGGTAACACTTAGCTCATGTCTGATTTGACAGATAATTAGTTTTATCCTTCCGCTGAACGAATACGGTTGTATATACGCTTGAACAACGCTGGGAAATATTGCAGATGCCGATTTTGCCCATAAAAAATCATCTTTTCAGATGAAGCTCATTTTGATCTTGGCGGGTATGTAAACAAGCAAAATTGTCGCATTTGGGGCACAGAAAACCCGCACGCATACATTGAAAAGCCGACGCACCCAAAATGAGTCACTGTTTGGTGCGGATTTTGGTCCAGAGGCATAATTGAGCCATTTTTCTTCGAAAATGAGAAAGGAGTGGCCGTTACAGTCAATGGCGATCATTATCGGGCCATGTTGAACGAATTTTTGTTCACAAAAATTGAAGAGGAGGATATTGGCAACATTTGGTTTCAACAGGACGGCGCTACGTGCCACACAGCCGAAGCTACACTCGATGTTTTGCGCCCTGTTTTTGAAGATCGCATTATCAGCCGCAGAGCTGATGTCGTTTGGCCACCTTGGAGCTGCGATTTGACACCGTTGGACTATTATTTGTGGGGTGCCGTCAAAGATAAGTGTTACGCCGACAAGCCAGAGACAATTGACGCTTTAAAGGACAATATTCGTGAAGCCATTGGTGAAATACAGCTGAACACAATCGATAATGTGCTTAAAAATTGGACCGATCGTATAGGCTACTGCATGGCCAGCCGAGGCAGCCATTTGAATGAAATTATTTTTCATTATTAAGCGGAAGGATTGTACTTTCAAATAAAAAAAGAAATTTCAGAAAATATTCAGTAGTTTTTTTTATAGCATTTAAAAAAAAAGTTATCTGGCGGACCCATTAGAACTGTCAACATATACATGCTGAACATAAACAGTTGTTAAACCAATAAAAATAAAAAAACAGAATTTTCAGAAATCCAAACAAAAATGGATTATGATAGTGGAGAGGAAGATTTTAGTGATTCCGAAATATATAAGAACCTTATTCCACCTCAATAGATGTGTAATTCGTCGATATTCTTGAATCCACACTCATATCACTTGTAAAAATCAACACTCTAAAATTGTAAATATGATAAAATTCGCGCATTTTCTTTTTCTTCTGTAAAAAAAAACTGTTGTTGTTTTGATAACAAACTTGAAAGTTGGAAGAAAATGTTGCCATTTTTTGTTATTCAATATGGTAATACTACGGGGTTTAAACCACCGCCCAAAAACATTATATTCATTTGATACTTGATTAATTTAATTTTCAGATTAGCTAATTAGAGAATAAAATTAGGTTTAATTCAAAGTCAAAAATTGGCTCTAAAATAACTCAAACAAGTAAACGTTATCGAAAAGGTCGCAACGTAACAATATGAATAGTGGTTTTTGTAATATTTAATAAAAATTCGGCTGTGCCGAATCTTATATACCCTTCACCATAGTATGGAGTGACGAAAGAAGTCACAATCACGAAAATTCACGCCCATAAAATACGAAAAAAAAATTAATAAAAATAATTTAAATGGAAAAAATTACATTAAAGCAACAAAAATTGCCACTCACCGTCTCACGGACGCACCCCCACGTGATGGAAACAAAAAATTAATCACGATCACGCATTATTGGTTCTAATCTCTATTTTATAGTATAGGCTGATTTCATAAACACAGCTTCCAAAGCAACACTGGAAGCATGAGTTTACAAGGCATTCTCGTGTTGCTTATTTTCGTAATATTTTACCATTAATCCGCGTCCAATTCCGTAGTGCGTGCTATCGACATGCGATATTCCTCAAACTATGATTTTTTAGGTGTTTTTAATGAATGTAAGACCAGTTTATTTGATATGAATATGAAGAAATCTATTTTTTATCTCGTAAGATCTTAACTTGCCATTTTGTATATGTTGAATTGGGGAAAACACGAAAATATGCACAAAAAAATGAAATGCAAATATGTATGCATATACTATTTTTGGAAATTTTTCTCAAATATTCCGATCCAAAAATCCAAAGTTCATATGTATGTATATGATAGGAACTGATTGCTTGAAAAATATTTTATGAATTGCGAACGATTCTTAAAATATATTTTAAACCCACATTGAATTATTAAATTTGTGGAAAATAGGTATTTGCAATAATTTTATTCAAAATACAAATGCATTTTAATTTTTCTATTCCAAATACAAAATACTAAACCAAGAGATGATTTAAAACGTAAGAAAATGTTTAATAATGAAGAAATTCTCCCAAAATAGATTAAAAAAAATATCGACACCTATTACATAAATCTGCTAGTCTAATGATTAAATAAAATGTTCCAATATTATCTTCACATTGAAAATAATTTAAAGCTACCAAAAATTCTTAAAAAAGAACGAACTTTTTCAATTAAAAAGTAAAAGTAATAAAAATAACTAAAATGTATCAAAAATTAAAAAAAAAATCAGGATTTGAATCCGTACCTTCTTACCCGGTGGCACGGTTTCGAATCCTGAACACAACACAATGCTATTTTTTTTAGAATTTTCGATACATTTTAGTTGTTTTTATTACTTTTACTTTTTATTTGAAAAAGTTTGTTCCACAATTTATTTAAAAAACCAGGCATAATCTCATTTATAATATTTTTTTTTAATTTTTGCGTTTTTTCCAATTTTATGAACGATAAAAGGTTTATTTTTCAAAAATATCCAATATGTTATCAGATAGGATTAAGTACAGTGATAAAATAATTATATAATGAATTTAGTAAGTAGTCAACGGTTTTATTTGATATAATATAATATTAATAACAAAAATAAAAATAACTTGACGGTGTAAGAAAAAATTTTAAATTATAAAATATAACAACATTTTTTAATTCATTATTTTAATTTAATTTTTTCTTTGATACTCGTATGATGTACGTATGTATGTAAACTAGAGGTATTCTGATAGTTGTGTTTTTAAAATTTTGTTAACTTTTCCATTTACTTATTTGTATTGCGGTTGGACCAGATGATAAAGGTTTTGATTCAATATAACCTGTATATTTCTGATATAGAAACACAATGGAATTTCAACCACAATTGATTTAAGAAATACGAATTCGGTCATTTATATTCAGCCTGCTAAGAAAACAGATGAATTTAATTAAAACAAATTTTGTTTAAATATTCATCTGCGTTTACTAAGTAAGACAGAGATCTAAATATGAAAAATTACGATAAAATCGCAAACAGAAAACATTTTACTCTCAAATCCAACCCATAATTCTGCTTATTTTCGTAATATTTAACCATTAATCCGCGTCCAATTCCGTAGTGCGTGCTATCGACATGCGATATTCCGCAAAATTATGATTTTTTATGTGTTTTTTTTTTATGAATGTAAGACAAGTTTATTTTATATGAATATGAAGAAATTAATTTTTTATCTCCCAAGATCTTAACTTATCATTTTGTATATGTTGTATTGGGGAAAATACGAATATATGCAAAAAAAAAAATGAAATACAAATATGTATGCATATACAATTTTTGGAAATTTTCCCCAAACATTCCGATCCAAAAATCCAAAGTTCATATGTATGTATGTATACGATAGAAACTGATTGTTTGAAAAATATTTGATGAATTGCGAACTATTCAATTATTCAATTGGATAATGCAATCTAGAAGCTAAATATAAATTTGTGGAAAGTAATACTTTTATTCAAGTAATGCAATACTTTTATTCAAAATACAAATGCATTTTAAATTTTTATTCCAAATACAAAATAGTTTTCAATGAAAGTGTAATTTTCACAATGGAAATGATATTTTTTAAGTTTTTTTAAATAAATTTTGGAAATAATTTCCAATATTGCAGTTGCAATTTTTAGAATATGCGCTATTTTCGCGAGGTTTTCAATTTTTTAGTTTCTTTCCTAATTACATTTTGTAGCTTGATCTCAAATTAAATTCTTACATCAAACTTTGTTTTTATTTTATAGAAAAATGGCAATTAATTGAAATGCTTTTGAAGATTAACTCACTGATGTTACAGAACGAAAGAAACATTTCTTATCAAATTCTAGCCGGGAAGAGATTTTTCTGCTTTGTTATGTGTTACTAAGTATCCAAACAACATTTTAATTGTCAAAAGATTTTTTATCACATTGTACAAATACAATAAAAATACCGGGTTCTGATATACTGCAGGTACGCCTGAACATAGAAAATAATTAAAATTACACAAGTATAAAACAGGATATAACCATCAATTTTGCCTTTCTTCTGAAATCACAAATAGTCATAAAAAATTAAATATTAATACATTTTCAAAACAAAACGAAAATTCAATTTCATTGATTTTGTATATTTAGTCGTACATAGTGTATTGACGATCCATTACATTTTTTTAATATAAATAATATAAAAAATAATTATGGTTATTTATATACGAAAAGAAAATGGAAGCGATAAAAAATACTGTAATATGCATGCATAATATTATACTAATAAACGTACAAAAATAAGTTTAAAGAAACAAACAAAAACAAAACAACAAATCTTTGCTTTACGTTTGTTTAGTTTACACATGCATACACACACCGTGTAGATGTGCCCGTGACCGCATTTCAGTATGTATGTAATATATGTGTGACAAAAAGGGCCAATTTACAACAACCACACCAATTTCCATCAAGAATTTGAAGTTTTAGTATTTGATAATATATAAGATATATTATGTTCTTAAACGCGTAAACTACTATGAAAAATACAACTACTGTGTGGTGTACAAGAAGCGCTTGTGACTACCAGCCGGTAGGTTGTTGGATTGAATCCCAACGCAACTTTTTCAAAAAAGTTTTAGATGTAAAATTATTTCGAATACCATTTTTTTGCTCATATTTTAGTCGTTAATGGACCGGCTTCAATTATTTTCGGTCTAAACCTTCGTTGAACTCCATACAAGAAATCTGCTTCATAAAATTGACCGTAGGAGAGTCGGGGCCATAATAAAACAACAGAATAGGAAATATAACAAAAAAAAAGGCTTCTGGCTATAGCTCATTAATTATTGGACCGAGTTTTGTTATTTTCAAACCGAACAATTTTATGAAAAATTCCAAGAGAATGGTATAAAATTATGTCTCTGTGTTGTGTTTTGGCCTGAATTCTAAATACACCAAAATGTAGCAGACGGACATCGCTCATTCGACTTCTCTATCTATAAGGATCCAGAATATATATACTTTATGGGGTCTTAAATGAATAATGAAGAAACAAATACAAACTTTTGTAGAAATCTGGTCACATTTTGTAACCAGCTGTTGTCTTTTGATTTTTTTTATGCTATAAGTTTGTTACCCAAATGCGTCATGCAATACCAATGATTAAGGAGAATATAAGACGTTCAGCGGAGGCAGATTTTTCGTGAATTCTTGGAAAACATAAGATTTTCTCCTAAAACTGAGAAGGAAGCCATTGAACACACAAACAAGTTACAAAAACGCGATATAAATACCATTATTGAATGTCGTAAGAATTCATTAAGGAATAAATATAATAATGCAACAGAAGAGTATAATTTGTCGGCACAAGATTTGATTGACTTTTCGCCAATTTATCGCTGTCTTCATATGTATATGTATATACGGTGCTGGGTCAAAGGGAGTTTTTTGGAAAAGATTATCGGAAACAAAGACGCGATTTTCAATCATTTCAATTTCCACCCATGCATGCATGATAATTTGGATGCTTATAAACCATACATATGTGCTATTGTGAAATGAAATGACTATCTAAAAACACTCAACAAACAAAACTTTTTTAAACTACTTTGTATTTGGAATAGAAAAATTAAAATGCATTTGTATTTTCAATAAAAACATTGAAAATACCTATTTTCCACAACTTTGAATTTTATACAAATTTGCATTTAACTTCGAGAATGCTTTTTTCTCGTTAATAATTTCAGGTGCAATTAATATGAATTCTAAGAATCGTTTGCAATTCATCATATTTTTTTCAATCAAGCAGTTTCCATCATACACATAAATACATACATAAGAATTTTGGAACGACAGGCCGAAAAAAATCCCAACACATAGTTTTGCGTAATATTACATTGTCGTTAGCACTCACTACCGAGTTTAATGCACCATAGGACGCGGTTTAATGGCACAATAGTACGTAAAATAAGCCGTATCTATGGTATGAATTTAAAAGCAAAAAGGTTTATGTTTGCGATTTGATCGTATATTCTTATTTTTATTTCTCTATCTTAAACAGTTAAATTTTACACCCGCAAAACATAATTTAAATAAAAATTGTTTTTAAGTAAATCCAACTGTTTTCTTAGCAGACTCAATATGAATTACTGAATTCATATTTCTGAAATAAATTATGGGTGAAATTCGATTTTGATTCTATATCAAAAAACCTATACACCTTTATCGTCTGGTTCATCCGCAATACAGAATATTAAATGGAAAAGTTAACCAAATTAAAAAAAGAAAGATACGTACACCATTCAAGTTTCAAAGAAAACAGAAAATTAAAGTAATGAATTAAAATATTTTGTTATATTTTACAATTTAAAATTTTTTCTTTCGCCGTCAATAGTTATTTTCGTTTTTAGTATTATTATACTATAACATATAATTAATATATAATTATAATAATTATTTTATCACTGTACAAAATCCTATCTGATAAAATATTGGGTATTTTTGAAAAATAAACCACAATTACGTTCATAAAATTGGCAAAAATTAAAAAATATATTATAAATGAGATTGCGCCGTGGTTTTTCAAATATATTGTGGAGTAAAGTTTTTAAAATAAAAATTAAAAGTAATCAAAATAATTAAAATGTATCAAAAATTCTTTTAAAAAAATAATCATGTTAGGAAGTTCATGATTTGAACCCGTGCCAACCAACGTCTTAATCCTGAACTCCAATATGCAATTTTTTTAAAAGAATTTTTGATACATATTAGTTGTTTTTATTACTTTTAATATGAAAAATTTTGTTATTTTTTCATGACTTTTTGATAGCTTTAAACTATTTTCAATGTGAAGGTAATATTGTATATTTTAATTATTAGACTAGCAGATTTATGTAATACTTGGTGATATAATTATCAGTTTTGGGAGAATTTTATCATTCTTCTATCTCTTCTTACGTTTCAAATCATTTCTTCGCTTAAGCTAAGTACTCTGTTCATCATTTCGTGCGAACTGCTGTCAAAAGTCCATATAAAAAAAATTCATGCGAAATAATTGCAAAAAAAAATGGCCGAAGTTGTACTCTGTTCAAATTGTGAAAACATACGAAATGTTTCTGGCAGCATGATTTTTTCAAATACAACATGTTTCTGGCAACATATTTTCCAACTGCGAAATAATGTAAGCACCACTTATTTCGTGCGGAATTGCAAACAACAGATGCTCAGCTTTTAATTAGCATTGAATTTGTTGCGCACAATTAACTAAAATAAAGGAAAATAGTGTGAAAATAACATAAAATGAAGGTACATATGTTATTGAATGAGAACGTGTGTCTTCAAAGCAGCACAAGCTCTTAAAATTATTTTGTTCTCCATTTGTTTTCACACATGGTTTTTGTTTACATAAGAAAAACAATGTTGCTTACTTCAAGACAATAAAAACGATAAATTTCTTCTAAATCGTAGTGTTGTCACCACTGGCTAATTGTCAAAATTTTCAAACGAAATAATCAATGTTGCTCAACATTTTTCGCAAATTCAAACAGAGTACTTAGCTTTAGTCGAAGACCATTGACTTTTTCATTAAGCCATTGAAACACTTTTTGGATGTGAAAAACTGATTTAAGCGCTAATAAGGTGCTGTTCATATATGAATAATTCACTCCACGCAAAAACGGATCACAAATTTGTTACGGAATTCACAAAATGCCGCCTCGACAAAAACGTCTTTAGTAAGTATGCATGTTTGTTTTCTTAATGTTTAGCAGTGGCCAGATCTAAAAATAGTCCATCAACCAAAATTTTTTGAAATTTATACAGCTTATTTGTTATCTCTTTTCAAAGGAATATTAGACTAGATAAGTATATGATTTTATAAATAAAATAAATGTATTCCGATGATCGAATGTTCTAGTTGTATACCAGAAATTAACAGTTTTTAGGTATTCATACTAATACTTCAGTGTTAATGAACACAGAAAAAATTATTACTAGAAATTATTCAAACAAACACTTGCTTATTTTATTTTTAAGTTTTATTACTCTTTTTGTTTGGTTCTGTTAATAGTTTTGTTTGGATGTTATGTTAATAATAGCAATGTTGATAACTCTTGAAAAATTAAAAATACGCTCGTAAATATTGCTTTGATATCATTCTTACATATGACTAGAAATTACTGGCATTGAAATTAACGAAATCGTCATATTAGTTAATTATGGTATACAACACCCTTTTTGTGCTCATTGAAATATAAAGAAAAGAAAAAACAGTATACAGTATGCTGAAATTTATTTCATACAAAAAATGTTGTTAAATACTTCATATTATAATCTTAATTACTTCATAATAGAAATGGAAGTAAAACGTTGCACACTGTAACATAAACTGGCACAGAATTCTTGATTGCATACAATCTGCTAAAGTAACTACAATGTAGTAATATCATATCAAAAGTAAGAGTACACATGTGTGTATGTATGTACATGCACAAAAATAAACAACAAACACAATAAGCTATTCCAAAAAAACCACCACCTTTTTGCTAATATGAAATTTTGTGAGAGAGAGTGAGATTTAAATCTGATAGTGAGAA
This sequence comes from Gymnocheta viridis, assembly GCA_956483585.1. Taxonomy (NCBI): domain Eukaryota; kingdom Metazoa; phylum Arthropoda; class Insecta; order Diptera; family Tachinidae; genus Gymnocheta; species Gymnocheta viridis. The sequence goes on from OY101443.1 coordinate 37,233,779, forward strand.
GAATGGTCTACTTATTCTCATGGTGATATTTGCTTATGTTTATGTTCTTAACTGCAGACCGTAAGCCGCTTATTTTTAAGCATTTAATTATATGACAAAACAAGTATTTGAAGCTTTTCGCCTGCATCATCTATTGTAGTTATTAAAACTTCTTAAAATATATCTAAAAACTAACTGTAAAATAATTTTGTATCAACTATTTTAGCTGACAAAAATCTTGTAAGTTTGATTTTTATAAAAGTGTCAAATGTTGAAGTGAAAAGGTGCGTTAAAACAGAGTCTAAATAGTACATATTTTTTAAATAATAAGTGACATAAGGACAGGTATGTATATAAGCATGTGCATCAATTTTCATCAAACTGCAAACGAAATATTTCTTTATTGCAACAAAATCACTACCAACTACAATATTCACTACATGGCCTATGAATTCGGAAATATTTCAGATATATATAAAAGTATTAATATAAAGGACATCGTTGGACCACCGGTTGGAAAAATACAGTCTACAATTGGTTTATCATTTCTTAAGCTAAAGGAGCTTTATAAAAATATATATAATTAAAAATGGATAACCTTACAGATATGCACCTAATTAGCCTTTTGAATAGATGGAATTTGGGCCACTTGCATGATAGGTTAAACGGTAAGTATCAATTTCAAAAATATTCAATTATAGATTAAAAATAAATACTTAACTATCTTTTTTTACAGAGCAAGCCATTACTGTAGACCTTTTCAGAATGTTGAAAACGTATCATATTGAAAAGCTTTTGATTAATTTTCCTATAGGAGATCAAGTGAAATTTGAATATTGTTTAGAAAAATGGAAAAAGGATAATGAACCAGTCGACAACGCTCTGTGTAAACAGCTAAACGATTCTAATTTCATTAAAAAGCCTAAAGTTTCTGTAATGGAAATACTAAATAATACATACAACGGAAGAGCAATTTTGAATTTTTACATCAAAAACGAAATTCTTTACGACGAACAGAGAAATCTATTAATAAGCACAATAACAAAATATATAGAAGCTAATGGGTTAGAATGTAGCCTTTCGGATTGCGCCGCAATGGAAAAAGAAATTTGTTCCATATTTCCCTCAGAAGAGTTAGTAAATATTAAAAACATGTTCTGTTTAAATCTTTTTGGTCACCATTCTGTATTTTTTTAGGAACTTTATACAAATGGAAGAAGAGGAAAAATTTATAATAAACTCTCGCATTTAAAAAGACTTTCGAAGGATATCCTAAAAAACGATAATACTCCATACTCAGAAAGTATTTTAGAAGGTATGTTGAAAATTATTAATTATTTAATTTATTAGTTATTCAGTTTTATTAACTTTAATTTCCCTTGTTAAGAATCAGAGGAAAATTACACATTATGCTTGCACCACCTTAAAAGTGACTCCATTACGGCAGAAGAATTCGACCTCTATTGGCGGAAATGCGCCCCATTCCGCTTTAAGCAAATCTCTGAGTCAAAAAGTTCTGTCGAAATTTTTAAGTTATGGCCGGGTTATATAAAACCTTCTGGTTTTCACCTAGTAAGTCTTTCGTATCAGTTATAATATGCATACAAAAATATATGTTTTTGGACAATTTCTTTATTTTCAGATAGATATTGATTTTATCTTGAAATTTCCTATGGCAAAAACTTTAGATGACAGGTGGTCACAATATGAACACAAAATTTTACATTTACTAAAAACTAAAACTTCAAATTCTCAAATATCTAAATATCTTCAAGATATTAACAACATAGACAAAGGTTGGTATAAGATATCAATAAAAATATTTGCATGCATTTTAATTAATTTATTTTTATTCCTATTTTTAGAGTCTAAAACTTTTATGCTATTTTGGTTTCTTCATACTCTTTTTCCACCACAACAAAAGATTTCTACCGAACCAAGTGGCTCGAAAATACGGAAAAAGCATTCAGTTACTGATTCTCAGGAGGGGTTTGCTGTAATAGCCGGCACCAGTGAAGAATTGGATGTAAAGCTTAAACTGCTAAAACTTCAATGTCGCAGTATCCAACCGAGGCTTTTGGTTGTCGGCGAAATAACAAATATAAAGTCAATTTTTGTATACATGGATGAAATAAAATATCCATTTTTAACATTTTTAAATGCAATTGATTGTTTGTTTAAGATATTTTTTTTGTTCAATCTTCAATACCCCGAGGAAACTGATGTATTTTATAATTTCCTTCAATCCTTTTTTTATGATTTACCTACATCAAAAAAGTATGCCAGAGTCTCCACTATTAAACATGAAATAATTAACTTAAAATTGTAATGTATTAAATGGAAAAATTTAAAAAAAAAATGTATAAAAATATGTATTTATGTATGTATGTCAACACGAGTAGTTAACTCGGTTATATACATACATATGTATGTATGTATACATCTTAATTTTTTATCAAGAATGTAGTATTTTAATACTTTTAACTTTAAACAGAAATTTTTAATAAAAAAAACTACATTAGTATTTTTAAAATCAATAAAAAATTTGCTTTATTTTAACATAATTAATGCTGATATACCAAAGTATTTTAATAATATTTTTTTTTTTAATTTAATAAAACATTTATTTAAATTTTTCATTTAGTTTCGAAGTCAGACTTCATTGTCCTAAATAATTTTTGGTTTGCTTTCAAATTTTCCTTCAAACAACTCTTATCTAGTTCAGTAATTTTTTTTTTCAAGCACGGACAGATTTCCAGATAAAGTTTTTGTTGAATTGGTAAAATATTTGTTTGCTAGAAAGCAAAAAATTCAATAAAAATTGTATCTACTTCTGTTAATTTATTTGTTTGATTTTTTTTTTGTAATTTCAGTTAAGACTTCTATTCAATGAAATAATATATTAATTGAAAAAATCGGTTCTTTTTTTCAAACAAATTATTACAAATTATTTTATTTCAATTTACAAATTTCTTTGTAGGACCCAAATTAAACAAAAACGTATTTGAGTCACATAATTTTGTGTTTGAATTGAAAATAAAATTTTTTCTGTGAAGATAGGGCCGAAAGCTATATTTTTATATATTTTTACACATGTTTACTATTTTGGAAACATTGAAACTAGGTATGAATTTCAGAGTAGAAAATAAGTTATTTTAGAATTCTCTTATATTCACCTTTTTTTAGGAACTAGACATTCGGTGCTTTATTATGCAAAATTCGCTAAAAATTATGAAAACACACTTCAACTTTCAAAAATACTTCATTTTTTGTAGCGTGCATCACAAAACTTTGTGATCAATTATTTCGCAACAAACACGCAGGATTCGACATATACAGAATATTTGGAGTTTATATTTTATAGGTATGATTTTAATTGACAGCGGGCAAAAAATTATAAATTTAAAAATTAGTAATACAGGAATGAAAATTCAATTTAGTTAGCGGGATAATCTCGTGTAAACCCGACTATCTGGTCATATTCTTTTACTTTTCATTTTCTTTACATAAAACCTGTCTTTATCAAAATTCTTTTTTTATAGCTGAAAACCCAACTTCAATAGATCTTACCTTTTCAATTATACATACTAGATTAATTGTTGAACCCATGTCAACATGTAATTCCCCAGATCCTAAAATAAATGCTTCTGGGACAACCACTTGAAGGTTTACAAAATGTGAAATAATGCCTGTGGGTGTTGAAACCTTTAAAGAAACAAATAATCACTTAACATTAGTATTAGTTGCGATATAAAGATAAAATATTATTTTTATTGCTAAATTATATATAAAAAAGAGTTAGAGGGCATTAGCAATAATGCACGCCTTAAATAGGAAACCAAATACATAAATAACTGTTTAATCATCAAAACGAAATAAAACGTGTAGTATATATAATTATGTTTATTGACCCTTGAGTAAATACATAAATTATTTTGGGTTAAGGTTTTAACATTCACTTCAGCACAAAAATATAAATGTGAGAAAAAAAGGAAACATCGGCACATAAAAAATACATTGGTCACCCAGGTACGAGACTACTAACTTACGCATAAGAACATATGAGTAAATATAAAAATACATATCCATGTATGGGTTATTGCATACAATTTTTATCACAACCGTTTTATAACTTCGAGAGAAAACATGAAAAAAGTTTACACAATGTTACAGTTACTCCAAATAGTAAAGGAATCTGAGCCATTGACGAGAAATTGCAGTTTTTAGTTAGAAAACTATACGAAATTTCAAGGAGATGGGGACATATGACATTGATTTCGACGTTTTTAATTATTATAACTTTTTCGTGTGTTAAGCTAAGTACTCTGTTCATCATTTCGTGCGAACTGCTGTCAAAAGTCCATATAAAAAAAATTCATGCGAAATAATTGCAAAAAAAATGGCCGAAGTTGTACTCTGTTCAAATTGTGAAAACATACGAAATGTTTCTGGCAGCATGATTTTTTCAAATACAACATGTTTCTGGCAACATATTTTCCAACTGCGAAATAATGTAAGCACCACTTATTTCGTGCAGAATTGCAAACAACAGATGCTCAGCTTTTAATTAGCATTGAATTTGTTGCGCACAATTAACTAAAATAAAGGAAAATAGTGTGAAAATAACATAAAATGAAGGTACATATGTTATTGAATGAGAACGTGTGTCTTCAAAGCAGCACAAGCTCTTAAAATTATTTTGTTCTCCATTTGTTTTCACACATGGTTTTTGTTTACATAAGAAAAACAATGTTGCTTACTTCAAGGCAATAAAAACGATAAATTTCTTCTAAATCGTAGTGTTGTCACCACTGGCTAATTGTCAAAATTTTCAAACGAAATAATCAATGTTGCTCAACATTTTTCGCAAATTCAAACAGAGTACTTAGCTTTAAGTATTAAATAATATGAGATAAATATTATAAGCCTGCATACAGATGTATATAAAAATATATCTGTGTTTGTATATTTGTTTAATATTTTGTTTGTTTGTTACTTTCTACGAGAGCTATCTTTTTGAAATTTTGATACTATTTTACTCACAACTGGGAAATGTAAATATGCTTATTTATTTTATTTGATAATGCGGTGAAATTCAAATCTATTTTTAATTTCCTTATATCAGCACAACTGTGTTAACTCTCAGAATAAAAAGAAGTTTCAAGCTAATTACTGATGGAATTCGATGGGAGAGGAAAAACATCCAAAAATCTGCCACTAGATTTTTTGTATCAAATTACACCTAAAACTATCAAAAACTTAATCTTTCAGTTCAAATAGCACGTTTAATAGTTTTGGCCAGCTTTTTAGCTCAAATACTCCCCTGTGCGACATAGCATAGTGAGTATACTTTCCAATTTTTTCTTTACTGGGTTGAACGTCACACAGTGGTTCCATTTAGAAAAAATGGGTAATGTATCTTTGAAACTTGCGATCCGATAACAAAACGATGTATGTAAGAGAGTATGATATTTTTATTTAAAGCAATCCAATTGTAGCAGGGTGTCAAAGAATACCTATCAAAAATATTATTTGTTTAAACAAATTTATTCTTTTTGTAAAGCTTATTAATGGATAAAGAAAATACATTATATTTCACAAAAATTTCTTTAATATTTTCAAAGATATTTGGATTTCAGTTTTCAAATTTTGATTTTTGGCCTTGACTTTGCTCGCAATTTTGTGAATATCTCCGGTAACAGCATACATAAAATTAAAAAGAAAATATTACATATAAAAAAATCAAAGTCAAGTTTTTGAAATTAGAATGAAAAATGATCGCAAGTTGCAAAGATACAGATTTATTACCCTTTTTGCTAATTGGAACCACTGTGCGTTGCTAGGAATACACGCTGTGTGGTCAATGTTTTGGCGTCTAATTTCACTTTCCACCCAAAATCTAATTGCTGGCCAGTCTGCACGATTATATTAAGTAGCTGTATTTAATTTATTTTGAAACTGTCGGCAAATGGAAGAGGAAATCGGAACACGATCTGACTGTAAATATTTCGTTTGTGAAAAAGGAATATTGAAGTTAGATAGTAAAATGTCTCTGTAGAGGACTGGACCTGGGTTAAGTTTTGACCGAATCGGGTAAATTAAAATGGAAAGTAAATGTAATAGTTTGTAAGCAAGCAATGTATGTAAAGATCAATACCGGCTTTGTTATTAGATACACAGTTCCAATGTGTGTGATGTGCATTAAAATGGCCAAAAATAAAAACGCCACAAGAGAAGTTTGTGAGTAAGTCTAAGTCCGCCTCAAAGTGCGAGGTATAAGTTGGATTATAATCAGTAGTAAAAACTACAGGACGTCTATTTATAGGGACCTGTATATACATATATATTTTAAATACTTTTTGTGTTAATTTTAGATAATAACTTATGAACTATGTTAGCTTTTACCAAATTGAGTACTCCTCTGCCATGTGTTAGTCGGTCTTCACGATAAATTTTGTAGTTTCCTAATTGGAGTTTGTAAAGCGGTTTTAAAAACGGCTCATTGAGCAAAAGTATATCAACTTTTTTGTCATGAAGCACGTGCTCGAGCTGTGAAACTGCTGACTCACTTGTTATGCCTTGAGCGTAAACTTCAAGTTTTACAAGACGAAATTGAAGACAAAATACATACTTTTTAAGTGACGAAGAAGGTAATATTATTTCAACTTTTCCTATAGATAAAATAAATTCATAATTGGGCAAGCCGGTGCAGAATTTCAAGTCAATATTGATAAACAATATTTGGAAGTATTCGAAAAAATTATTTTCATTTATTTAAATTTAACACAACAGTTGTTTTAGGAACTAAAATCACATTTGAAAGTTTTGCGAGTATTTATTAATGTATCTAAGGAAGATATGAAGGAAGCTATATCCCCAATTGGACTTGGTGCATGTTTTAGGGAAAATTTGTTTAGTTGTGGAAGAAGTGTGGGTAAAATATGAAGTTTAACTTTATTTATTAATTATCATAGTGTAGAATTGATGATAAAGTTAAATCTGAAACAGTTATCAAGAGAGCTGTTAGTACACCAACATCGGGAACTGTATAAATGTGATGGAACTTCTAAGCTATTAAAGTTAATGTTTTAAATTCTATATTTATTTAATTTGATAATTTATTATTCTTCATTGTTTAATTTTAGAGCCTTTAGCACATTTTAAAAGATATTTTCTACAACGACACAAAGCTATCACCAAATGATTTACCAACTAGCCCGCCCACCATTGCAATTTTTTAAAAATAATAATGTTAAAGTATATTTAAGTAGGTAATACTTTTTTTTAATAAATATTAATATTCAGAATTATATGTACATACATATGTACATATGTAAGTAAGTAAATATCAAAAAATAAATACATAATAGAAACCGTTATTATTAAAATGTGTGCAGGACTATTTCATTTTAATTTTAGAACAACTTCATGTTGGATCAATTATTGCATTATATTAACTCAACATTATAATCATTTACATACTAAATGAATGTCACATTGAAATCATATAGATTCTATTCATAATTTAGGTTGTTTCAAACAGAAATAATTTTGATTCAACAGGATTCGACATGTTATTTTTATATGGGGTGCATTTAGATTCAATTCGACTCGCGTTTACAAAAACATCGGCTGTTGTTGAATTAAAACTACAACATATTATTGCTAGTTATTGAAGAGTCGTGTTGATTTACCAGGAAACCCCTAAGAGAAAATCATAAACGAAATATGTAAAATAACCCTTGTTTTCGCTTGTTTTATATTATCAATTATTTTTTTCGCTGTGTAACAACCAGTGATGCCAGTTTACCCTTTTCGAGCCTCAAAAAGGGTAAATTTTATTTTAAATTTTAAATTAAGACAAAATTACATTGATTGAAATCCAATGATAAAAGCTTTTAAGTTAGAAATGGACAAATGTTGAGTTAACAGTTCAGATCTAGGTGGAGGTGTGACAATCAAAGAATGCGCTGCAAGAAAAATGCATAGTCAAACATCCAATAAGGTAGGCACAAATTTTGTGAGGCTGCAGGTAATTGGTAGATCAGACTATATACTTGAAAGCAATCATTATACCGGGATTAGTCTACGACTGAAAGTTGACAGGACAAGTAATCTTAAAACACTTCATACATGAAGTTGAAAAACTTTAAATTATTTGACCTGTTTCAGAAGTCAACCACAGCAAAAAATTTCGTGGAAGGTGATTCCAGGGACTTTATAGTTTATACGGCAGTATACAGAGAAGCGAAAATATAAAAAATTAGCTTTTCATGATGCATGCGAGTCTAAACTCAAAATGGATAAAAGCAAACCGTACAACTAAGAGATTCAACTCCAAACACCAGAACTGGCTTAATACATTGACAGATGATGAACCTAGCACATCAACCGGACGTGCAAGAGGAAGGCAAAGAAAAAAACATGGAGGGGTGTTCAAATTCCACAAGAAAGAAGCTGGTTCCACCAATGATTTGGCCACGGAACATTTATCGCAAGCGCTGTCTATTAGATTTACAAAGGATGATAGGAAAGTGAGGTAATGACTGAAGAGGATTAAGGAACGCATTCCCACGCCCCCAAATGAAACCCTTAAAAACTGTAGTTCCGAAGAATCTTTGGCTCTATTTATGGACTAAGTACTTTTTAAAGAGAAATATGAGATACTACGGGTATCTTTAAGACAACATGGAGCTAACGCTTTTCCCGAATACAATAATGTTTCGAGAGCTAATATATATTCACGACCACTGCATACGGAGCTTACTTTGTGAAAGCCAATATGCAGATTCTTATGGACTGTTAGCGAGTCTTCTGAAAATGTGGTAGAAATTCTTTCTGAGAAACTGACTTTGAACAGTATATGGTGCTGCGATGGATCATCAAGATTTGTAATTTTGTAATTTATTTATTTATTTGTAATTTCCTATACAACAAGATTATATCTTATATTTAAAGTATAGGAATGTTAAATGTAAGTTTAAACGTTCACAACGTAATAGTATAATTAATAATATAATAAAACATCATAATTACTTAAAAATTAACATTAATTTTAGGATTACAAACATTAGGCATTCATGTATCAGAGAAGTGACCATATAAAAAGTTTTTAAAACTGTTTGCGTTGCTGTTTGTTTGTTGGTTATGTGGTAAAGAATTCCAAAGACGTATGCCATATATATAAAACTGCCATTCAGACACGCGATATCTATGTTTGGGTACTATAATATATCTTCCCCTTTGCGATCTGGCAAACCGTATTGAGGCATACAGGTAAGGTGGTGTTTTAGTATATATTACTTTATGTAGCAGAAGAAGAATGCGAACTTTGAGTAGACTTTCAAATGAAATTCCAAGTAGTTGTTTTGCAAAGTAAGACGTGCGATCCATTCTTCTTAGGCCATAGACATACCTAACTATATTATTGAACAGCACCTTGAGCTTCCGCTTACTAGCCACGTCACAATTTGCAAATATTTCACAACCATATAACAACCCTGGAATTAAATACGATTTCGCGAGCAATATCCTTATTCTAAGTGGTGTATATAACTGAGTCATCCACAGAGATCTGAGTTTGCCATACGTTTTTCCAACGAGAGAGTTAATATGGTTAGTCTAGGTTAGGTGATTATTAAAGATTATGCCGAGATTTTTGGCTGATAAAACAAGGTTGATCTTTTCGAAGTTTATAATAATATCTTCTTTTATAACTGGAGCAGATCTTTTGTTGTGGATTACGAGGCATTTTGACTTATTAGGATTAAGACAAAGACCGTTCGCTGTTGCCCAAAGGTGAATTTGTTGAAGATCATGATTTACCTTCTCGATATTTTCTTTAACCATATTAGTGGGACTACTCAAATATAATTGCACATCATCTGCATATATATGTATTTTGCAGTAGGATATTTGATTCGGCAAATCATTCACATACATGGAGAATAGAAGGGGTCCGAGAATTGATCCTTGTGGCACTCCTCTATTCAGACTCACAGGATAGGACCATGTAGAATTAACACATACCGATTGTGTACGACCATTTAAATATGAAGACACCAGCTTGGCAGAGGTTAAAGAAAAGTTGAAAAAGTGCTTAAGTTTCCAAACTAAAGTAGCATGATCCAGCGTATCGAATGCTTTAGAATGATCCAGCAGCAACAAGAATGAAATTTGCCCACTATCAAGTTCACGACGTATATGTTCAGTAACATCAATCAGAGCTGTAATACAACTATGGTTTGAACGGAAGCCAGATTGCCTATTAAACATTAAATTCTTATCTTCAATAAACTTAGTAATTTGCAAATAAAGAAGCCTTTCCAGAGCTTTGGATAGAAAGCATAATATAGCAATCGGACGAAATTCTGTATTAGTTTTTGGAATAGGTACGATTTTTGCGTGCTTCCAACCAGAGGGAAAGGTGCTTGACATTAATATAGTATTGAAAAGGTGAGTTATATATGGTAAAAGTAGCGGCAGAATGGTGATAACAAATTTAGGATGCACATCATCACTTCCAACAGCATCGGATTTGATGGATGTGAAGGCAGAAAAGACATCTGATTGACTGACACCAGAGAAACCAAAGGTCTCACTGATGTTGAGATTTGTTGTTTCGATGGAGCTGTAGAAGTTTAAGTTAGTTGGCAACATTGGCAGGTTAGTAAATAAGTTGTTTAACTCATTGACATCAGCAAGGGTATGGTTTGTTGGGTTGTCCACTTTTCCAATTCCAATTTCTCGAATTGTTTTCCACGTTTTTTAGAGTCAACTGCAGAACCGAAACGATTAGAATAATATTCTCTTTTGGCATTTTTTATTTTATTATTGAACTTGCTTCTAGCAGTACGATAGTTGCGTTGTAATTCTTGGGTTTTAAAACGTTTCCATTTCGAATAGGCAATATCGCGCTCATTAATTAATTGCACAATAGTATTATTAAACCACGGCTTAGTTTTTTTATAGTTTTTTTTGAGTTTTTATTGGAACAACGTTATGAAAAATGTGCTTGAGATTTTCCTCGAGAAAAAATAACTGCTCGTCAACAGAAGACATATGGAATATATTATTCCAATTAAAAGTATGGAAAAAATCACACAGCATATTGTAGTCAATACCATTAAAGTCTCTATAACTAAAAAAGTTGTCTCCAGACTGAGTAATAAAATTGTACGTGAGAAATATTAAATCGTGCCTAGAGAAACATGATGCAGAAACTTGATTATAGAATTTTACTCTTGATTTGTCACATACGAAAAAGATTTAATCAAAATTAAAATCACATAGTTCGAAATCAGTGAAGGAAAATACATTGAATGTAGTTACGAGTTCCACGTGACGATGGTTGACGAAAAAGTCGTTAAAGAACTGACAAATACAATCTCAACATTGTCATGCCCAATTGAGCGCCCTCCTTCGTTGGTACTGAGTAGCACAATCAACGGCGAAGTAAAATAAAATTAATAATAGGCTACTAAACTAAACACAGCTTCAAAAACCTCGTAATGTCCTCCTCGCCACCAGAGGCGCTGCAACACTGCTCTACGAATAAACGTGCAAAAAAACAAGCAGAGTTGTAAAGAACGAATGAAGCTTCACCTCCTTTCATATCTATCACTATCCCTTTCCACTAGTTCCAGCACAATGCATTGCATGTGTAGGGGTCATCCCCTGAGTGCTGGTCCAAGATAAAAAAAAAAAATATGTAAAAAGACACAAAGGAACTTCGAGAATTTAAACGATTCTACAAACGAAGAAAATAAGGTGCATGGAGTTCTTGTTAAAATTAGCGTATACGCTTCCACAATAGGGGGAACACTTTCATGAAAATACATCGAACAAATATAAAAAGATTCAAACAAGTAGGAATAAAAGTAGATTGCTCAAAGTACGGGTAGGGAACCTGAAACGATAGAAACCCTTCAAGGAAATTTTTTGAAAATGATGAGGCTTTAACTCGAAAATCTGGAATAAACAATAAAATCGTTAAGAGATTGAGAAGGATCTTGAGTCTTTTAAGGTGCAACGAAAAATTTTATTCTGATAAATATGGAGAATATGCTTCCAAAAATGCATCACCTTTAGCAGAATTATATCCGCAGTACATAAAATATTGTCGCCTATTAAAGATATAAATAATTGAATAATTGACTTTGCCAATTGGAGAGCTTTCTGAAGAAACACAGCAGTCCCTTAACAAATTTTATAAAAAATATAGATTGCTGAACACTTTCAAATCATCAAGGGTGACACAAAATGAGAACCTCTTCAACATGTTTGCAGCATCTTCCGATCCACTTATTTCATCACTGTGGCATGTAAAGTCACAAAAAGAGTTACAAAGTAATTATATTTCAGAAATGATTAGTATTTTAAATATACAGTAATTTTGACTTAGCTGCTGAATCAACTTTCACGATTTTTTTTGTGCGGATAAGTCATAAATGCTGTTAAGTTAAATGTATGTATATGCAAACACAACAGACGAATTTAATGATATCAACTTTCTGTGACTTGTTTGCGATATTTTTTTTATTATAAATGGCTTAAGTAGGATGTTTATGTGAAAAAGTTGGAACCATATTTCTTAATGTGTGCAGCTAACTTTGATCTTTTATATGAAAATATTTTAAAACGGCAAAATATTATAGTAAATATGCAGATAAACAAAGTGCACTTAAACAAGGTTTAGGAAGAATAATTACAGAAATTATTTTTAAAATGCCAAAAATTTTGGACATTTATCTTAAATGTGGAGGTACAAAAAAAAAAGGGAACTTAAAAAAGAATTTGTATGGGATTTTAGAGAATAGTGGCGGAAATGATTAATTTTATGCAGTTAAGTCAACCAAAAGGCAGATAAATCAAAATTAACTGTACCTTCTTTTACGGACTGTGAAAAATATTTTATAAAGAATAAAAATAAATTTTTTTTTAATCATTTCTGAAATAATTTTAAATTATAAAAGCCTTTAAAATGAAACAAAACATCAGAAATTAAAATAAAATATCTTCTCATAAAATTGATTTTTCCACTAATTTCAACTTTGCTAACCCATAAGTAGGTACCTAAGAGGCGTAGGACCCTTTTACTCATTTCATAGGTAAAAACTCAAATGGTGCCACTGTGGATGGCAAGATAAAGTGTTGGCGGAAATTATAAATTCCTCCACAAACTCGATAGCTCACCGTAAGCAACTAACTATAAATGACCGAAATTGCGAGGGAATTCTAAGGGGCAAATTGCTTAGGGGCTATAAAGCAATCACTATACACAAAGTAAGATACATTATTTGAAGGAATTATAAATTCCTCAACAAACTCAATGTCTTGCCGTAAGGCCAGCCACACAGCAAATGCTTTAAGCTGCAAGTTCATAGCACGCGTTGTCGCGTTTCATGCATTTCACACTTTCTACTCGTTGTATGCTCTTCTCAATATAAGTTACATGCAAAGTTTTTTGTGCACCAAGTTATTTGCTTTGATCAGCTGTAGTGTAAATATTTTTATCAAATACAAATAACCTTTGCAAAATGGTGAGTGAAATTGAGAGTTTAAAAGAATTTATTGAATTTGTGTACATAATATTTTGTGCCATTGCGCCCTACGAAAAGCTTTTATTGTTCAAAAGTCTTTCACAAAATTAATTAGCTTCTTCTCCATTTCACTTACTGAATTAATTTATAAAATTAATAAACATAACAGTACTCAGTACAGAGTCAGTACGTAAAAGTAATCGACAACTAAAATGCAAAATTTTTCGGTGAAAAAATTTTTTTGAGAAATTAATTTTAATGTATTTTATTCTTGAAAATTTAAATTAGCAACTTTTTTTAGCACAAAAATTGGTAAAAGTAATCTACGACACACCACCACCGGGTTAACAATCTTGTCGCGATGTGGTGGCTTAAGTGCTGGCTGAGTCTCCCATCCCAATCCAGGTGCTGTATATACATCGCCTGGCTTGGGGTAAGGATTCGTTAAGGCCTTCACAACTAAAGGTTAACCACATACCCCTCATCCTTCCCCAACCTCCTCCCATCTATTCCATCCTGTCTCTCCCCCACTTGTAAGATCAAGGTGGAGGGGGCTGTGCCGAGGATCTGAAAGACTAGTTAGTGGATAAAGAAGACTAGTTGATAGCAGCTCCCCCTCCGGTGCCAAGACACGGGCCGGTTGTAATTTTTCTTGTCTAGTCCACGCACGCCGTCACTGTGTGGATGGTCACACCCCTTACTGGCGTACTCGTGGGACCAAAATATGAACAACATTAATGAAAAAATAAACAATTTCGAATGAATTTCCGTCATTCGAAATTGCCAAACCCCGTCGGAAGAAAAACACAACACTTAAAAAATAAACAGAAACAAACAAAAACACAGAAGGGAAGAAGTCTCTTCAGAGGACGACCTCATTGCCTCCAGCCAGGAGACAGTAGTCGGCCTCTCGGATAGAGAGGGTAAAAGACACAGTACCCCACTATCTGCACAACGTGCCTTACAAGCACCAACAAAAAAAAAACCCATACACAGGCACTCGAGTCCGAGAGCCAGGAGAAGGGCAAGCCTAAGAAAAAGAGGAGCCAGAAAGATATCCTCAAATCACAGTACTCCAAAGCCGTCATCATTCTAGACTAGATTGCTAAGAATGCTGCGAATGGAGTTACTCATGAGCGTGACGCCGCGGATAAGGTTAAATACCAGGCTGTGGTAGATGAATACCTAAAGGTTAGGGATTCGATACCCAGCACATCCAGAGCCACAAACACCAAACGCAATCGCTCCCAGGCAGAGAGCGAAAAATCGCCGAAGAGGAGAAAGGTCACAGCGAAGACGACCACTCAAACCCCACTTACGTCATCAACCACAAGAAGGCCCTTTAACGAGGTAGTTAAAGACCAACTGCTAGTGGCACTGGTGAACAAGAAGGAGGACAAAATTGCTCCTGTAATAACGGAATGGGGGGCCATCGAATCCAAATTGGCGGAGCTCGTAATGGATTACGTAATCGCCAATAAGGACAAGCCGGACCTTGTTTCGACTCCGGTGAGATACACCGGGGGTACAGGGTAATCAGATGCTTGGACGTGTTCTCAAGGGAGTTCCTCAGTAATAGCATCGCTAAGATTAGTGAAGCTTGGGATGGGTTAAGTCTTAAACTCATCCCTGCGGGGGAGATCCCATTGAGAGCGCGGGCAAGGGTTTGGTTACCAAAAATGGGCAAAGACGGTGGAAGAATGCTAGAGTGCTTGAAGCTTCAGAACCCTAGCATTCCGATGGATGACTGGTCGGTCATACGTACTGAGGACCACGGCACCAGCGGTACCTGCCTCATCCTCTCCATTACGGAACCTGGCGCAACGGCTGTTGAAAAAGCAGGTTCCAAGCTGTTTTTCCGTGTGAGGGACGCCAAGGTCAAGGTGACCCGCCCAACCAGTTCTGTTGGTACAGACGAAGACGTCGTCGAGGTTGCCAGCAACCTTCTGGTTGGTATGCAGCTGGCAGAGCCGGCAACGGAATAACAGACAACAGAATGGCGACAAAAATCGCTCAAATAAATCTGAAGCACTCCAAGTGTGCGACAGATAATCTAGGTTCTCCTAGCCGAGGAGAATCTCGACATTTGCGTGGTTCAAGAGCCATGGGTGGCGAACTCCGAGGTAAAGGGGTTCCCTTTGTCCACGTACAATGTGCTCTATGCGAAAGGATACGGTAAGCCAAGATCATGCCTAATAGCCAAGAAACATATTAACATTTTTCTCTGCACACAGCTCAGCTCAGCGGACCTAACAGTTGCTAAGGTCGAGCTGCCCGAAGACAGAAGCTTCCTCATAGCATCATGCTACATGGCACATGACAAACCAGCACCGCCGGACGAGCTGAAAGCGGTTATGTCATCTATGGGCGCCAACGAGGACATCATCTTATGCTGTGATGCCAATGCTAGGCACACAATATGGGGTAGTAGTGAAATCAACGAAAGAGGTGTGCATATCCTAGATTTCATTAATTCTCACAATTTAACAATTTGTAATTCCGGCAACTCGCCGACTTTCATCTTTCCGAGCTCGGACAGATTCAGAGGGTGGGAGGAAGTTTTGGACATTACTCTTACAAACGACAAATTTAGATTTCTGATCGACAAATGGAGGGTGTCCAATAAAAGATCCTTTTCGGATCATAATTGGATACTCTTTGAAGTCAGACTTCAAAACAAAAATAAACATTGCTTTAGAAATCCGAAGAGAACAGATTGGAATAAGTTCAACGGGATTTTAAAGCAAAAACTAAAACGAGTACCAGAGATCGAGAATACGATAGAAGGACTCGAACACCATGTGGACATCTTCAACAAGGCTATTACTAGAGCCTTTAAGATCTCCTGCCCCTTGACAAAAGCCCGGCAAAGCTATCCTCCTTGGTAGAAGTCAGAACTCTCTATTCTACGCAAGGAGGTACGTAGGGCTTTCAACACAAGCTACGAGAATAAAATGTGGAAACCCTATCGCGATAAGCTGAATACATATAAAAAAGCTATAAAAATCGCCAAACGTAACTCATGGAGAAACTACTGTGAGTCCATAGATAATACCAGAGATTCTGCAAGGCTTGCTAAGATTCTGGCTACGAATCACTCTTGTCCAACTTTTATAAAAAGGGCGGACGGCTCCTGGTCAGATTCCTCTTCGGAATCCTTAGACATACTACTCAACACTCACTTTCCTGGCTGCAAGGACGTGCACAGTGCGAACAGCTTTATCAGTGGGCAACAAATGACTGTAAATTATGAGATAATATCCTCGGATAAAATCTCATGGGCTATTGACAGTTTCTCGCCGTTTAAATCGCCAGGTCCGGATGGCATCATACCAAAGATGTTACAGAGATTCATCATCCCCTGGCTTTCTAAATTCTATAAACTCTGTCTCTCTCTTAGCCACGTTCCGACTAGCTGGAGAAAAGTCAGAGTCGTATTCATTCCGAAGATCGGTAGAAGAAGTCATGAAGACGCAAAGGACTTCCGACCAATCAGCCTCTCATCTTTCCTGCTAAAGACATTGGAAAGACTATTAGACACCCATATTAGGCAGCGGCTATTGGGATCGTCAAGGCTCTCAAATAGCCAGCATGCCTATCTTAAGGGACGCTCCACAGAAACAGCTCTACACGAAGTAGTAAGTTTCATAGAGAGATCTCTGGAACATAAACAATACACTTTGGCGGCCTTCCTAGATATAGAAGGTGCCTTCAACAATGTATCGGTGACAGCCATCCAAAATGCTCTCCGGGACAATGATGTAGAGGATTACATCATCCACTGGATAATAAACATGCTGGGGGCAAGAAATGTCACCGCGAAATTAGGTAACAGCGAGAGGTCTAAATTGGCATGCAGGGGTACACCGCAGGGTGGGGTGATCTCACCCTTGCTCTGGCTTCTTGTTGTTAACACAATACTTTTCAGATTAGATGCCGTGGGGGTTAAAGTTGTGGCGTACGCGGATGATGTGGTAATAATGGTCTGAGGGATGTTCACGGACGTGATTAGCGATATCATGTCCAACGCTTTGGGCACACTCAGTAACTGGGCTACAGACTGTGGGCTTTGAAAGAGAAACTTTTTGCGGATATTAAAAAGCGATTGCTTAAAAAAAGTAGCTCTACCCTAATGTGCGTCTAATCGCATGACAGTATTTATGCATGTGTTCAAAAATGTATGATTGTATCGGTAAAAAGGGATGAAATTACAACAACCATACCAATTTCCATCAAGAATTTGAAGTTTTATGGTCTTATTCACAAACGATTAATAAAGTTATTCTAAGTCTAATGTTGGATTTTTATATAGGAAAACCGGTTTAATGTACACATTAACTTCATTAATCGTTTGTGAATAAGGCCATTAGTATTTTATAATAAATAAGATATATTATATACTTAAACGCGTAAGCTACTTTGAAAAATACAACTGCTCTGTGGTGTATGAGAAGCGCTGTGACTACCAACCAATAAATTGTACGTATGAATCCCAACGCAACTTTTTCAAAAAATTTTACAAGTAAAATTATTTCGAATAGCATTTTTTTGCCCATATTTTAATAATAGACAGACTTCAATTATTTTCAGTATTAACCTTCCTAAAACTCCATACAAGAGATCTGCTTCATAAAATTTTGCGTAGAACAGCTGGGGCCATGAAAAAATAACAGAATAGGACACATCAAAAAAAATTCTTTTAGCTATCCTATGTTGTGTGAGGCCTTATTCTTCCTTATTCTACATTAGCAGACGGACAGACTGACATCGCTCATTCCACTTTTCTATCTATAAGGATCCAGAACATATATACTTTATGGGGTCTTAAATGAATAATGAAGAAATTACATACGGAATGACAAAAATATATATCCCCTTTCCAAATTTTTTGGTGAAGGGTATAACAAACGGTGTTTTAATTGAAACCTTGAATACAGGTTCATGAGAACTTCCACTGGTTTGTGAAAGAAATCTTCAACAACTTTCCTATCTAAAAGGATCCCGAATATACTTACTTTTTGGGCTCTTAAATGAAATGTCAACCCTATACATACATATGTATGTGTGTATATATACAAAAATTAAAACAGAAAGAAAAAAACCTGAATATATTACATTTGCACTCACCTGACATTCATACATGCCGTGATCTCGTCGTTGCACAAACTTTATCTGCAATGTCCACATATTTGATCCAGGTGTATGCAATATGGCAAAACGTTCATCATTTGTATAAAGTTGAGCACCTGACGACAGTATGTGCCAATCTCGGCGACGTATCCAAGAAATTTGATTCTTCATAGTAGCATACGCACGTGAGCATGTGAATAAAAACCAAAAAATAAAACAAAAATAAACATTTAAAGAAAATATTCATATTAAATATTTTATTTTGAAAGTAATAGGGGGGTCAATTTAACAATCGATATTATGCCATCGATTATTCGATAGCTGATTAAATGTTATTTAAGTATTACCTTTCCAAAGTGAAATTTATTTTTGAATTATTATTATTTTTGATGAAATTGAATTATTTATTGATGAACATTTTAATTATTCATTAAAATGACAGTTTGCTATTATTTTCCGATAGAAAAGAAAATGTGTAAAAATAGAAGTTGAGAAAAAGTAAAAAATTTAAATTTGGGAGCCTTGAAAGTGATTTTCGATATGACCTCATGCCAAAAGCTATCGGATAATCGAACGCAAAATATTTACAAATTTTTGTCCTTAAAAATTGGCCCCCTAATGCATAATAATCATGTAATCGAGGTGTATTTAACTAGGTGACTGCAGTAGGAAAACAATTACAACAATACAAGAGCAACAGGCATATTTGTTTATGTAGTTTCATTGCGTATGTCAAAAACCTAACCCATAAAACAAAGAAAACAGATACAGAAAAAAAGTAAAAGTATTTTAAGTGTTGTGTTTTTCTTCCGACGGGGTTTGATGCAATTTGGAATGAATTTCCGTCATCCCACGTCAAATTTGGTTGATAAACAGACCGGTTTCGGCACTGAAGATGGCACATAGCCGAAACCGGTCTGTTTATCAACCAAATTTGACGTGGGATGACAGAAATTCATTCCAAATTAAAAGTATTTTGTATGTATTTTGACATTCGCAAAGAATAGTCAGCTGCTGTAATGCTGTCACCTGGTTAAATACGCCTTGTATGTAATGTAAAATAAATTTTAATTCGTTCTTCAAACTAACAACATTCATACAATCATCAGACTACAATGCAAAAAGGAGTATTGGAGCCAAAAAGCAAAAATGAATTTAAAGAAATCCTAAAAACTAAGTACGCAGCTCGATACACGACAACATTTGACATCATATTGCAAATTTTGATTACTTTTTGTTGCGATTTGTAGCTCTCACACACTGCTAAAGCCAGAAAAGTAAAGAATATTTTACATGCGTTTTTTTGTTTCAAGAAGTTTATGATAATTTTTTTGTAGCTAAACGATTAAAGGATTTTTTTAGATTTTGATTGAATTTTTTCGCTGAAAGATTTGATCAAAAGCTATTTTCAGTATTTAAAAAAATTCAAAATAATTTAGTGTTGAACAAATTCGTTTGTAAAAAAATGTAAGCTCGTTTTTGCAAAACAAAAAAAGGTGTGGACTATTTTTCTAAGCTCCTCCCTTAGCCGTTTCATTACAGAACCAAAAGTGCCGATTTAGTTTAGGAAAAAAAAACCAATGAATATTGTCCTCTTGCTAGTCGATAAGTTTCTTTTTTATTAATTCTTTACTCTAGCTTATATGTATACTAAATCTAATCCTAAAACATTATCTACGTCAGCACAATCCCACGAAATCAATTTTGTTCAAAAGTTTAATACAGTAATGAACACCGTGGAACTTGCTCACAGTACACTTATTCAGTCATTTTCAAATATTTGTTTACTTTATCAAACATTTCATATTACAGCAGGGCGCCAAATAGTAGTATACACAAATTTAGCACATACAGTGATGTACCAAATTATAGCACACATACTACACCCTCACCCATGTTGGTTTTGGGTATTATTAAAAATGAAACAACGAAAACAAAGACCCTGGCTGAACAAGAGGTTGTGTACTTTATCTTAAGTATTAATTGCCAAAAATATTGTAATTTGATAAAAAGAAATAAACAATTGTTGATGTAATATTAAACTTTACAAACGCAAAAAAATGTGTTGGTATTTAACTTATGTATTAAAAATTAATTTTAAGTTCTTATATTCTTTATATTTTTATTTATATTCTAGGATATCAATTTAAAAATAAATTTTATGTTCTTATATTTCTTATTTATATTGTTTTTTTATTTATTTATTTAATAGATATTTTTAATATTTACAAAGGAAAGTAATATAATTTTTCAAATCATATGTATGTATCTATATTTGGCTTAACTTAATAGTTGTGAGCCAGATTGGCATTTTAAAGCTGACTTTAATTAAATTAATTTATAAACAAAGTTACTTTGGTTCTACCAAATTTTAAAGCGATTATATAAAAGAGCGATTTATAATAAATCTTTTGTACTTCAAAATAAAAATAAACTTGAAAGGAATTTAATAGAATTCATTCAGTATAAGTTTTCTGTACTTTAAACATATTTCCAAATAATTGTATAAATTATAGTGATTATTATCATTGCCATTTAGTATATTTATTACTTCGTTCATGTCCAAAACGGTTTTATTAAAATATTTAACCCGGAACTCATTCAAAATAGGACAAGCTCCTAAGAAACGAAACGTATTTTCGGCTTCGTCCAGATTGCAAAGGGTACATAAACCAACAGAAGAACGTCTAAATGCTCTACTATTTAAATCAAGAAGACCTCCACGTGCTCTGATTATTAGACTTGTAGCACGAGACGAAAATTCTGAAGTAAGAACAGTATTTGTGATGTAAGATAATTGCGGGTATAAATCATGAAATTGAGAGCCTCTTGCATTCGATATAAGATCTTGTCTTTCCGTTGTTTTTAACAGTTCAAGTATTGATTTCCAGTATTCACACAGGGGCTTATTAGCATATACTGGAACATATTGAATTTTTTCACATATATTTACCCACTCCTCAGCCCAAAAGGTTTTCATTGTAATCATTTTTTCAGCTAACAATCTTGGTAATCTATGTTCAGGCAGTCGTAAAACGTAAGAAAAGTGTAGCTTTAAGGTATCAATATACAGGGAGTTTAGACCAGTTTCTAAATAAAATAAGTAGTTTGGCGTATTGTATGGCAAACGTAACATTTTCTTTATGAAATATCTAAATAATTTTTCCACTTCATCATATTTTTTAAAACCCAAATTTGAGCACCATAAAACATTATGGATCGGGAGGCAGCGACGAAAATTTTAAGTTTATTGTTGTTCGATATCTTAGGATGATTAATATATTTTGACCATGTTGATGCAATTGCCATTTTCGAAGTTGTTAATTTGTGCCCTAAGTGCTTCGTAAAAGATAGGTTAAAATTGAGATCCATTCCCAAATATTTGTAGTTATTGACAATTTCTATGTTATTTTCTCCAAAATTCCATTTCAGATTACTGGATATTCTTACACCACTACGAAAAACCACTATCTTTGATTTTTCCAAATTTACCTTAAGACACCACAACAAGCAGTAAGAATGAAGAGCATCAATCATGTACACTTGGAGAATCAGCCAAAATGACAATGTCATCTGCGTAGAGAAGAATTTTAACAGCAACATCTGCAACGTTTACTCCACCAGGAAGGAAATCGACTAAGTCATTAAGATATAATGCGAACAAAATTGGACTTAGTAAGCACCCTTGTTTAACGCCAACATTAACATAAAATGATTCAGAAAACGTATTTCCATACAGTACTTGACTAGACGTATTTTCATATGTAAGCTGTAGAATACGAATAATCTTTGTCGATAATCCCAAACTTGATAATTTATAAAAAAGCAAATTTCTTGGAATCATATCGAAAGCACAGGAGAAGTCCACAAAAAATGCGAATGTGTTTTTATTATTTATTTTGTTTAAGTGTACAATATTTGTCAGATTGAAGACGTTATCAACAGTTGAGTAATTTTTTCTGAATCCAGCTTGATACTCGTTCAATATGGAGTATTTTTCGATCCAATTTGTTATACGATTTAAAATTATTTTGTTGAAGATTTTGCACAGGGTATCAATTAATGATAAGCCACGGTAATTTGAAGCGCAATTTGGATCACCTTTTTTAAAGAGAGGTATTAGTATGGCGAGTTTAAAGCTTGTTGGAATATTTTCGTGTAAAAATATTTAATTGAGAACTGAAAGTATTTCCGTAACAAAACAGGCGGGAGCAAATTTATAGAATTCATAGCTTATACCGTCATTACCAGGAGACTTATTTAGTTTTAACGATCTTAATACTGATGACAGCTCAAAAATCTCTATTGGTGAATCGAGAAAAGCATCGATATGATAAGGCATACACCAGTGCATTTCATTTATTTTGTTTGTATTTTGCAGTATATTTTTAAAATGTATACGAAAATCATCTGAAGTTAGGTTACCTATTGTACTTAGTTTTCTTGTTTTCATGTTATTTGAAAGTTTCCACCACGCTTTACTGCAGCTAACGAAATTCAGTTGATCCAGGTTTTCATTATAAAACTCAAGCTTTCTGTTTCGACAGATGTTAAGATATTTAGATCTAGCAGAATTATATTTTGATTTGTTTATATTTGTGTGCCTTTTTCTATAATCTTTTAGAGCTTTTAACATCTTTGTACGGGAACGAACACATTTCCAGTTGAACTTTTGTTTTGGTTCAAATCCATACTTGTTCTTTGTAGATACGTTAGCTTCTTTAATTTTATTTTTAATAGCCATCACCATGTCATCAACCGAACTATAGTGAACATTAACATAATTATTAATACTAGGAAGTTGATTTAGATTGTCACAATATTTGGTGACTGTATTGACATTCCATCGAAGCCTTTGATGGCCCGAATCCGATAAGATTCTGTTGTTGTTAGATGCTGGGCAAATTATATTTAATTCAAGGGGCATATGATCAGAATATGGCTTGTAACTGATAGTAAAATCCTCAACATACTTAAGAAGACTGTGTGAACAAATACAATACTCTATAACAGAACTACCTGCACCTCCACAAAAACTATATTCGCCTTGAGCATCACCCGCTGTTCTACCATTTAGTATTATTCCCCCCAAGTTAGTAACAAGAGACATAAGTTGCTTTCCTTTCGGACTAAGCGTTTTGTCTTTCGAACATCTCGTTTCATTAATGTTTGGTAGGTCTTGTAGAAACATCGGTTCCAGTATTTGTTCTTCACCAATACGGGCATTTAAATCCAAAAAATTTTCAAAGCGTTCCATATCAGCTTTCCAATTAGTACAATTTAAATAACGTGGAATGAAATAAAACAAATTACCGTCTATCTTTGCGGTTAACAGAATATTATTTAGATGCGAGGAAAACTTCAAATTATAAATTTTTTGTATTTCCTTTTTGAAACCATACAAGCAGCCCCCACTAGCACGACCAGCTTTATGACTTTTATTTGCTTCGATCCAATGTAAACAGTAATTTTGAAAGTATGTTGCAAAGTGTACTTGTTTGTCTGCTATGACATGAGTCTCAAAAAGGAAGAAAATTCTTATTTATATTGTTGTTTGTCAAATTAAATTTTTTTAGCAGGTCCTTATGTTCTAATTTTGTTTTGTTTTATCAATTTCTATAAGTACATTTAAATCTTATATATCTACTACTTTGTATGGGCCTTTGTATGGAGGCTTAAACTTTCTTCTACTTTGAACTTTAACTAAAACTAACTCTCCGACCCTAAGATCTATTTTATTATGTTTCCCTTTGGATTCTAGTCTCCTTTTACCTTTTATTTGTAAAATCATTTCCTGTGTTCTTTGTAACTAGAAATTAAGTCTAGCATTAAGTTCATTTGAATATTTTTCTAGGTAGTCTAGGCAATTTTTCGAATTCCAATTCAAAAGGTGTGTAGTCCGTCTCGACTTTTGGGCAGTGTTAAAAGCGAATGAGTGTTTAAAGCGAATGAAAAAGATATCCATAAATGCCATTCATTATCCTTTACGCGATGACTCGTTCTACTGTACTTATTGTTTCGTGATGATATGGCTCGGAAAATTTTGTGTTATTTTTAATAATTCACAAACTTTCATTAATTCATTAGTGAATTTTGTGGGCCTATCTGTTTTTGGAATGTTAGATAAGCCTTACCTTATGATTAACTTTTCTACTAGTGCCTGTGCTACTGATTTTGCGTTCTTAGATTCAACGGGGCATGCAATTATATATTTTGTTAATTCGCATTACATTGTTAGTGTGTTTTCTTATCTCCGAAATATCCAATGTGAATAAAATTCATTCTTCTGTCAATCTATATTGTTTTATGGTGTTGTTAACTCTTTTTGCCATTTTTTATATAATTATTTCGATATCGTTCATCTTTATATTGTTATATTTTTCTTTAAATTTTTCGGCCGTTATATAATCGTATTTAAATATTTCATTATCATATTGTTACGTTTCGACCTTTCTGATAACGTTTCCTTGTTTTTTTAATTTGTAAAAAATAAAAACACAATGAAAATTGATTGATTAATGATGTTTTATCTCCTTTATTATCACTATTTAATAAAATACTCGAAGTAATTTGTCTTATCGACGTTAACACTTCAAAAGCTTTTCAGAACTGATCTATTTACTAAATACACGAAGTTCACTATGCCGTACCTTAGACAAGACTGACGTATTTGTGCCTTGCTGTATCGGCTTTTATACCAGTTGACTGTTACGTTTAAGGTTCTCGAACGTGCTCATATTTTCATTAATTTCTTTCCTCTCTTTGTTAAACATACTACGAGCTATTGCCAGAGTTTTCTTTTTCATCAATATAGATTGGAGTAATGTCTCTTAATATTTGGAACTTATTTCCACACGCGATAGAGCGTCTGCGTTTGTATTATTCTCTCACTTCTATTATTGTATATCAAAGTCATAATCTGACAGTTCAAGTCTAATTCTAGTTAATTTTGAAGATAGGTTTTATGTGAAAATAGAGCAATAAGCGGTCTGTGATCTGTGACGACAGTAAATTTCCTACGCCTAAAAAGTGTATTCTCCAATTAATATCCAGTAAATCCTTCTTAATCACGGACTTATTTTTCTCATGCTTATTCAGCGTTTTGTTTGCATATGAAATGCTATTTGGCAGTCTTTTGTTCAGTCGAAAGGTAAATTTTTTCTTAATCAATTATTAAGCAAGTTGCCGTTCCAGAAAAGTCTGGAATGAATCTTCTGTATTAATTACAGAAAGTTATGAACAGTCTCACGTCGTTCGCAATTTTTGGAACAGGACACTGTTCATTCACTTAGTATTTTGCTGGGTCGGTTTTTATACCATTTTTTGTAATCAAATGTCCCAAATACAAAACTTCTAATTTCAGGACTCAAAATTTCACTGGATTAAGTTTCAAATTGCACTTTCCAACACTCTGATGAGGTTTTCATTAAGTGGCTTCAAACAGAAACCAAAAACAATAACATCATCAACGTACAAAAATGCCTATTTTCAACATTCTTTGAAAGCTGTTAGATAGAATTTTTAGTCCAAATGACAGTCTTGCATATTGAAAGTGACCGCTGGGTGTCGAAAATCCTGTAAGTGGTCGTAATAATTGAGCTTGTCATATCTAGCGTGGAAACGTATTTAGCTCTACGTAATCTGTTCAATACATCTTCAAGTATAGTTAAACGAAATTTGTCATTTATTATCTTATCATTTAACCCAAACTCCATTCTATTGTGTCATAATTGTACTATGGGGTAAAATGTTATGTTGATAATATTTTTATATAAAAATATTATACGCTACAATTTTGATATCTATGTTTTTTCAGTGTGCTATTCTGAATTCGAGCAAATATTTTACTATCAATATCACTTTACTTTCAAAAATTGATATAATTCTGATGAAAAAACTATTTAAGAATATGCTGTATATAAAAATATAAGAGTAATGACTGAAATGGAAACAGAAGGAAATAATGTGGTTAGTGCGTGCATATAAAATTTACTTAGTAATAATTTATCAAATAAGTATTTGTCCGTTTTGAGGATATTGTTTTCCTTTAATAATAATATCTATGTTTTTTCTGTCATTTGAATTTAACCTTTATAACAGGTTTTATATAGCAATACAACAGGGCGTTCGCAATACTGGCTACATGACTGTGAATTGGTTACATGATTTATTTTAAGTTTCAAATGAGAGAAAGTTATTTGCAAAATTATGAAGTTGTTTGCGGATGAAAAATAATTTTAATTAATTAAAATATCTCCGAGATTTTTCAATCTTAATCAGATGATCGAATTTTTCTGGTATTTTGCGATTGTAGCAGCAAGTTTCTTTACAAATTTCGCTTCTATGTTTTTGGAACTGTATATTAGAGCTCAAGTTTAAATTCATATCGAATTTTACCTTAAGAATATTATGTAAACACTGATATATAATTTTGCAGTAATACTCTGAAGTAATTTTAAAGAAACTGTTTCTTAATATAATTTAATAACAGATGATAAATAAATATGATCGAATTTCAAGATCATATGAATATATAATCTGTTTTTTTTATCTTGAAGGTTTTCTAATCCATGTTTAATGTAAATTACAAAAAAGTAAAACAAATATTACTCCCAAAACTATTACAATTTGTTTTCAAACAAATTATGTTAATATAGAATATTTTCTAAAAATGTTAATGCATCAAGTTCAAGCTAAATGCTAAAATGGTAACGCTGTTCAACATTCAATAATAAAAACTGCTGCAATTTTTATTCTTTTCAATATGAATTACTCACAAAAAATACAAATAATGCTTAAATTAGCAACAATGGGTAAATTTTCCTTAAGTTCACTTAAGTACATTATGGCTACCTAAAAGTCTGTTTGAATTTGCTTAAGCATTTGACAGACTTTTCGTTCAATTTTGACAGCAGCTTAAGTTATCTTATGCATATTCTGGTTGGGCCTTTAAATTGTAATTAGTGTTTCTTACTGATAAGAAAAGAACATTTTTGTTTGTATACACCCGGTGCGTTTCGCTACACCCATACACATAAAAGTAATATTTATAAGTATAAATTAAATATTTTTATATCCTTCTTCAGGGCTTTCATTATTTTAGACACGGAAAGTTTATTTTGAAAAGACTTAATACTGCTGGTAGAATGAGAGAGAGATATAGAAGAATACTTCATCTCTGCCTTCGCCCTTTCCCAAGACTTTGCAAAGTAAACTTTCCTCGTGTAAAAGGGTATACAAAGGCTATTGTTTAATCAGGAGATCTCTAATATTATTTAATCAAATCATAGCTTTGCAAAAGACCCGATTTCAATACAAAGATCCAACCAATAATGATACAAAGCTAGCAAGCAGGAATTATGCAATTGGAGGAATTATGCAATAATCAATATTTCGGTCGTGCAAAATTATTATAGGACCCGACTGCAAACAAAACCATTCAAACAAAAAAAAAACGTTGAAAATTGGTTCAAAAATAGGAAAAAAATAGCTTCCTTCTTTTTTTAAGTCAGTAACAAATTATTAGAATGCTATCTTGTATACAACATTTTGAATTTTTCCACTTGGAGCATAAACATAAAAGCTCTGGGCTTCCCTACACGTGGGCATGCTACATAAAGATGTCCATGTTCGAAACATGGGTATTCTAAATTTAAGCCACATGGCTGAATGTCCCTGAGATTTATTTATTGTCATCGCAAAATCTAAACGCACAGGAAATTCTTCAATATTTTCCTGTTATTATTGTTGCATCGATAAGATTGTAAAACAATTTTTTAACTGCAACATGAGTCCTATTATAAAGTCCAGGTGGGTCAATATTACGTAAGAACATAAGAGAACGCGAACTTTTAATTGATGCACATGTGCTGAAAATTTTGGGAAATCAAACGCATTCAAGAATTCGACAGGATAATTAACTACATCCTCAATATTCCTTGCAGCATTGATGGATTTATAAGGCATTCACCAAATTTACGTGAATATTCTTAGCCGCTAGTACAAAACGGTTAGATAACCCCTGTGTGTTTCTGAAATTTTTTTCTATATTTGGGTACAAAGAGTGGATTTCGTCGTCAACATATTGTGTGGTTCGGCAAAAGTCAAGTGAAAATGTTATGAGATTTTTGTTGGATCGGCTGGCATATTTCCATTCCCTAAGTCTAGTAATTGCTAGGAAAATTGAGAGGCTAATGCATCATTTTGCAATTGAACACGAATATTGGTACTCAATTTCAATACGTGAAAATATCGTTAAAGAAATGAAGATTTAAGATACCCCCAAAATTTTGTTAGAAATGTTAATTTGCTTAAGGGTAATCTTCATAAAATTTGGAGAGCTTAACTATTGCAGTTGATCTGATATGGGAATAATATTCATTACTTTGCATGGGAGTACCCGTTTCCCTCTCATATACCACCAAGATTTTACTGAAAATCTCACGATATTGTCAAAGGAAGACACATCAAATTTAGGGAACCCCACTCTTATAGTTGTATAGATATGAGAAAAGTAATATTTACCTTATATGGATGATCCGTCTCCACCCACTGATACCCTCAATATTTTGCTAGACATTGCAATTTGATCTAAGAGTAACCCACATAAATTTTTGCGAGTTTGACTATTGTATTTGTGCTGATATTGGAATATTAATAATTACTTTGTATTGGCGTAACCGTTTTCCCATTCTATACCGCCAGTATTTTGCTGGAAATTACACGTTATTCTAAGAGTGATACTCACCGAATTCAGAAAGCCTCACTCGTATAGTTGAAAAGTACCACCAATATTTTTCGGGGAATCGTACTTTTTTGTACAGCTATGAGAAAATTAATAATTACATCCTATGGGGGTACTCTTTTCCCCCCACCGATGCCAGCGAGTTTATTCTAGAAGCTTTACTCGTTTTAAAGAACCGCTCACAGTTAATTTTGAGAGTCTCAGTATTTGACTTATATAGATATAGGGAAATTAAAAATTGCTTTGTATGATGAGGGCTCCCATATCCGCCAAAATATTTCTAAAAAGTAGCCTCTTTGAATTTCTTTGTCATCAGTAAGACATTTCTGAAATTTCAAAACGATCGGTCGCACCGTTTGGCATCCTAAAAGGAACATACAAACACAGATTCATTTTTATATACATAGATACGAGTAGGTAGATAGATACCTTTAGTTTTCTCTGTTTGGAGATTTGTACGTTTTCCCGTTGTTATATAGCGTGAACATTTGCATAGCCTCTTCTTCTTGCATTATTATTGTCATTATTGTATCTATTACCACTACATATTGTTTATATTATTTTTGTTGTAGGTATTGTAATTATTGTTATAGTTACAATAAACATTATTACTGTTGTAGTGTCTGTTATTATTGTTATAGTTTCGTTTATGCGTATTGTTGCTAAAATTTTTAATTATTTGTGTTATTATAATAGCTTCTTTTGTTATATTTATTTGTAAGGTTGTAAATGTATCTGATAGTTGTAGTGACCATTCTTGTGTATTTGCAGTTCCATAGGCCTGTGATAAGGTTTTGGGTTGTGCAGCTATTAGCGCGGTTCTTAAGTCACTATATAGACCTTGCTGAAAAATTCCCAGTGCCAACTTTTCATTCATAGTCATTGAGCGAGCTACTTCATTTGAACTTTCTTCTAGTTCTGAAATTTGTACTAATGTCAAGTCTGCAATTAATGTGTTTATTTTTTCTTTGTAATTTAGTACATTAGTAGTATTTTGCTTTCCGTTCTTGTTGATTTAATATTCTTAGTTAGGGATGTTTTTAGTTCTTAAAAAGTATATTTTCTATCATTAAAATGTCTCTGACTTTGTCTATCAGTTTCATTGCTACTACATATTTTATTAAGTTGTTCTTTCCTTGTTCATTAAGTTCAGTGTGAACCATTTCTATCGTTGTAAAAAAAAGACCAAGATATTTTGGTCTTTTGTGAAAGACTGGAATTATGTCAAAAGCCTTTTTACTATCAAAATTCGACATGATTACTGGATTTTCAATATCTAATTTTTCTCCCTTATGTTCCATTAATAATAGGATTGCTGTTTTTCTTTTGTATATTTTTGGGTTATAGATTTTTTAGCATTTATTATTAATTTCTCTAGTTCTTCAACAATTTGTTGCAAATAAATTGATTAATTTTTACAATATACATATGTTATATCTTGTTTATACTTTTCTTCTTTTTTTTTGTAAAGATTTTTTATGCGTTCTGGACATTATTTCTTACTATTTGTTTTTTTATATGTTGTAAAAATTTATGTATAGTGACAAGTATGAAAATGATTAATAGAATTATTATTATTTCTTGATCTATGGTTATTTTAATTTAAGGCGTATGCCTTTCTACTTTTGCATCTGCAATGCCCATGTTTATGTTTTATAAATTAAATTTAAGTCAGTCTTTTATTGTTATGTTTAAAGTGTGCACAAATTTTTTATTCTTATAGTGCTATTTATTGTGTTGCCATCCGGCCTTCTTTAATTCAATCAGTTGTTGTATCAGCTGCTTCTTTTGTTTTTTCCTTGGCTTAATTAATAATTATACGTTGTAGGTCTCTGCAGGCCGCCTGGAATTGCAGTTTTCTTCCTCTTTTCTTTTCCGTAGTTGCTATTCGCTTTCTAACATCTTTAAGGTCCTTTTTGTGCTTGTCAAGTCCGGTACTGTTCTAATGATATCGGCTTAGGACCGACTTTCTTTGGCGTGGGATTATTGATCGGTAGCGTATGTGTAGTATTTAATGTTTCTGGAACGTATTCCTCTTCTACTAAGAATCTCTGCCATTTATTATAAATAGTGACTACTTCCTCTTGAGTCATCTGTTCTTCTGCTATAATATTTCGTAAATATTTATTTTGATATTCTTTTCATTTGGCAGGACTCAATATGAAATATCATTATCTATTATAAACAAATTTTATTTTAATTTTGCAGGAAATTATTTTAATTACGCAGGATCTTTTTATTTTGGCAGGATCGCCATGTAGAGTATTTTTTTAAGCTCATCGGCCGTTTTATTCCAGCAGCAGTAGTGCCGATTTAGTTTAGAGAAAAAAAACGAATGATTCCTGTCCTCTTGCTAGTCGATAATTTTCTTTATTTTATTAATTCTTTACTCTAGCTTATATGTATACTAAATCTAATCCTAAAACATTATCTATAATCCCACGAAATCAATTTTGTTCAAAAGTTTAATACATTAATGAACACCGTGGATCTTGCTGACAGCGCACTTATTCAGTCACAGAGTTCCTTTTCATTTTCAAATTTTTGTTTAGACGGGGTTTCCACAGTCAAAGTTTACTTTGCAGAGTTTGAATTCAGCTGGGAAAAAGACAGAGAGACGAACATTTTCTTATTCTGTCTTTCTCCCAGCTGAATTAAAGTTTGACTGTGGAAAAGCCGTATTACTTTATCAAACAGTTCATATTAGCCCAAGTTCACACACTTTAACTTTAGCTGCACAACTCGTAATTCAACTGTAAGAAAAAAGATATATTTGTATTTCTCTCTCCGTCTTTCCTTTACCATCATTGTGCAGCAAAAATTTGAGTGTGTGAGCAGGGGCTTACAGCAGCGCACTTAATAGTAGTGTCCACAAATTTAGCAAATACAGTGATGTACCAAATTATAGCTTATATACTACACAAGATTTTTAAAAGTGAAAGTAGCTGCCTTTTGTTTAAGAGCACTTTTGAAATAACTCCACAAAACTAATAATTACTGTCACTTTTCTTTAAAATCCTGTACAAATTCGTTTTCAAGTGTTGGTAAAATTAAATTGAAATAAAAGTTTTGTTTTGGTTTTTTATCTGATTTTCTTTTTCACTGAGCAACTCTAGTTTGCTCCAAGTAGTTCCAAGTTTTTAAATTATTATTACTTATATACTACTTACGAGAACGTCTGGATATAGGTTTATTACTAATTTTAATATGTTTATATGTACTTAAAATAATAATTTATTCCCATAGTGCTTTGGTGCAGTGAAACGCGTGTGCCTAATTCAGGTGCAATATAACAACAATAATAATAACTATTTCTATTTCTCTGTTATGCCGATAATGTACATTTTATACTTGCCCTTGCATATTTCTCAACAGATTGCCAATTGACCACTGTTAGTATGGTTCAAGGTTTGGATGATATTTGATTCTTTAAATTCTGTGCAAGCGCTTAAAATGGTGCAAACGTGTTATATTGTATAAAAGAATGCAATAATGCTACAGTGCCCTTTTTGTACCTACACATTTAAGATAAAAAAATCAACATTATTGGGATTTTAAAATTATTTTCATACAATAAATCAACTTTAGCAGCGTTTTGTTTAAGTGCATCTTGTATACCTGCACAATAACTAATTTAGCGGTTTAAAGTATTTTCATTGCTGCTAATGCTAAATCATCAGTAGACCTTAAACCATATTTTTGAAAAGTTCAAATCTCTTATCTTATACATAAACTTTTAAAAATCCAATGAGAATTACAAAAATTACAAAAGCATAAGCATTGAGGTTTTAAAAACTTTTTCGAAACTTTACAAGAATATGGTTTAAGGACTACTGATGATTTGGCATTAGCATCAATGAAATGCATGTATATAGAGTAGATAAAAAACCCTCAACAAACAAAAGTTTTTTAAAATTTTTGAAAAAAGATATCGAGCGATTGATAAATAAAAAAAATAGTTCTGCACACATTAAAAAATATGCCGGCCACTTTTTCAAATAAAAAACCAACATAAGCCATTAAAAAAAATCGCAAACAAGTCACACAAATCGCAAGTTGTCATCATCAGAACACTGATTAGATAATTTTAAAAAATTCCCAAAATTCTTTATCACTGTTTGTTTGTCAAACAGCTTTTAAATAACGTTAAATGGAAACATGACAAAATATATTTTCCCTGTGGTCACAGTCAAACTAATTTTTTCCGCTACAAAACATTTGATAAAACATTTGAGGAGGAAGAACAAGCACTATGAAATTTCTTTCACACTTCGCTCAAATGCAGCGCTAGTCCCGAAAGGGTTAAGAGAGAGTTCTTACATTCCATGCACCAATCACAAACCGTTGTTTAAAGCCAAAAGTGTTGGGATCGTTATTTAAATTTGTTGACGTTTCTATAATCGTTTGAGCTTAGGAAGATTGACTGATTAGGCCAAAGCTTTCAATCCTAGAATTGGGGCTGCCAAGGTACCGCTAGGCCGGATAAATACAGTTGAGTTTCCGCGATAAATTGTTTTCAGAGATGCGCGGGTGTTAGTATGCGCTCTGGATACTCAGTACTCTATGACTTCTCACTTTAGCTGTCATCAGACGGGCGCCTGAATAACATTACCAGGAAGTACTTGGTCTGAGACCGGGGATTGTCAGATGCTTGGGAATTTCGGGCAGGGGAATCACTTCTTGCTACCCCACTGGGATAGTTGACAAGATCTTTCAACCTCTGAGAAACAATTGTTTGCTTAGTGGCTGGAATAATTATATTATAAAGTTCACTTTCATGTACCGAATTTGGTAATTCTACTTCCGCTGAATTTTTATAGGCTATTTTGGAAATACGATTTTTTAAATCGAGAAAAAATACATCGGACGCCTATTTGATGGCCTATTGTAATGTACATTTAATAAGACTCTTATTTCTTCTAGGTGTTTAAGATTCTGAAAATAATGTTGAATGGTTTCGTCCTTAGTTGGTCTATCAAAGTTTAGGCATTTGTATGAACGTTCAAAATCTTCTTTTATGAATCTAGCTTTGTTTAAAATAGCTTCAGTCCATAAAAAAGAAAGAAAAAAATTAGATTTTATCTAATTCATTTACTCTACCAGCGTATTTTTCCTTAACGATCTTTTTGTAATATATAAATTTTTAGTAGGAGATTTATTGCTGATATTATTATTAATATTAATGTAAGTGTCTATAGTGAGTTGATTTCCTGTCTGTTGTCAATAATTCCCAAATGAGTAATTACATTTGCATTAGATTTTTCTTATTTTGATTCGTTCTTGACCATATTGTACACTTATATATGTATTTTAGTTAGTGCCAAAATTATGTTCGAGCTCTATTTATTCAAAGTTAACCTAAATATCTCTATCTCCCCACAATAGAAGAGTTAAGTGCGCATCGCCATTCAGTGCATCTGAAATACACAAACATTAGCTTGCTGTACCAATTAGCACAACAACAGCTAGCGACACACAACAAAGTGTCGGGTGAAACCTGCTGTCCATGTGTAATTTAATTTTGGTTTTACTATTTAGTGACACACGAGATTCTTATGTTTATTATGAACATGAACTTAAAATAGTGAATTCATTCCACATTATGTTACTCTATCTACAACGAGGGGGAGGGCTATCACTGCTAAGACGGCTAGGATCTTCAGATCTAGCTTGCTGGAGTGTAACATGCTCGAGCCACGAAGGGAGGTTAAAGTAATATTTTATTTAATTGCCTGAGTTCTATAGACGGGTAAGCCTTAGCTGACGTCTCTCGAATACCATGGAGAAACTCATGGACAGATTCATAAGAGATAAATATTTATCGGAAACTCAGATACATCGCTTTCAGTTTGCCAATCGATTGACTGCCATTCATCACGTTTTATGCATGATTGAGAAGGCAGCGGACGCAAGGCAAATGGCTCTGTGTGCGTTCACCTACAATCAGGCAACCTTCGACAACACTTCCTAAGATGGAATTAACTTTGTTCTAACAACGAAAGGTGTTCTAGTTCTTATAAGAAACTGGATAGGAGAGATCCAGGGTGATCAAGATCGATTTATGTGACTCGTCGAGGACCCTTGAAGCAATCAAAGGTTGTTCACAGGTTGGCGTCCTATCGCCTTTTCTGTAGACCTTGCACATATTGGAAATCCTATTTGATCACCGCTTCCGAACTTATGGCTATGCTACCGATCTAGCTTTTTCTGTGACTAGATTTGATGACGCGACTCTTCGGGAAGATATATGCAACATATATAAGTTCGACTAATTACTTACAAACATTAATTGTAAATAACGATGACACACGTCAAAAATATACATGTTTACGTGGTCATAGTTGGTTGAATACTAAAAAGAAAACAAAAACAAAAACCAGACAACATGATAAAAACAGTTTATTCTCAGCAGCCAATGGCGCTGAATAAACGAGAGAGAAAAATTAATAAGTTTATACTTTTCGTATTCTAATTTGTTAAATAATATGGTTAAATAGTTGATATTCCTGATCACTAATATCCACGGTCCAAAGTGGTAAAATTGAACAAAGAACGATGGTGAGATGGTGTAGCGACCTCGAAATCAGTACTGATCCGTTCTGCTAGTCTGATGAATAATAAAAAAATTTTCTATATATAGTACTCTCTTAATAAAAATAATGAATTTATCCAAAAATTTTCTAATAAAAATGAAATAAAAAATTAGAATAAATAAATAGATAAACTCGGGTTTGAACTTGAGCCAAATTAATCGTTTCAATATACGTATATACATATTCTGTACAGTTAGAACAAGGTTGATTTTTTGTATAAAGATCAGTGTCGAAGACTTAATGGACAATATTATATTTAAAATTTATTTTATAACACTTATTATTTTTTACAAATATTTTACAAAAGCACTTATCAAACTTTTTAGCATAGCCAGAAAATATAAATAAATAATAACAAATGTTTGTTGACGTTTTTAGGAGCGACAGAGAATTTCACTCGTTCCTACACTGTTTAAAATAAAACAAGGAACGATGAACGAAAGGAACGACCTAGTTCCTTTCATCTTTTGGATCGGTCTGAACGATTCCACAAAAAGAACGATTTTGTCCAACTCTACTGATGTTGAAATATTAAAATCTTACAGATTCGAATATTAACGATATCTGGGCAATGGTTTCTAAAATAAAAAATTAAATAAATGTTTCCAGAAATTTCAAAAATTGTAAGAGGAATATTATTAGTTTCAAATTCATTTACAAATGTGAACGAAATACTTTCCAACCAAAATATAATTAAAACAAAAGAGAAAAGCAGACTGCAAACTGGAACTCTTTGCGGCTTAATCCGAGCAAAGGATTTGCTGAATTCACAAAATTGCAATTGCTTGCTATAATATAAATATATCAAGTAAGTTATTGCCAAAATCGTG
This sequence comes from Gymnocheta viridis, assembly GCA_956483585.1. Classification (NCBI taxonomy): domain Eukaryota; kingdom Metazoa; phylum Arthropoda; class Insecta; order Diptera; family Tachinidae; genus Gymnocheta; species Gymnocheta viridis. The sequence goes on from OY101443.1 coordinate 37,270,596, forward strand.
AGTCTGATCTCGAAATCGATTTAAAAGTACCCTGCTCTTCTTTTTTCCCGTCTTGGGGACTCCTAGGCAGATATTTTTTGGGAGGAAATGATCACCCCAATTGAAATTTATTATCTATTCTATATTCTTATTAGCCTGAACTTGACCTGGTGAGATACACGGGCTGCGCAAAAGGTCCTCGGGATCTATTCATCCCATTAGATACAAGTTTGATGTTTTATATTAAAATTTCATTCACGGTAACAAAAATCCGATGTTTTCATATTTTTAAAGCTCTAGGCTCTCAACTATAATATTTATTTGTGTGTGTTAAAGTAAAGTAGAACTCTAAAATAATTTATAACTTTTATAATTACTAAAGCTATTCTCATTATTCGACATCAACAATTCATGCATTTTCCAAAATTAACAAAAGAATTTTATTCGATACTACAAATTAAATAAACAAAAAAATTAACAAATTTCAAAAAGTTTTGTTTGTTGTTTATTTTTGGATGGTATATACACATGCATTCATTTGTGCTTATGCCAAATCATCAAGAATATAGGTAAAGGTCTACTGATGAGTTGGCAAAAGTACCAATGAAATGCATGTACATATGTATATATTACCCTCAACAAACAAAACTTTTTGATATAAGATATCGAGACACGTCGCGAATAATAAATTTAATAAATAAACAAATAAATTAACTAATTTGAACTTTGTAACCATTATAATAGTAAGAAGAAAAAATAATATAAATAAAAAACTAAATAAATAAACACATTTGCATACAAACATAAACACAAACAAACCCAATTTACACCCACTCTATCCACGCCGGAAACTTTGCACACGAGGAAGGCTGTGCCACCCAACTGGACGGTCGTGTTATGCGCCATCATCTGAAATAAGCAAATAAAAAAAGTAAACGAATTTATTTAATTTACAATGCATATTTTTATTACTATAAGTTATAAGAATTTAGAAAAGTTTTGTTTGGTGAGGGTTTTTGGGTTTGATCGATTTGTAAGGACAAAAATTTGTCGATATTGCGCCATCGATTTTTCGATAGCTTTTGGCATGAGGAGAAAAAATTCCACAACTACATATCAATAAAATCATTTTCGAGGCGCCCATATTACAATTTTTTTACTTTTTCTAAATTTTTATTTTTAAGGTTTTTATCAACACATTTTTTTTCTATCGCCAGGAATAGCATTATCATTTTCATTACGATTTTATTTACGAAATTTGTCGCTTTTTCTGAAAATATTACTGGCAGCCCTGCTCGCATGTGTAAATGCAAAAGCTAACGTCAAGAGTTTATAGTTTTTCGGATAATTTTTCGTTGATAATACGTACTGCATACATATACATATGCACGTCAATGGCATGCCAGTACTTGCAGCGTCGAATAATAAGTTTAATAATTATAAGTTTTAAAAAAATGCAAGTGGGAGAAAAAACCAAGTAAAAGTGCTATATTCGGGTACACCGAATCTAATATAGCCTTCACCAAAGTATAGATTATGAAATATTTTTGGGCTGTGAATTTAATTATTTTATATGGATAGTTTTTTGCTATACATATGTATGTAATATTGGAGCATTTTACGGGGAAAAAATTATTGTTGGCACCTCAAAATTATGAAATATTTGCTTTGTGTATATTCCCAAGACATTAAGTTTCCATAAGCCATGTGTTTGACTTCAGTGAAAATGGATTGTGGAAACTACACTTAATAATTTTATATTATGTGTAAATATTGTTACATTTAAACCTTTTCGTAAACGTTTGCTTGTTCAGGCTCTTTTAGTTGTTCAAAAAAACACAACCAGATTTATTTCTATGTACGATACGTTTATTTACTTCAAGCCACTATTTATTCACTAATAAGAAGAAATACTAGAAGTAATTGTTTTTTCTCTTCGTTATTCACAATGCTGATGTTTTTGCAACACTGATTCCCCAACTGTTCGTTCATTGCTTTTATAATTATTATCCTGTAAGGTTCTCAAACGTAGTACAAAAGTCTAGATCACCTTAGTAAAAAATTTATTTGAGTTAACACCAAGGCGTATTTAACCAGGTGACAGCATTACAGCATACATACAAAATACTTTTACTTATTTTTCTGTATCTGTTTTCTTTGTTTTATGGGTTAGGTTTTAGAAATACGCAATGAAACTACACAAACAAAAATGCCTGTTGTTCTTGTATTGTTGTAATTGTTTTCCTAATGCTTGTCACCTAGTTAAATAACCTTGGTTAACACATATTTTTATTTAGCTAAGTTATGTTATCGTTGTTTTAATTTGTGTTTGAATACAAAGTACTAGTAATTGCGTAGTTAAGTCACAGATGGCATACGTCCAACTTTATCAATGGCACTATAATGTGGATGATGAAGTAACTGAAGAATTCATGGCAATTTATACAACTATCAATTGATGGCGCTGAAGCATAGAATTGCTTTCCATACTTGTCACAATTTTCTCAAATAATCTTTCGAACTCTCGTTGATGTTTATAGAACATTCCTGAATGTTCTATTTCATGGTGGAATAATACAGGGGGTGGCGAAGCTTTTAGATTCGATGCCGTCAAAAAGTACAAAAGAAAAGTGCAAAATGGTTGCATTTTGTCTTCTATAAAGAATTTTGTTTCTTTTCATTTTCGTATTTGCATTTAAAACAAGCGATAAAGTGTGCTTTTCTAGAAGTGTGGGTGTGTGTTAGTAATACATAATCAAATTTTGAAGGACTCGAACCCAAAAAAAAAGTCCGTTAACGTTTCGACACTACCTGTTTATTCTACCATGTTCTATTTCTGTTATTTTGAATTTCATGTTGTTGTTGTAGAATTGATAAAGTGTGCTTTTCTAGAAGTGTGGGTGTGTGTTAGTAATACATAATCATATTTTGAAGGACTCGAACCCAAAAAAAAGTCCGTTAACGTTTCGACACTACCTGTTTATTCTGCCATGTTCTATTTCTGTTATTTTGAATTTCATGTTGTTGTTGTACAATTTATTGCGCCCATCTTGCATACGCGGTCGACTAAATTGTACTTAATCATATAAATTTTATAATAATATTCATGAAAAATTCTAAATATGAAATAACGCTGATGAAATGCTGTAGCAGACTTTGAAATCAATAAAAATTGGTTCTGCTAATCTCATAATTTAAATGTACTTTTTATTTTTTAAATATATTTTATTAAAACAATTGACTAAAAACGTACATAAAAATTCGTTTGTACATATATGTGTGTAAAAAACTTAACAAAAAGGTACAATGAAATTCATTTGTACTAAGTACTTGTACGAGTATATTATGTAGACAAAGTTGACAATTAAATTTAATGATTAATTCGAAAAGGTACACAAAAGACTTGTCGTGTGCACGGTGCCGCCATCTACACACAAAATAGCAGGTGTAGACCTAGTACTAAACCAGAGTAAAGAAAAGACTTGAATTTTGTACAGCGCGACATGAAGACTGGTGTTAAGAATAAAAATCATCATGCGACAAGGTCTAGAACAATTTAGAAGCTTTTATTAAAATTTTATAAGGGAGTGCAAATTTTCCTTTTCAACAAATTAAAATACCTAAAACTATTCAAAATTTCAACAAATTAAAATACTTAAATCTATTCAAAATCCGAACAAATTAAAATACTTAAAGCTATTCAAAATTTAAACAAATTAAAATACTTACAACTATCCAAAATTCGAACAAATTCAAGATACCTAAAACTATTCAAGATGCAACCAAATTAAAATACCTAAATCTATTCAAAAATGCCAACAAATTAAAATACTTAAAGCTATTCAAAATTCGAACAAATTAAAATACGTAAAACTATTCAAAATTTCAACAAATTAAAATACTTGAAACTATTCAAAAGGCGAACAAATACGTGAAGTGGAAATTCGTCGAGCCCATGGAACGCCACGAAGACGGCTCGTACCTAATAGCCTAGTTCCGGAAGAATTAGCCCGAGGACGAAACTACGCAACGCCAGCCACCAGGATAGAGGGAAACGGGTGAACATTCAAAGCCTCAAGTACACCATCATCAGCCCTACGAGGGGAGCCAGGTATTTTGCCAATTGACTCAGACAACAGACGTACGACCGATACGAACTTTTCTATATAAATTTATATATATATATTTCTTTAAAGTAGTGCAGATAGGTTAAACACCATAGCTATTTTTATCATTGTTCAGTTTTGGACGAAAAGTCCGTCGAGATAAGGGTGAGCTCACACTAAGTTTTCGACTTTAATAACAAGAATCGTTAAAGGGGCCTATTGCCCACATAATGTGGTAGGTGGTTGCCTTAAACTGTCAGGAAAAGAAGGAACATATATATGTTTGCATTCCAAAATTTTTCCAACCATAGACATACTCGTACATATGGACACGTCACGTACCAGACGGCAATTTTTTGCGTCCTGAACACCCAAGTTTGAATTTTTCTTTAGGCTAAGAAACCGAAATATTATATTTGAATTATTGTAACAGAAAACCCAAACTTACTAACTTCATAGGAATAAGTTGTAGATTTATTATTTGAGAAATAATTTACATGAAGTACCTACAAATATATTAGTTGTAACTGTATTAATACCTAATGTTAAATTGGTTTTTTCTTAATTGGTTAATAAAATTGTATGTCTAGCAGGATATGAGATCGAAGGTTTAATATGTTTGATTGCGAAAAGAGGATGAGTGGGTAAAGGTTTTTCTTTGGGGTAGGAAGGCGATGTAGATAACCCAGATGAAGGTAAGGGATAACCTTAGAAAGTGGCCAGAGGTTATCATGGCGAAATCATGCTTGATTTCGGCGGGAGGTCAGCCAAGGTTAGCTTACACCTGCTAACCCTACTTTCTTTTGTCAACTGTTTTTTATTATTTTCCGCTTTCGGGTTTCACAAAAATATTTTTTTTATTAATATCCGGTTACAAAGATCCTACCACCACATTGGCTGGCATGATTTTTTTTGTTTGTTGTAGTAGCAGCTCATCGCCAGTAACCGGCGGCAAGAACCACCGCAAGACGGCGAGCTTTAGCCGGAGCTGATCGCCAGCATGCCAGCAAGGCCGACTATCTGGTAACATTTGTAAATGCTAAAACACATGTCCAGCAGCACAGTTACAACAGACTGTCAGTTGTTGAGATCTGAATATAAAATTATACTTTATGATATACTTCTTGGTAACAAACTCTTAGTCATTTCTAAATTGTAGCAGCACGAATTAGATGACTTCAGCAAATCCTTTTTTTTGGATTAGATTAGAGTCAGTCGAAACAAACAACCTCTTCCTCTCTTTTGTTTTTATTAAATTTTGAAACGAAAATAAATCTTTCCATATTGCAGAAGAATGTGGGATTGATAGTATTCCTCTAGCAATTCTGTAAATATCAGTAAACATCGGTTCATTTAGTTCATTTTTCGTCTCTGATACCTTCGTTCAAAACAAGGCGTATTTAAACAGGTGTTCTACTTTTTTCCACAAATTAGAGGCTCGTATGTCAAAATTTGTATATGTTAACATAAGGGTTGAGATGTCAGTTGTTATTGCAATGTACCTGTTGTAGAATCGCCACCATCTATATAATTCCGCCTTGGGTATAAAACAATTCACAACGAATGGTTAACATGTGGTTGCCATATAAAAAATGGGATAATGATTTAAAATACTTTAGTGCAATGAAATAAAACAAGGAAATTATGAAATCGTGAGTGATTTCTCACTCACGCTCACAATAAAAAATTTTACTCATGCACGACCTTATATTTTTGGCTCCTGTTCATGTATGAGTAGGAAAAAAAGTTACGCAGAAATGAGTAAAGTAAGATTTGAACTTTAGCCAAACAAAGTACACGAAAAAATAACAATATAGCAAAAAAATCACGAAGCAATCGCGCCAAAAATATACTTATGTACGCTCAATTTCTTTGTACTCGCCTTCATACACGCTCACGTAATTGAAACAAAAAATTAATTAAAATGCTAATCACGTGAGCGGTGCCCATTTCTAATATAAACATAACTGACATAAGATTGGAAAAACAATACTAGACTAAAAATTTTCATATGGAGTAGTAATGCCATCTGTTTATTTCATCCTGCTCGAATATTACTTTCTTAATCAAAATAATTTAATTTTTCATCCTAAGAAGTATTGGTAGGCCTGAATTTTTCAACTTCTCGCTATCATAAATAGTAACTCAACAGCTTTACTGAGATCGCGTAAGATATTGATCCTATCCATCTCTTCAGATTTGGAGAACATCTTTTGCAGATGATAGCTGCATTTTCCTTTCATATTCATGCAGTCACAGACCCAGACTGTTGGAGATGGGAGTAAAAAAAAGTACACATGAATGATACACTCAATCGTGATCTTCTAACTATCTCTGAATGGGGTCATGCGAATAGGACCGATTTTAAAGTTCGTAAGACCCATTGTTGCATGCCTACGCACAGACGTATGGCCGAACATGCTGCTCCAACTAGCATTCAAGTACCTCGGTTTTCTAAGACGCTACTTCTACCATCTGATCTTGCAATTTTTACCTTTATACTACCTATATCCGATCAAAAACGGAATACAATTCTCATGTATGGGCCGGTGCTTCTAAGTCTGTTTTGAAGTTCCTCGACCGCATGCAAGAGAGGGCGAAAAAGCTTATCGGTGACAGTAAGGTAGCCAACTCTATTGATTCACTGGAACATCGTTGCAATGTGATGTGAGTTTAGGTATTTTATCGTTACTGTGATGGTTCGTACTCTAATAAAAGCAGGGAACTTGTTCCATATACCTTAACGTTTTTGAGTACCACTTGTTTTTCATTACGAGCCCATCCATTTGTGGTCGATTGGACAGTGCATCGTACCATGCATTACAAAGAAAAATATTTCGAATGCGGAATAAACTCCCCGCAAAGGTCTTTCCCATCACATTCAGAGTGGATAGATACAAATCGAATGTCCACAAACACTACTCCCTCTATCCTGCTTCCAATATCCTATTTTTCTAGTTGCAGCATAATGCATTGCATATGTAGGTGTCATCCCCTGAGTACTGGCCTTAAAAAAATACTATAGTGATCGACTGATCTGTTCGAGAGATATCGTTAACAAAATTTTTGAAAAAGCGCTCTATTTTAATAACTCCAAAAATTCCTTGTCAAATAAATTTTCAGAAATAATTTACTTATTCGAACTTGAAAATATTTTATCTAAACTTAAAAAATTGCGTTGATAAAGAAAGGTTAAATCGTTCGAGAAATATCGTATCAAAAAAAATTTCGAAACCTTTTTCTTAATTACTCCAAAATTCTTGTCAAGTCTATTTTAGTAGTTTTTATGGTAAAGAACCTTGGCCGTATGCCATATCTTGTTCAGTGAAGATAAAGCTTTCATATTCTTGAAAAGTTTCAAACCTCTTAACATCTATTTGTGTTTTTATAATTTTTTTTTTAATTAATATTAAGCTCAAAACCCTTTTATAAGCCAACTAAATTATTATTTTTCAATTAGATGTGTTAGCTGCATTAACTTAAATTTTTACAATTTAATTATTTTTAAATAGTTTTTTATTTGAGTTGTTTCAGTGTCGTCTATATCTACTTATTTCGTTACTTAGAATTGGGAATCCTTTCAATCGTATTGCTGAGACTCTAAATGAAAAAAATACAAGGCAACAACGGTTATGTTGAAATGATGAAAATACATACAGCTAAAAGTATTTTTTTGATCCCGAGAATACAGCATTAATCGGTTTGGACACCAAATTATTAAAAATCTTGAAAATAATATTGGCAACTATCAAAAGTTAAAAATCAATGCAGAAAAATTTTACGCTTTCGCTAATGAAACAAAAATACTGATAAAAAACGTATGTATTTAAGTAGCGTAAGTGTCTTGTTTCCAAATTAATTAATATGCTGACGCGTGGGAACGTTGTTTTGATTTTGAAATATTAAAGCAAACAACATTCCCAGACGAAACAAGACACTTGTGCTGACAAATATAAAATAGTTTAAGTATAATAATGAATTTTAATTTTAATAAAGACAGTTTGATCTTAAACTCAAAAGAAGAAAGAAGTCTTCTAATTTATTACTGGCGCAGTCGGTAGGATTCGCGCAAGAATCCTGTTAAAACGAACCTAAAATAACTTAATAATAATCTTGATAAACCTACGGGTCCTTGCAAGATTTATAAAACAAAAATAAACTAATTGTATTAAAGGAAGTTCGAATTAAAAAAACCAATAAAAAAAATATTTTAAACAAACTAAAAAAGTCTTAACAAATAAGCAGTGCAGTGTGATCAAATTAGTTAACAAATAAAAAAAATTTAAATAAAACAAAACCCAATTTATTATGCACAAATGAAAAGCATAAAAAACTCTAACGACGACAATAATTAAAATCGAATTGCATGATCATCCCTTGTTAACTGCAATAACAACAACGATTAAGCTGAAATTTTTTTTTAATCTGAAGTATTGAGGTAATTGCGATTGGAACATTTATGTCTGAAGTAGAGGACTTGGCGAGCAGAATTAGAAACATAAATTTAAACACAATGGAAGCAGCTAGAGAGAGAAGAGATTTATTTTTACAAAACATCAAACTTATACAGCCATTTGATGGAAGCAGAGATTATTTGGCGCTATTTATTGATGGAGTCTCAGCAATTGTTCCGACAGATGCAGCCATAACTCTTGACGAGCGACGATTTTATTTGAACTGTATTGTGACAAAACTTAACGGGCCAGCACTCAACACGGTACGCAGAGAGCAGCCAATTGAGTGGATCACCTTGAAAAGGTTACTTATAGAAGAATATGGTGAGAAAACGTCTGTTACAAGGCTTATTTTAGAAATTAATAATTTTAAATTTAAAAATAATGTGAAAGATTTTTGTGATAAGTTGAATAATGAAGTTTGTAGAATTAAAGATGCGATTAAATTAAAAGCAGAAGACATTGCTACAAGAAGTTTTTTGAATAATGAATTAGATCGGGCATGTTTGACTCAGATGAAAAGAGAATTACCAAACCATTTAAAAGCTTTGATTAATGCAAATTTAGCTACTGATCTAAAATCAGCAATCAAGATTTTAGCCGAAAACGGTGAATTAGAATCTCCACCGCAAAAGACGTACGGTAAAAACGGAGGCTATGGTCACAGCAATAACTATCATTCGGATAATAATCCACAGTTAAGGCATTTTCAAACAAATTCTTTTATGAACAGATTTTTAGGGAATAATCATCCCTCAAACTATTCAGGAAATTACAAACAAAACTTTATTCCGCAACAAAACATGAACACTTACAATTCAAACAATCGATTAGTTAATCAGCCACAAAATAATATTAATTACTCCCAAAATTATTTAAACCACCCTCAAAATAATTATGACTGTCGGAATCCAAAAAGACAAAGAGAATACGACTCAACTCAATCGAGAATTAAGCGTTATGGTGTTCCGGTCCCGATGGAGGTGGAAAATTTTCATGCGGGAGCCTCGGGACACCACCCAAGATAAAATTAAAAGTTGAAAATATATTATATACATTTTTAGTAGATACAGGATCTTCCGTAAGTCTAATAAGACCCGGAATATTAGGGAGTCAAAAGAGAGTAGTTGAGCCAATAAGTTTTAGTACTGTAGCAGGGAAAATAATATTGGATACCAAACAGGACATATATGATGGGAAATATAAAAAAAAAATTAGAATTTTATGTTCACGAATTTTCGGACAAATATGATGGTCTAATGGGTCACGACAATTTGTTGAAATTGGATGCGGTGATCGATTTGGGTAAACAAATTGTAAAACTTAATGGAAGTGTCTATCAGATTATTGTTGATAATTTGGACGAGTATGATGATATAATTAGGAACTTTGGCATAGATAAATTAGAAGGGGAACAAACAGATAGAAAATTTAGAACCAATCATTTGAATAATGAAGAGAAAACCCAATTGGAGAAACTTTTGAATAAATACGGATCACTTTTCCATTCCGATAATGATAAATTAACCTTTACCAATGCAATTAAGCACAAAATCATAACAAAGCACGAGGATCCGATATATGTAAAATCATATCGTTATCCACAAGTGCATAAGGCCGAAGTCAACAGGCAAATTAGAAAAATGCTTGAACAAAACATTATAAAACATAGTCAATCTCCTTATTCCGCCCCATTATGGGTCGTCCCCAAGAAAATGGACGCTTCAGGGGAGATTAAATGGAGAATAGTCATAGACTATCGGAAATTGAACGATATTACGATTAATGACCCTTTCCCAATCCCTAACATGGATGACATTTTAGACAAGTTGGGTCGTTGTCTCTATTTTTCAACGTTAGACTTGGCTACTGGCTTCCATCAAGTGGAAATTGATGAGGCAAGTCAGGCTAAAACCGCATTCTCTACACAGGACGGGCACTATGAATTTCTTAGAATGCCCATGGGCTTAAAAAACGCACCGTCTACGTTCCAGCGTTTAATGAACACTGTACTTAGCGACCTAATTGGTACTTACTGTCTTGTATATTTAGACGATATCATTGTTTTTGGCACCTCATTGCAGGAACATGTTACTGCACTTGAAAAGGTTTTTCGACGTCTAAAAGAAGCTAATCTAAAGCTTCAAGTAAATAAATGTGAGTTTATGAAAGCAGAGGCAGAATTTTTGGGACATGTTGTCACCCCAAACGGTATAAAACCGAATCCGAAAAAGATTGATGCAATTAAAAATTTTCCAATTCCAAAAAATGAGAAACAAATAAAGCAGTTCTTGGGACTTGCTGGATTTTATCGTAAGTTCATGAAGGACTTCGCAAGGATATGCAAACCCTTAACTACTTGTTTAAAGAAAGGTAACAAAGTCGACTGCCATAATAGCGAATATATTAAGGCTTTTGAGACGATAAAACTACTTATAACCAGTGATCCTATATTAAAAAATCCAGATTTTTCTAAAATATTTACTCTTACCACTGACGCATCCAATGTAGCTTTGGGCGCAGTGCTTAGCCAGGGAAACCACCCCATCTGTTTCGCGAGTAGAACTCTCAACGAACATGAGACGAACTATTCCGCAACAGAAAGGGAACTTTTAGCAATGGTATGGGCGACAAAATATTTTCGACCCTATTTGTATGGCAGAAAATTTGTAATTAACAGTGACCACAAACCTTTACAGTGGTTACACAATTTGAAAGAACCTAATACAAAATTACAGCGGTGGAAGATAAAACTAAATGAGTATGACTTTGATGTGAAATATATCCCAGGGAAGGAAAATTATGTGGCTGATGCCCTATCGCGAATAAATAATAATGAATGTCATATGAACGATGCGGCTTCTAATATTGCAACAATACATTCGGCTGATGAAGACAGTTCGAGTTGTATCTTTATATCGGAAAGACCATTGAACGTTTTCCGTAGGCAATTTATATTTAAACGAGCCCCTGTGCAAAAAGAAAGCTCTAAAATGATATTTAAGAATTCTAGAACTATTGTAGATTATGTGGAGATGACACAGGGCTTTGCGAAAGATTTCATTTTGAATAGGCTCGCCGGTACCACAGCGGCAGTATATTTTGAAAACGATAACGATTTTGTACTATTTCAGTCTGTTTATGCAGATCTTGTAAGACAAACAAAGGGAAATCGAATTTTAAGGGCTACAAAGATATTGGAGGATATAAGATCCTATGATAGATTTAAGGAAATTATTTTGGAGATTCATTTAAAAGGGTTACACCAAGGTATTGGGAAAATACAGGCAGAGTTTGGAACAAAATACTACTATCCTAACTATGTCACAGAAATATCAAATATTATAAATAATTGCGAATTATGCAATGAATATAAATTTGATCACAGAAATACAAAAATGCCTTTCAAAGTCACACCTCCTACGTACTATATTCGTGATAAATATGTTATTGATATTTGGAAGTGGGACAATTCTTCATACCTCACCTGCATAGATATTTTTTCTAAATATGCTATGGTAGAAAATCTGGATCACACCAACTGGGTTGAGGCAAAAAGGGCGTTACTGAAAATATTCAATACTATGGGTCCCCCAAAAGTAATTAAAACTGATCAGGATGCAGGATTGGTAAATATAGGTTTGCAGGAATGGTATAGATCTTTGAACGTAGAACTCGAGGTTACAACAGGAAAAACAGGAATAGCAGATATTGAGCGATTTCACAAGACTTTGAACGAAAAATTGAGAATAATTAATACTGGCAATGATCAGGAGCTGAAGCAAATAGCAATTGAACAAACGGTTTTTACTTATAATCACATCATAACACATTCAACCACTGGAGAGACTCCTTAAAATATTTTTTTCAACAGACAGCCTCCTAGAAAAGATACTCAGGCACTAAAAGAAAATAGAATAAATAACGCTAACAAAAATAGGAAAGATTATGAAATAGATACACGCTTTTTAGGTGCAGAAAATTCCAGAAAACGATTGAATAAAACGGCAAACCCATTTAAGAAGGCTCAGGTTTTGCGCAAAGAAGACGAAGACCATTATATTGTTAAATTAAAAAGTAGAAATATAAGAAAGTACAAAACGCAATTTAAAAGGAAGAAATACAGTCATAAATCTTCTTACAGGAATCAAAATACCCAGAATGATACTCACGATCCTGATATACTTCATACTGATGTCAACAGTGGCGACGCAAACCATACAAATTCAGGAGATAAGCAGTGACCGGGGTTACGTGATGTTACAGAAAGGAACGATAGATTTGCCTGATAAATATGATGAACTTATATTAAAAATTAACAAGACGGAAATCCAATTGGCGTATGAATTGTTGGAGAAGGAATTTAATGAAAATCCATTTTTGCAGACAACAATGACTAAAAGATACTTGAAAATAGCTGATGCTGAAAGGAAGTTATTTAACATTAGACACAAACGTGGACTTTTTAATGCTTTAGGTAGTGGAATCAAATTTTTATTTGGAACCCTTGACGATGAAGACAGACGTGAGATTCAGGACAGATTGAAGGTAATAGAAGACAGCACACTGACGCAGGACGACATTAATAATATTTTGTACCACGTTAACAATGAAACCCAATTTATAAACAATTTAAAAAATGCCACTAATGTACTACAGAACCAGATTGTTAGAAAGGTATTATCAGATAGTTTTTTGGACAATGTGAAAAGTTATTATGAACACTTGAAGGACATTCAATTGGGGCTAGTTCTGAGTAAACAGGGTATTCTTAATCCGAAATTAATAGACCCAGATAAAATTTCCGAATTGGACACAAATCAATTTGAATATATTAAAACTTCTTTGTGGCAACAGGACGATGTACTATATTTCATAGCCCAAATTCCTAATACAATGAAAACTTATCCAATTTTGAAAGTAATTCCGTTTCCATCGCCTGGCAAACATGCTGAGTTAAATTTTGATATGAATAAGAAACTTACAAATGTCGATAATTTGCTATATGAAATAAAAGGTTCAAAAATTAAATATTTAGAAAATAAGTGTATTAGAAATCTACTTAACAAAAATGAAACTGAATGTGAATTTATAGAGAATAAGAGAAAAGAAATAAGCTTTGTCGAGCCTAGCTTCATTGTAGTAAAAAATTGTGATGAAATAATATTAAAGCAAACTTGTAATAATTTTGAACTTAAAATAAAAAATAACAACTTGATTTTCTTTTCGAACTGCAAAATTATTATTAACGAAATTGTTTTTGAATCTCTTAATGATAATGATAAATTTTTGTATGTACCATATATTAACGACATTGCTAATAAAACAATAGTGGAGCTAGCAGATACTAAATTAACCGATCTAAAATTAAATTTGCATAAAATGAAAACTGGAAACAATGTTATCTATATATTTTTGACTATTACTACAGCCACATTAATTTTATTAATAATTTACCAATATTACTAAAGGAATTTAGTTGTAAGCAGTCAAGATATTCGCGAGGACGCGAACGTTCTTGAAGAGGGGAGAAGTAGCGTAAGTGTCTTGTTTCCAAATTAATTAATATGCTGACGCGTGGGAACGTTGTTTTGATTTTGAAATATTAAAGCAAACAACATTCCCAGACGAAACAAGACACTTGTGCTGACAAATATAAAATAGTTTAAGTATAATAATGAATTTTAATTTTAATAAAGACAGTTTGATCTTAAACTCAAAAGAAGAAAGAAGTCTTCTAATTTATTACTTGTATATATATCCGTGGAGACCGATGATGCCAACTGTACATTAGGTTTAATCTCTAGAAACGTAAATCAGAAACTCAAAAAGTGTCTGTGTCAAACAAGTTGCGGCTTTACCTATAGATGGCAGCAGAGTTATCAAATTACTCGTCATGTAATAACATTTTTATACCTTCTTTGTGAAGTAATTTTAAGCGCGTCATTATAAAGGCATTCGTTTTTGTGTCTCGAGGCCTGAAGTCATTCTCTGCCGTGATATTGCACATTTTGTTATAATTTCATCAAATTGTCGAAATAAACACTGCACTGAAATCCAAGAATATTTTTGTGATTTTAATAATAAGAGAAATCAACCATTAGAGATTTGATTCCATTCCTTCAATCTCTGCTTTTGTTAATTTTCACTGAGATTTTGCATGTGGTTCAACACTGCTGGAGGAAAGCTTTTCCTGCCTTACCCTTGAGTTGCAGAAACAAAAAGCAGAGAACATGTCTGTCAATAATGAATGAATAAATTAGTAGCAATTAAATTATATTTTTTGTTCAAAAAAATATATTTTATTTATGTATGTATGTATATATATCATAAATTTATAGATATATAAAAACATCTTCCTGAAAAAACTAGTAGTCAGTTTCAAATTAGAAAGAAATACAACAAAAACAAATTTATGCTTCATTTCACATTGTCAAGAATGAATATATTCATAAAAGTTTTTGCAAAATTAAAAATAACCTTGTCGATTTTAAAAGATTTAACTTTTACTCATTTTCGGATTTAAAATGTATCAAATTTTGACAGACTCGAACCCAAAAAAAGTCCGTTAACGCTTCGACACTACCTGTATTATTCTACCATGAATATTACTCAATTGTATGTATTTAAAAAAAAAGAGAAAACGAAATGACGATAACGACTATTACTAATCCTGACCTCGACACCAATTTCGAAAATTTCGTCGATTTTGACAATCATTTGCCATGCTTTGCACCACCACTTTTCTCCTATAAAAAAAACGGATGTGTTGAAGAATTAGAAACAATTGAAAAATTTTTTTCTAAATGATGCGGAAATGTGCAAAGAAAAATAACCGATTTTTTTTCTAAAAGATTGACTTGAGAATACACAGTTAAAATCACACTGAATTAAATTAAAAAATTTAAAATTTTTGTGGGTGAATTTCAAAAATCAAATTTACGTTTTAAACTATATTTCAAAAGTGTTGAAATGTAACTAATTGCCAGAAAGACTGAATGTAACACCTTTTTATTTAATTTCCTTTTTCTTACTTGTTTTTTCCTTGTGTGTACAAAATAATAACTTT
Organism: Gymnocheta viridis; assembly: GCA_956483585.1. Classification (NCBI taxonomy): domain Eukaryota; kingdom Metazoa; phylum Arthropoda; class Insecta; order Diptera; family Tachinidae; genus Gymnocheta; species Gymnocheta viridis. The sequence goes on from OY101443.1 coordinate 37,286,204, forward strand.
AATTAAAGTTTTGTAAAAACAAAATTTGGGGTTTTATTTATTCATTGTAGTTTTTTTATACATGCACCACTGAAGCAATTAAGCGAGTTTCTTTTTATAAACACTGCCAAAGCCTATAAGCGAGTTTTTATAAATGCATTTCTCGCTTATAAGCACCAAATGTCGTGCAAAATTTGAAATGCATATAAGCGATAAATACTGTATTTCTTTTCAATTGTTTACATTAAAACGCTGTTCATTATCCAATTATTCATCAAGCCGTTTCAAAGACGTAACTGTTGGGCTCAACAGTTGAGCAAAACAGCCACGACATAAGGCCCAACCATAATATGCATAAGCTAGCTTAAGCAACTGTGCGATTACAAATAAAATGTATGGGACAAACTAAAGGGTCCGCCATCTAACGTTTTTTTTTAACTAGTGCTTATTTCGTGAATGGTAACACTTAGCTCATGTCTGATTTGACAGATAATTAGTTTTATCCTTCCGCTGAACGAATATGGTTGTGTATTCGCTTGAACAACGCTGGGAAATATTGCCTGTGATCGACTTACAGAAGATGCCGATTTTGCCAAAAAAAATCATTTCTTCAGATGAAGCTCATTTTGATCTTGGCGGGTATGTAAACAAGCAAACTTGTCCCATTTGGTGCACAGACAACCCGCACGCATACATTGAAAAGCCGACGCACCCAAAACGATTCTCTGTTTGGTGCGGATTTTGGTCCAGAGGCATAATTGGGCCATTTTTCTTCGAAAATGAGGAAGGAGTGGCCGTTACAGTTATCGGGCCATGTTGAACGAATTTTTGTTCTCAAAAATTGAAGACCATTTGGTTTCAACAGGACGGCGCTACGTGCTACACAGCCGAAGCTACACTCGATGTTTTGCGCCCTGTTTTTGAAGATCGCATTATCAGCCGCAGAGATGATGTCGTTTGGCCACCTCGGAGTTGCGATTTGACGCCGTTGGACTATTATTTATGGGGTGCCGTCAAAGATAAGTGTTACGCCGACAAGCCAGAGACAATTGACGCTTTAAAGGACAATATTCGTGAAGCCATCGGTGAAATACAGCTGCACACAGTCGATAATGTGCTTAAAAATTGGACCGGTCGTGTAGGCTACTGCATGGCCAGCCGAGGCAGCCATTTCAATGAAATTATTTTTCATTATTAACCGGAAGGATTGTACTTTCAAATAAAAAAAAGAAATTTTAGAAAATATTCAGTAGTTTTTTTATAGCATTTTCAAAAAAAAGTTATCTGGCGGACCCTTTATAATGTATATTTGAAAGAAAACCCACTTTTTAAATTTTGTTTTTGTTTTAAGTGTAATTATCCGAAAGAAAATTTTTTTTAAGTTTTATAACCTGTCAAGGCCGAGGCACATAGAATCCGTCGTACGTTATACGTTGCTTTTCTCAACTGACGTAAAAGTATTGACAGAGGAGGTTGACACAATGAGTATTTTGTTGACGGGCATTAAATCAGCTTCATTTGATTAAAGTACACATTTTCAATAGAATTCAAGGATATATATTTTTTATTTCTTTTATTTAATTTAATTTTGTCACCACACAACACAAAAAGCTTAATAAAAACAAAGCAAAAAAATTATATATTTCAAAGTACTCAATGTACGTTAAAAGTTGCCCAACTTTAGAACTTTGCGTTGACGGAGACGTACTGAATGTAAAAAGGTCATAACATGATCAAATAATACAGGTCTGTTTAATACTACAACAATTCGACAATAAAAAAAACAACAGGGAAAGTATTGAGTCAAAAACAGCTGACTACAACATAAAGAAATTGTATTTTGTATGTTAGTGATGGAAAATTAAATTGTTCTTCAGTACAAAAAATATTGAAAATAGTTCTTATTTGACCTCCACAGAACTAAACTAAAATTTTTGTAATTTTTTCTTTATTAACTAAAAACATATAATAATTTGCATTTGTTCTTGCGAAACAACCACAATGGTTTTATCTGATACCAAACGTTATTCTTAATCCCTTCTCACACCAAGATAAAGGTTTGAGATTAAAGTTTAAAATCATATTGACATTGAGAGTAAATGTTTAATTCTGACCTTAATGTTAAACTACATTGATCTTCAAAACTTGGAATTTTTAAAAAGATGCATTTTCCTAAATTATAGTGTTTCTCAAACTAAAAATAAATTTTAAGTTTAAATTTTCCGGTGGGTCTTTTTCCATTTTGGTTGGAAATTATTTCATTTGGTAGCTATTACATGGTACCGAGTTTTGTTGCAAATCGTTCTTAACTTAAGATCGAAATTGTTTATCAGCTGGATATATACGCGAGACCTGTAAAAGCATATTTAAAGACAAGCTTAAGACGTTGTACTCCTTTAAAATTCTTTCACTATGTTGTATATGTTATATGCAATTGTTGAACGCGTAAAAGTCAAATTAGTTTGAAAGTACTAAATGAACCGGAGGAGTAACACGGTATTGGGTCGGTATCAGAAATCCTAGGACCGAAATTAGTCGCTATGCTTGAAAAACGTTTTGAAAAATTGTAAACTTATTAGCACACAAACAACAAAAAAGTTCTACTTGAAGTGTATTTTATGTTTGAAAAACACTATAATTTAGGAAAATACATATTTTTAAATATTCGAAGTCTTGAAGAAGATCAATGTAGTTTAACATTAAGTTCAGCACCAAACATTTACTCTCAATTTGTTTTGAAACTGCAATCGCAAGCCATATATCTTGATGTGAAAAGAGATTAAGAATAACGTTTAGTATCAGATAAAACCATTTTGATTGTTTCGATAATATAACATAAGCGCAAGAACAAATACAAGTCATTATATGTTTTTAGTTAATAAACAAAAAATAACAAAGACTTCAATTTAGTACTGTGGACGTCAAAAAAGTACTATTTAAAATGTTTTGTTGTACCGAAGAAAAATTTAATTTGCCATCATACATATTAGAGATGGGTACCACTCACGTGATTTGCGTGAATCAGCCGTGATCATTACTTTTGAAAATTACTTTTATTAGAAAAGTAATGCTTAAACAATTATCCATCAGACTAGGAGAACGGATCAGTACTGATTTAACGTAGCTACACCACCTCATCAGCGTTATTTGTTCGAATTTAACACTTTTGACTAGGAATATCAACTATATAATCGCATTACTTAACAAGTTAGAATACGAAAATTGCTTCTATTCATTTCTACAAGTTAAATCAACTTCGGTTAGTATATAATTCCCATATCTGATGATTGATTATTCCATATTTCATTTCAGTTTTTCATTTATGTATGTTTACTTGGTTTTTGTCTTTTGCAGTTGAATTTCTTAATTCAACCAACTGTGACGACGTAAACATGGAGTTTGACGGTTGTCATAGTTTTAAATATTAATGTTTGCGCGTAAATAGTTGAACTGTTTTTGGTTTATGTTGAAAGGAATTGTTTGTATCAAGTAAAAATTTGACTACACATTTCTTCTCTAATTAAAATTTATTTTTTGATTAAAATATATTTATCAAGAAAGTATTATTGAAACAATTTATTTATCAGACAAGCACAACGGACCAGTAATAATAATAATTTTTTTTATAATCTAAAATTTTTTCGTGAGCTTGACTTTTCGTTATTATGACCAGCTTTTTTTCCACTCACGTGATCGTGTATGAACGGGAGCCAAAAATATATGGTCGCGAATGAGTAAAATTTTTTTTATCGTGAGATTGCATGAGCGTGAGTGAAGTCACTCACGATCCCATCTCTAGCACATATAAACGCAACTTTTGACATAATGCTAGGAGTCGGCCATTAAAAACACAACGCTACAAAAAATCAGCTGGATTATTAAACAGACCTGTATTATTGGATCATGGCTCATAAGAAAACCTGTATTTTAACTTAGTTGTCAGTTGAAAAAAGCAACGTATAACGTACGACGGATTCTATGCGCCTTGGCCTTCTTTTGCTTATGCAAAGTACGAAACTGAACGCATATTCCGTACGGAATCAGCTGTTTTTAGAATTTGTGTGTCTATGTATGTACATAAAAACTATTCATATATACAAAAATGGAATGCGCGGCCCAGAATTCGTTTATATTTACTATAAAATAAAATGTTGAATTAATTTTTTGTCCATTTTTAGCTAAAAATCATCAGAATTAAACAAATTTTAGTGTTTTTATACCCATTACCAAAAAATTTGGAAAGGGAATTATAGGTTTGTCATTCCGTATGTAATTTCTTCATTATTCATTTAAGACCCCATAAAGTATATATATTCTGGATCCTTATAGATAGAGAAGTCGAATGAGCGATGTCCGTCTGTCCGTCTGCTACATTTTGGTGTAGTTAGAATTAAGGCCAAAACACAACACAGAGAAATAAATTTTATACCATTCTCTTAAAATTTTTCATAAATTTGTTCGGTTTGAAAATAACAAAACTAGGTCCAATAATTCATGAGATATAGCCAAAAGACTTTTTTTGTTATATTTCCTATTCTGTTGTTTTTTATGACCCCAACTATCCTACGGTCAATTTTATGAAGCAGATCTCTTGTATGGAGTTCTACGAAGGTTCACACTGAAAATAATTGAAGTCGGTCCACTAACGACTAAAATATGAGCAAAAAAAAATGCCATTCGAAATAATTTTACTTTTAAAAAGTTTTTGTAAAAGTTGCGTGCGGATTCAATCTCACAACCTACTGGTTGATAGTCACAACCAACGGCTTCTTCTACACCACAGAGCAGTTGTATTTTCATAGTAGTTTAAGCGTTTAAGAAAATAATATATCTGATTTATTATCAAATACTAAAACTTCAACTTCTTGATGGAAATTGGTGTGGTTGTTGTAAATCTTCCCTTTTTGTCACACATTCATCACATATGTACATGCTGAAATGCGTTCATGGGCACATGTACACATTGTGTGTATACATGTGTATATTTAAACAATTGAAAAGCAATGATTTGTTGTTTTGTTTTTGTTTGTTTCTTTAAACTTATATACGTTTATTAGTATAATATTATGCATGCACAGTTTTTTTTATCGCTTACATTTTCTTTTCGTATATATGTATATAACCATAATTATTTTTTATATTAAAGAAATGTAATGGATCAAGACACTATGTACGAGTAAATATACTAAATCAATGAAATTGAATTTTCGTTTTGTTTTGAAAATGTATTAATATTTCATTTTTTATGACTATTTGTGATTTCAGAAGAAAGGCAAAATTGATGCTTATATCCTGTTTTATACTTGTGTAATTTTAATTATTTTCTATATTCAGGTGCAGAACGTACCTGCAGTATATCAGAACCCGGTATTATTACTGTATTTGTACAATGTGACAAAAAATCTTTTGACAATTAAAATGTTGTTTGGATACTTAGTAACACATAACAAAGCAGAAAAATCTCTTCCCGGATAGAATTTGATAAGAAATGTTTCTTTCATTCTGTAACATCAGTGAGTTACTCTTCAAAAGCAATTCAATTAATTGCCTTTTCTTTAAAATAAAAACAAAGTTTGATGTAAGAATTTAATTTGAGGTCAAGCTCCAAAATGTAATTAGCAAAGAAACTGAAAAATTGAAAACCCCGCGAAAATAGGGCATATTCTAAAAATTGCAAAACGCAATATTGGAAATTATTCCCAAAATTTATTTTAAAAAAATCATATAATTGGCAATCGGCAGCCAAAAATCTTGAAAAAATCTCTAAAGTGCCAAAAGTTCTTAAAAATATGCGAACATCAGGAAAATTGTATGATATAATATTGATTAAAAAACAGCAACATTATAGAGTAAAAAAACTTAAAAAATATCATTTCCATTGTGAAAATTTAACTTTTATTAAAAACTATTTTGTATTTGGAATAAAAATTTAAAATGCATTTGTATTTTGAATAAAAGTATTGCAAATACCTACTTTCCACAAATTTATATTTAGCTTCTAGATTGCATTATCCAATTGAATAATTTAATGTGGGCTTAATTAAAATGTATTCTAAGAATAGTTTGCAATTCATCAAATATTATTCAAGCAATCAGTTCCTATCATATACATACATATGAACTTTGGATTTTTAGATCGGAATGTTTGGGGAAAATTTCCAAAAATAGTATATGCATACATATTTGTATTTCATTTTTTTGTGCATATTTTCGTATTTTCTCCAATTCAAGGTATACAAAATGATAAGTTAAGATCTTAAGAAATAAAAAATTAATTTCTTCATATTCATATCAAATAAACTGGTCTTACATTCATTAAAAACACCTAAGAAATCATAGTTTTGTGGAATATCGCATTTTCGATAGCACGCACTACGGAATTGGACGCGGATTAATGGTAAAATATTACGAAAATATGCCGAATTATGGGTTGGATTTGAGAGCAAAATGTTTTCTGTTTGCGATTTTATCGTAATTTTTCATATTTAGATCTCTGTCTTACTTAGTAAACGCAGATGAAGATTTAAATAAAATTTGTTTTAATTAAATTCATCTGTTTTCTTAGCAGGATGAATATGAATTACCGAATTCGTATTTCTTAAATCAATTGTGGTTGAAATTCCATTGTGTTTCTATATCAGAAATATACAGGTTATATTGAATCAAAACCTTTATCGTCTGGTCCAACCGCAATACAAATAAGTAAATGGAATGGTTAACAAAATTTTAAAAAGACAACTATCTTAATACCTCTAGTTTACATACATACGTACATCATACGAGTATCAAAGAAAAAATTAAATTAAAATATGTAGTTATATTATAATTCAAATTTTTTTCTTAAACCGTCAAGTTATTTTTATTTTTGTTATTAATATTATATTATATCAAACAAAAACGTCGACAACTTACTAAATTCATTATATAATAATTTTATATCTGTACTTAATCCTATCTGATAACATATTGGATATTTTTGAAAAATAAACCTTTTGTTGCGAAACTTTTTCTCAGCGATGTCTGTGGAGTCCCGAACTAGCTCTTTTATTCTCTTCTCTCATTAACCGGGGAGTTCCTTAGCCCTTCACCACAACTCAGTTTCGATCAGCAAAAACTAATATAATCTAACTGATAACTAATTTAAAAAAAACTATATTACAAAAAAAAAAAAAATATTTAACTAAAATAACTAACACCTCACAGTACACTTTTAGAGAACACCCATACATTTATTAAACTGAGACAGATATTATACCCAGTTTCGCCGTCGCCATAGACATAGACATTTTTTTATTCAATACATACTTTATTAAAAAACTTATGTACCTAAACTTAACTACATATAATTAACGTGGCTCAAATCTTTTTAGGTTTCTCTTTTTTTCTTAATTAATTAAGGATCGCACTAGATAACAAAAATCGGCCTTTAAACAATTTTCTAGCCTACTCTAATTTTTGTATTTATTTATTAATTCTCCCTAAAAGAGCTCTCTGAGGGTTTTTTTATTGGCGCTTTTCTTTTACAATAAGGGCGCTAAAAAATATTTAGATTATCAACAGAATTTTACCCTAGTACGAACGTTTCACAGGACATACACATAACATAAACTTATCCTAACTATTTATCAAATATTAACTTAATATATATTCAAAAATCCCTAATACTTTCTTTCACAACTTTGTGTTTTTGGCCTACGGTGTTTTTGTTTTTCCTCCACTGAAAGCTGTAGATTCAAAGTTAATGGTTTTGATCTCTACTAAACCACTAAATTACGGGAGACTACACCTGGATTTAACAGAAAGCTTGTCCTATTCCAATATGTTAAATCACTTCGTTTTATTTCTTGTTTTTCACTTTCTTGATGTTTTATTTTACCGGAAACAGAGGAATCTATCTTCCGGCTCATACCTTCCTCCCGGACAACTTATTTTCCTATGTACCCTTTTAAGAAATTTTCTGTCTCCTCAGTTTAGCTGTTTAGTAGTTTAAGGAATAGTAAGTAGACTTTGAATTTTATATTATTGCAATGTATGTATGTATATCTATAAATTTACTTCACTTTTTTTATATCAATTTAATTGAAATTAGCAAACTATTTACTTCCTTTTTTTTTAACGACTACTCGATCAGGACTTTATGTCGGCCACTTTCAGACCACTTTCTACTTTATTTGTTCTGACATAAAACCTAAAACAAAAAACTTCGCGCACAATCTATAACTACAAAGACTAGTAATAAAAAACAAGTACCGATAAAACGAACACAACAATCACTATCCCCTTGCATGTCTGTATAGGTCATTGTCCACTCTCCTTTGACCTTGGAATTCATATTATCTTATAATATCCCTTTAACAGGATTGCAAGAGCATCACTTTCTCTTAGTTTTTGGCGCTAATTACAATACTTAGCGATCTGGCTACTCCTTCCCTACTATTTAATACAATCGTAGGCACTCAATACATATTATTACAACATGGACTTCCAGTGTATATCAAAATTAACATGTCACTCACCAGCTAACAGATCACGATTCAAGACAGCATTAATTAATTTACACGACCACTAAACGATACCAATAATAAATAAAAATCTTACAAACTATAGCAACAAAATAACAACGAAAATCTTCAACATACTCTTTGCCACCACATACATTATTTAGCATTTAATCTAATAAATAATCACCTTCATCCATACAACCAATTATTGCTGCCAAATCCTACATCTAGACACATATGTATGTACACGCATACGTCACTATACATTTATGTATGTACCAACAAAAAGCTACTAACCGCAATAAAGTGGTACATGGAGTTGAAGACATCAATGACAGTAACCAATTTTATTACATATGTATTTATTGTTTTGACTCGTAATTATTAGGTGATTTTTTTTTTATTTTTACATAGGTTCTGTCTCCGAATCCCACAGAACTCTTACCACCAGCAATTCTCGGTAGCCACCCTCAACACTTTTCTCGTTCATAAAATTGAAAAAAACGCAAAAATTAAAAAAAAATATATAAATGAGATTGTGCCTGGTTTTTTAAATAAATTGTGGAACAAACTTTTTCAAATAAAAAGTAAAAGTAATAAAAACAACTAAAATGTATCGAAAATTCTAAAAAAATAGCATTGTGTTGTGTTCAGGATTTAGTTATTTTTATTACTTTTACTTTTTAATTGAAAAATTTCGTTCTTTTTTTAAGAATTTTTGATAGCTTTAAATTATTTTCAATGTGAAGATAATATTGGAACATTTGAATCATTAGACTAGCTGATTTATGCAATAGGTGTCGATATTTTTTTATCTATTTTGGGAGAATTTCTTCATTATTAAACATTTTCTTACGTTTTAAATCATCTCTTGGTTTAGTATTTTGTATTTGGAATAGAAAAATTAAAATGCATTTGTAGTTTGAATAAAAGTATTGCAAATACCTATTTTCCACAAATTTAATAATTTAATGTGGGTTTAAAATGTATTTTAAGAATCGTTCGCAATTCATCAAATATTTTTCAAGCAATCAGTTCCTATCATATACATACATATGAACTTTGGATTTTTAGATCGGAATATTTGGGGAAAATTTCCAAAAATAGTATATGCATACATATTTGTATTTCATTTTTTTTTTTTGCATATATTCGTATTTTCCCCAATACAACATATACAAAATGACAAGTTAAGATCTTACGAGATAAAAAATTTATTTCTTCATATTCATATAAAATAAACTGGTCTTACATTCATTAAAAACACCCAAAAAATCATAGTTTTGAGGAATTTCGCATGTCGATAGCACGCACTACGGAATTGGACGCGGATTAATGGTAAAATATTACGAAAATAAGCAACACGAGAATGCCTTGTAAACTCATGCTTCCAATGTTGCTTTGGAAGCTGTGTTTATGAAATCAGGCTATACTATGAAATAGAGATTAGAACCAATAATGCGTGATCGTGATTAATTTTTTGTTTCCATCACGTGGGGGTGCGTCCGTGAGACGGTGAGTGGCAAGTTAGCTTTTGCATATTATGGTTGGGCGACCAATGTGATGTGAAGCGCCTTTTAGGCATTTAAGAGGCGAGTTGGCATACGGAAAGTATGTAAATTTTGATAATTTGTATAAAGAAACTTTCTTATATGAATAAAAATAATTAAAAAAGGGAGAAAAACAATGTTGTTTATACATATATAACAAGTAATATACATATGTATGTATAAAAAATAAAATATTATATACTTATAATGTAGATGATGGTAATTAAATTAAATGCAGTCAAAATAAGCCTTTACATAAGTTTCCATACATGTACATACATATATACATATGTAGCATTAAGGCGGAAGTTCTTCTAATTTTTCTAATGAACATAATTTGAATTTATTTTAAACATTGAAATTCTATTTACTGACTAACGCTTCCGGCAAGTTATTGTATTCTAGACTACCCATGTATTCTACGCGTTGCCTGATGGACTCTACCCTGCAACGAGCCACTGCTAAATTGGTGTTATTCCTCGTGTTGAAAGTATGCTGATTACTCGAAAACTTAATTGTGTGATGACCCATATTATACAACAATTTAAAAACAAAGATTAAAATCTGAAGCTTGTATATATCGGCAGTACTCTTTTAGAAACATTTTTGTATTAAGATATAGTTGAACACGCCAGAGGAAGAGTAAATACTATTTTAAGAGCTTTGTTTTGCGTACGTTGAAGAGATTTTAATTCATTAGTTCTTTTGCATTGATACAAAAATGATAGATAGCCAAAATGACTTTTAATCAACGCATTCTAGATTAAAAGTTATGCAGCTTCATCAAATTTGTTCTTAAACTTTAACAGTATTCCAATAGCTGCACTTATTATCGACTTCAGGTGTTGTATATGGTCGTTCCAAACAAAGTTACTTTACAAATAGATTTCTGTCAAAATCCTTCGATTCTGTAATGCAAAAGCTCTCAACTTACTCAAAGACTGCAGCCAAAGAAGTGACGAACTCTGGCCAGGAGCCGAAATCGAAGTCATCTTCTTGAGCAAAGTTCCAAAGCTGGCTGTGCGTTGGGTTTCTCCTTCTATTCTGGAGGGCGATGCCATCAGCGTTGCAATTGTTAGTCTTTTGCGACCAAATTTGGTCGGACATTATTCGTTTGGTCGGCTAAACCTTATTTTGGTCTTTTTGAGAAAATGCAACTCTATACATTTTAGGAAGCTCCGAACACTCGTCACCTCAAAAATTTTAAGCTGCCGGCAGCCCTATTTACTTCCAAGCATGAAAACCAAATGTCAAAAATTTCTTTGTAAAAATGTATAAAAAATTCGGTGAGCATAACAGCAACAAAAGCAATTTTGTTTTTATTTTTTTCTGAAGGCGTTTGTGTGATACCATACTCTTGTAAAACTTTATGTGTGTGATCTATTGGTGTATAAGCAAACCATTTATAACGGCTTTTTATTGCTTTTCGTACAAGAAGCACATATAAAAACTTAAATAATAAAAGTAATCATATTGATGTTTCAAATATTTTTATTGGCACAAAAACTGAAATGTACACTGAAAAAAAATTAGTTCGAACGACATTTTAGAAGTTAAATAACACATACATATGTATATACTCAAATATTATATTGATCTTCTAAATCATATAAAATATAGATTTGTCTTTTATCGTGAAGACATCAAAATGTTACAAATAATTACTTCTTCTAAAGTGTTGTCTAAAGAAGACTTGCCTATATTGCCTCTAATTTTAAAATTTTCCAACCTTGTTGATTGTGACCCTGATATCATTATTACACAGTGAAACTTGTTGCGCTTAACAGAAATGAATCGTTCCGCAGATTTAAATATTGATTTATTTTGGGACCAAATTAACTCAATTAAAAACGGACTAAATCAGAAAAGCTTTGGAGATCTTGCTAGTTTTGTATTTAATTTACTTTCCCTCCCACATAGTTCTGCAGCTGCTGAACGTGTTTTCAACACTTTTTTTAAAATTAAAATAAAGTTGAGGAATAAACTTGAAATAAATAGAATTAAAGAACTTATGCAAAATAATGCTGCATGCATTGTGTGGTCAGCAGAAAGAGATTTTTCTAAAAAGTGAAAATTTTATGTAAATATGTACATAAGTACATATGTGTGTATAAATATAATTGAGTAATTAACCAAATAATTACATATGTATGTATATCAACACAAAAAATATTTTGAGGCAACGAATGGCGATTAATTTTTACTATTGGTTTTCATATATATAAATTCCTCTTGTTCCTATAAGGAGCATAGGTCCTCATGCTTTGTTTTCATAACATATACATATTGTGAGTGTGAAACTGTGTTACATATTGGGAATCGTCAATATGAAAAATACATACATACATATATGTTTTTCTATATTAAAAAAATTGGTCTTTTCGGAAGGATTTTGGTAGGATTTAGAGCCATGTTTGGTCGGATACAAAATTTTCGAGTGGCAACCCTGGATTCCATTCTCCTCATTCCGTAGTAGCATCGAACGAACCGCTGCGATCCATAAAGAGAGAGGGAGGTTATACATGGCCTAAATTCAAGAAACTTTGCTAGCAGCTAATAGAGCCATAATATTTTCGATTCGAAGCTGCATTTTGATCAGAAAAATATATTAATATGTTTCTCTAGCCTCATTACATCTCGGATGATTAGTGGATTACCAAAATATTTTGCACTGATGATTATGTTAATAGAAAGCAGTGGCATTATTTTAAAAAGTTAATCCCAGTGTTTGATAATTACTAGGGAAGAATCCGATACGGATATATCAGTGATACTTCAGGCTCGCGATATTTTTATCGTCAATACGACGATCCTTTTTATTTGTTAAAAGCTTTTTATGAACAAACGTTAATAGAAGTTAGTTCTTGAAATTTACTAACTATTTTAAATGCTTATTTCGCTGCATACCAGCAACTAAGATAAAATACAAATGAAAAAGCAGAGATAAATTCAAAATAGTATATTCAATTAAAATTTTTGGGTATTTTTGTATATTTCAAGTATCCGAGGAAGACGAGCCTCTGCCAATCCTAAGTTGATATGTACAACTTTTATATTATTTGGTATATTTAAATAAATTTGGCATACATGATTTCATGACCACTCATTTTTGAAAGTTTAGTGAGAGTTGGTTTAAAATTTAAACCAACTTTTAAACTTTAAATACATCTTCATGTTTAGTGCTGGTTCAAATTTGCACTAATTGAGTGTAATGGAGATTTTCGCACTAAATCTCGGTTTAGTAATAGTGAAAAAATTAGCATTACAACTTTTTTTTTTTTTGATGGTAAGGAAATATTTTTTAGTAGTTTGTAAAAAATTGGCAAAATATTTTTTGCAATTTTTAGTGCTAGCGCAATTGAGATTTAGTGCACCTCTGGTTTCTGTCAGAAACATGAAATTTATCGGTTTAAAAAGCTTTCAGTTCACACCATTTAGGAAACTTTTAATTGCTACCGATTGCTCAAAAGACATTCAAAACTATATCCAGAGTCTATAACTTTGCTTTCCCTCTGGTGTTTTAATTTCTGCTGCTGAAACTCGTTGGCAATGGGTCAATATAAAAAGTAGTTTGAACAGCGAATTTATTAACAAATGTTTATTTTCGTACTGCGATCTTAAATTCCTCTATGGTAAATACAAATTTTCGCCTCTTTAAGCAATATTTTTATGTATTTATGTCACGAGCTTTACTATATGTTTTTCCGGACTTCGTGCAACCGCAAAAAAATGATTATTTGCTGCTGCTACGTCAACAGATGCCGCGTAGGTGTCGCATGATGGTGCGGTGTGTGGGAAGGCCAGTTCAATTATTAACTACATGGTAGGTATTTTCTTAACTGTGAGTACTGTCCCGGCGTAATGCGATTATCTTGTGTATCTGAATACTTATGCAATGTTTGTACAAGGCAGAGTGATCCATATACATAAGTAGAGGAGTAGAAACCTGTGTGAACCTTGCAAGTTTCTTTCTCGGTGCACGCGGTGGCGGTTGTGAGCGCAGAGCTTCACACGATGTCAAGACCACAGAGCAATAAGACCGCAAGGCACCTTATTCTTAGAAACAAGCTATATCCGGCCCTGCCATATGACTGCACCATAGATACACGATAGACGATGTAATGACATCTGCATGTGGAGTGGCCTTAACAATAGTTATTAATAATACATACATATTTATTTTATATAGTTTCTTTTTTTTATCACTTACTTCACTGTCCTCAAACATTGGACTATCACTTGAATCAAGATTGTTGCTATCTAATTTTGAATCGGGATTTATACCTCCTCGCATCCATAGCTTTTTCCAATCGCTTTCGGTAAGTATTGACTTTTGATCTGGAAAAATACAATAAACAATCAATGTCAAAAACATCTTACAATTTTAACATTTTTATAATTTTATTTGTGATATGTATGTACATATTAGGTGCGTTCGAGTAGTTTTACATTAAAATGCAGTAAATTAGTAATTATTGATTAAACTGAAACATTTACTCTCAAAAAAAGATTAAGGAAATAGCTCATTGCAAACAAATGTAGTGTTGAATAATATTTACACTATTCTTTTCTTGTTGGTACTCGATGCAATATTTATTAAAACGCGAACATTTTAAGAAAATATAAACAAATTATTTTCTTTAATCTTTTCCGTATTTTTATTTTATTTGATTTTGCTAATTTGTATCTGATGAAATTTTTTCAAAAGTATTTTATTATTTGTTTTTGCTATTGATTGTATTAAAAACAAATGCACTACTAATGGCACTTTTACAACTCCAAAGAATTAAAATAATAAAGCGAAAATGGTTTCTACAACATTTCTTTCCTTTTTCCATTTTTTTCTTTTGTGTAACAAATAATAGTTTAAAAATAATTTTTAAATTTTTATTGTTTTATATTTAAATTTTTCAAAAACTTTTGTTTGTTGAGGGTTTTTAGCTAGTCTATATACATGCATTTCATTGGTGCTAATGCCAAATCATCAGTAGACCTTAAACCATATTTTTTTGTAATGTTTCAAACCTCTTATCTTATACAAAAACTTTTAAAAAACCAATGATTAATAACTACAAAAGTATAAATAAGCATATTTGGCGTTGAAACTTATTCAAAAATCCCAACAAACAAATTATATTATTCGATATAAATACATTTTATTTGCTTTACAACCTTTATACAATTTGAAACATTTCAAAAATATGGTTTAAGATCTACTGATGATTTGGCATTAGCACCAATGAAATGCATGTATATAGACTAGCTAAAAACCCTCAACAAAGAAAAGTTTTTAAAAATCTGTGAAAGAAGATATCGAGGCAATCTCGATTAATAAATTTAAAAAATACTTACGGCCGTATTCACAAAAATTTCTTATTTAAGCGTTATTCTTTAGTTTTGTTATTCAACGGATTTTGCTTATTAAGGTTGTAATAAAAATTGCTATTCATAAAGGTTAAATAACGATAGTTTAACAAATAAACGCTTTTGTCAATTTTGCCTTTTTATGATGGCAACGTCATACCAACTTCGCCGCAATTACATGTATAGTGATGCACACAACTACAATTCATTATTAAAGTAGTTGGCCAAATTTAAAAACTATTAAATGAAAAATTTTGAAAAACTACCTAAATATATTTTTAAATATGTTTTTAAAACCAATAATTTATAAACAGAAATAAAAACCATTGAATTTATAGAAAACACAGTGAGACAAAAAAAAACTGGGATGTGATATTATTTTTCTAGTAGCTGCTGTCGAGTAGATCAGGATTCTGTATTTGAAATTTCCGGGACACCCCCAAAATCTGGAGTTTCGGGTAAAAAACTGGGTTTTCGTACCTCTATGCACTTATAGGTCTGTACCTTAATTGAATATTAACCGATTTACTACTACTACTACTAGAAAAATAATATCACATCCCAGGTTTTTTTTGGCACACTGTGTTAATGGATTAATAAAATTTGTATAAAATGTTTAAAAGTTTATTTTCATGAAAAGTTAAATAACTCAGTCAATAACTTATCTATTTTTAAACCCAAATATGCGTTGTAATCGTAAATAAACGTACTTTTTGAATATATTCAATAGTATTATAGTTTCTTAATAAAATAATGTATAAAAACGTCACCAAAGTTGAAACATTTTTGAAAAACCTACAAAATTTGTGTTTGCTCGACAATAACACCCAAATTTTCTTAGATAAATTATATGTCATTCGAAAGATCTCAGTTTCTTCTTTCCAAATCTAGTAAGAAATTGAAAATCAGATCATTATCAACAAAATTACAGGCTTATAAATGCGCAAAGGTACAAAAACCGGTTTTTTAACCGTAAATCCGGATTTTGGAGGTGTCCGGCATATTTCACTATTGGAATCTAGTTTTACTCGACAAGCCCTACAAGAAAAATAATATCCGGTCCCAAGTTTTTCTACTTCATTCAATTTTGTAACACTGTGAAATTTGTTCAAAAAGTGTTTGTTTTCCCAAAAACGAGGCAGGTAATTAGATACCCATTTATGAATCGCATTTGTTTATACATCACTATTCTATTGTCGCAGTATTTTTGTGTGATTTTAAATAAAATAAGATTGTTTTGACAAAAAACCTTATAAAATAAATAAATTTAGGTGTTAATTAATATTAAAAATGGAAAATGAACATGAGAAAAGAAAAAGATCAAGCAACTGTGTTGAAGAAGATAAGGTAAGTACATAATATGCTGTTCCAGAATGCTAATTTATCTTTTTCCACTTTTATGTACACATATGAATGAAGTTATTACTAAAGGAGCTTGTAAAAGAGAGAGTTTCTGATATTGAAAACAAAAACACGGACACAAATACAAATAAAAAAAGAAAAACGCTTGGATGGACTTGGAGGAGAGGTATGTACATAACTTTCTGTTACGATGTATTCTTCAAATATATTGCTGTGACAGTTTTAATAGCATGTGTCAGGGGAGCAAAAGAAATTTGTCTCAGCTGAAATCGCAATGGAACATGACAAAGATTACAGCAAGAAAAGATATGGCGTCTTATCGTATAGAGAGCAAAAAAACCGGAGGAGGACCAAACCCAGCAGAAAATGTGATCTCTGCAGATGACATAAGTGTTTGGCTTCCAAACGAATTCATTATTGACAACAATGAATTTGATTCCGACGTTGTTGTGTCCGAGGTAAAGTTTATTTAAAGAAAGAAATTGTGTTTTATTGTTAGAATATTTTAAAAATATTCTGTTGTCTCTTTAGATTCCACAAGTTGGCGAAAACTCTAACATCGTAGAAACACAGATCTTGCGATTGGACGCCAAAGATGGGCCATTAAATGAAGATATAGAAGGGCAAGATGAACCAAAAAGTAATCTGGAACAACAAATTCAGCAAGACGTGTCAAAAAAGCGAAAGGTATGTTTGTTATTTTTGTACTCTTGCCCAAAAAAGATTTTTAAAAAGCTATTCTTTTAGTGCACTTGCACTTTTGCAAGAACATATACAATAGAATATTAACTGGCCTAAAGCAAAGAAAATTTTTAAATAATGTTGTTTGTTTTGTATAGAAAAATACTTCAGGTAGTGTGGCTGATGAAACTATTAAGAAGGTGGCTAAGTTCGACTTCAAATGTCGTGAAGAACTTCACAAGCTTCAATTAGCTAATGAAGAGAAGAAGGCAAGAAATCTGGATATGGAACACAAAGTATTATTAAAAAAATATGAAATTCTTGAAGCACAATTGCATTGCTTAAAAAAACACACGCATGATAAGTAATTGTTGTTATTAATGTTTATTGACAAGCTAATTCATATGTTTGTGTGTTTGTTTGTTTTTAAAATTCTACCAAAAAAAAACAAAATTTCTGACACTACTGAAAATGAAAACAGTGAAATTTTTGTTTATTAAACGGTTAAACAAGGGTAAAGGCAAAGACAATATATTATAAAGATATTGCACTGGCGAACTTAAGAGAGAATATTTGCTCGTCTTTAAACTGGCTAGTTCGGTAAGCATGAGGGGGGAACGAATATAAACGAAAAAAAAAATAATAATTGAGAGAAAGAGAATATAATAAACCAGTTTTAATAAACAAGTCTGCATATATGCATATGTATGTATGTATGTATGTATGTATGTATGTATGTATGGATGTCAGTTTAAATGAGTGTGTATTTTTTAGATTTTTAAATTTTGGATTTTGCTATTTTTCAGGCATATTTTTTAGTAGAAAACAGAGCAGCAAATGATATTTAGAACTAATACGATTACTTTTGTGTAGGGATACAAGTATTATTGTTTGCTAAAAACAAAGCAACTTTATTTTTGAATAAAAAATCAAGCCGCGCCGAAGTGATGATACTCTTGTTGAGCAGTTACGTACATATGTAGGTAGTTTTATGTACTTACACTTTTAATAATTTTTCTATATGGTAAAATAAAAATTCGTTCCATAATAATAATTTAATATTTCATAAAATTCGTATTTTTATTTCACAAATAAAATAAAATTAGGAAATAAAAATTATGTATATTCAAAGTTTTATTTAAATGTTCAGATAATAAAAGCTAGTCTAAGATAGGATTTAAAATGTACGTATGTATGTATGTTTTATTGATGTTATGCGTAAAATAAGGTTTTTCAACCAAAGCGCCTAACAATTCATAACATTTCCTATTGTTTGGTCCTTGATCACATGTAATTGCACGCACTTTTAGCCCAAGTTGCATTATTAAATCCAAATTGGATATTATTAAATTCCTCAGTGTATCTCCTTTTATAGAACTAGCCGTCACAAAATAATTTAACACAAATTTCCAGTTCTGGAAAATTCCTCTTAGCATAAAAACGCATATTTGTGTACCCATTTCATTCATTCGCTCATATCCGAGATCGACAACTCCATCTATGACATCTACACTTTTATTATAGGTCAAATTTCTTCTTATAGAAACCTCATCAAAAATTAGAACACATTCTTTGTCAATTGGTCGCATTTTACTAACTGCTTCTTGAAGAGCATTATAAATGCATTTATTGTTACCCGGCTGTAAATTTTTTACATCGCTCCACCTATAAAGAGAAGAAGGGCTTGGAAGGTTTAATTTTAAAGTATTTCTTAAAAATAAATATGCAGACGTTGACCTATAATAAATACTTTGGGCAAACAGTTTCTCATGTTCTTCCCAACGAGCATTTGTTCCTCGATTTTGTTTAATGAGAATTTTACAAAAAGTTTTTTCATTTGGATTGATATTTAAACTATCAATTTCGCATTCAATGGAATTTTGCGTGTAGCTTTTTTTCCATTCTCCTTAAATTTTGTTCTAGATTTTTAATTTTTGTCTTCAAATTATTATTTGCTCGTGTTATTGCGTTAAAGTCTTTGAGGAGATTGAAATACTTTTTTCGATAAAAAGCCTCATTTTTTTAATTTTTCACGCAATTCTTACATACAGATGGCGGAGATTCTAATTCTCTCCTTCTACGTGAAGGAGATATGATACATGTTAAATCAATATCAGGGCGGCTCTAAAAAAAAAAGTTCCTTCCTCTAAAATACTCGTGGATTTATAACTTTCCGATAAATCCAAAGTCGGCACGGCACCTCGCTTTAAAAATTTTGCTCCAATATGGTCCAATTGAAAGTGTCTCTCACACAAGAATAAGGAAGGGGAACGTTCAACAAATTCCTCATCCAATTTGCACTTTTGTAACCATTCCTTAAACCTTGGTGAATCAAAATTCGGAAACCTAAAGAGCTTCATATCAGGAAACTTTCTTTTAGACCTCTGGCAGTGAGGTAAACAGCATTTATTGCCCGATTTTCTAGAAGTTGATGGAGGTGAATCCTGAGAATTTAAAAAATAGAGTTCTTAGTACATTTCTTTCTTCCATAATTTCAAAAATCAGTATTAATTTTTCATCAATTAATTAATCGATAAAAAATTAGCCATTTACTGAAAACTCTGCTTAGAAATTAAGCAACTAGTAGTGGCTATACATACAATGTTTTTTTGTGCAGTGAAGCCCGGATTATCCATGGTTCGATTAACTGGCAACATCAATTATCCGTGAAAAAATATATTTTTACGTTTTTTCCTTTTGTCAAAACGCTGTGAGCTTCTTTTATTGTATAATAAAATAAACACTTATTTAAAGTTTGATTAAGCACACTCTAACAATTCAATCACTTAGACTACTCTATTGCCACTGTTTAATATACAATGAATAGTTCACTTTATAAAGCCCTTATGACACTTACTTTTTTTTATTTTATTGGATTGAAAGAACGGAACAGCAAATGCTAGAAAGAACCAAATATAAAAAATGCATTTCACTTATATGTATTTTTAACCTACGATTTTTTTTACAAATATGAATGTGCAGTTGAATAAGAAATGCTATATGTATTATACTTGTCCTTTATTTCGATTACCTGCCTGCCAAGCTAACCGTTCCTATTACTATATGCACATATTCGTTCAATATTGGGTACCTGCGGTAAATTGAGAATAAAAACCCCATTTGTTAATCGATTTTCATGGTTTATACCTTATTTTATTATTGAGACATTTATCTTTCAGAAAAATATCAAAAATAGAAGATATTTTTTTTTATTGCATTTTTAACCTAAAAAAAAAGACAAATTTCGCAAGAAAAAAATTTTCCCCTCTTAAATTTTTTAATAATTCCAGAACGATAAAATATAGAAAAAAAATGTAATAAAATAAATTACAGATAATTTTCTCACGCATCTTTTGGCGTTTCGTTTATGAAAATCGGATGATTCGTTCTTAAGTAAGGATGAAATATGTCTTCGTACTTGACTAATTTAGGGGAAAAATTACCATGCCTATAAAAAAAATCTCTGCGTGATGGAGAAAAACCGAAAACGGATTTAAGTTTAGCACATCAAAATCCAAAAAATGATTTTTTGCAGAGCAGTGTTGTTATATGAAGGAGTCAGACCCGAATCACGGTCTAAGGATATACATATTCTTTATATGCTGTACTAAGTTCACTTACCATCAAAATCATAATTAATTTATATGGAACATTTGGGGAAGGATTTGGTATTTTGTGTACGGATTCGTAAATTTTCTGTGCCTTGAATTTAGTTTTTTTATGTTTTCGTTAAAAAATATTTTAAAATAAAAAATATTTTCAGAGTTTTTCTTCATAATTTAAAGATTGCTTTCATATGCCACAGTTTTTTCTTTTACAGCACGCATACATTCTCTAGAAAAAGACTTTTAAGGAGGGTGCGTACTATTATATGTGTGCTATACTGCCTACTTACATATAATAAAAAATATATGTGTTACTAAAGGCACTAGTAGTTCGGCGTTTACTTAATATGTTTTAAATTTTACACTAAAAACAAATAGGATTTATACCCTACCATCACAAATAATTCTATTAGTTAAAAATCCCATTGCTACCGTTTCTTCCAATACAAAATATTTTATTTTGCGTGCACACACAGACTTGTGTTTGTGCTTGTATTTTTTTTCTTTATGGTCGCGAAAAGATACCCAGCAGCCCGCAAGTTATTATAAATGGAAACTCATCCGGTTTTATACTTGGGGTGTTCACACTGTGGTCATATCAGTCATATTGTCATAATGTCTTATTATTTTACAATGGTTTTAAAAAGTTGTTGTTGTGCTTCAAGCAAAAAAGTCATAAAACAATAAGACTTTTTAAGGTATGTTTTTGGTTTGTCATAAAATAACAGTAGAAATCTTAGTCGAGCAGCTGTAACTCCTTATTCGAGCCGGCAATAATATTAACAAGCCGCCGCTACAAATAACACAAAATGAAAACAAGGCAAATTCATTACCAGGAGGCGAATTAATTATAAGGTGGTTGCAGTGGCGAATTCACGTGAATTTATACATTAACTGTCCTGTCAAATTTGTTACATATTTTCCATGGTGTAATAATATAAGGTGCTCTTATCAAACAACAATAAAAAACAACATGCATTTTGTTTGTGTAAACGGTGAATTCATTATATACGCTGTCAAAATTCTCCATGCATAAAAAATTACATTAAAATGGCGCCGGAAAATATTTAACAAATTTGAAAGTGCAGGTAATGTATAAATTCACGTGAATTCGCCACTGCAACCACCTTATAATTAATTCGCCTTGAATGAAAATTATGCGTTTGTGTAAGCTATCTGCCTGGCAGCTTATCGATGTTTTTCTACTTGGCGCCGTAAGAAAAAATATTTCGGCTCATTAGTTTGTTCTTCCTCCTCTTCATCACCTAGAAAAGGGTGTATTTAAATTTGAATACATACATACATGAATTTTTTTGTTCATATTTACTTGAGGTAGCCATTATTACGTTTAACATGTAATTTTCGCACAAACCAGCTATTATTTTACTTTTTTCACTTGATTTCGGCATTTTGATATGAAATTGTATTTTTAAATGTTTTTTTGTATCAGCTGGCACAATTATGACATAGCACACTAAATTATGACGGGGTTGTTCACACTTGTCATATTTTGGTGTGCTATTATTTTATGACATATGACTTATGACTACAGTGTGAATACCCCAACTATGTATTATGTCAATCGGAGAAATAAAATATTTAAGCGCATAAAACTAGCATCCGATTCAGATTAGTTTTTTCATATCCAATTGTAAAATTATAAGTACATTAGAAGCAAGGAACGAAGCGAAGGTGAATATATATTATGCATTTCACTTGTATCTGATTTGGATGGCTCCGTATTTCAACGCATAGTTAGTATAGTTTGGATGATGAATTTTGTTTGTTTTCTGCTAGTTTTCGAAAAAGACAAATCTGAATCGAATGCGAAGTTGTATGCGCTAAAATGATTTATATTTATTTTTCCTATTGACATAATAGAAAACATCCGATGAGTTTCAATATGTAATGTTTTGCGGACTGCTGGGTACATACATGGTCACTTAATTGTGCTCTCAATTTCTTCTTAATTATTCTCTTTGCAAATTTACGTTCTCTTTTTGGATTTATCATAAATCCAACATGCGTTTTTGGTGGTTACAGCCAAATGTATAAAAGTGAAATATCTTTATAATATATTGTCTTTGGTAAAGGCTTAAATAAAAATGTGTAGTTTTGCAGAAGTTTATTAAACGTTAAATAAGCTATTTAACGTTTGTGAATACACATTTAGCGATTTTTGCTTATTAAACTGTTAATAAACTGCTAAATATCGTTTATGAATAAGACTGTTAATATATAAATTTTTTCTTTTTTTTGTGTTTACCTTGTGAATCATATTTTTTTTTGTTTTACTAAGTTTTACTATAAAAAAACCCTGCAGTAAAAACATGTAAATACTCAGCCATGAGCTGTCACTTTATGCTCTCAATTTATATTATAATTTACTGAATTTTGAGTGAACAAATGCAATTTAATACAATGCAGTAAGGTTCAGAAAAAATTTGTCAAAACTTTTAGGTACTCGAACTTATTATAATAATAGTTGCGTTCGAGTAGTTCTGCAGTAAAATGCACTATATGACCCTACAAGACCATAGACGATCATTTTACCGGTAATATGACTGGCATTGCTGAGAGAAATATCCATCATCACGTAGAACAAAGTTTCTATAATTTTCTTAAGGCCAATATGAAAAAAATTACGGAATCTTTTGTGTACGTGCGATTTTGCATCCTTATCTAACTACCAAATTTTATCACACATAGAACATATGTCTGAACTGCTCATTCGTATGTTTTTTGCTGATCAGCGTTGATATCTTGATGGACATATCCGTAACCGCTGGCTTGTCAAACTTGCCTGATATATTGGTCACTCCTGACTTGTCAACTTGATGGACATTTCAGTTGAATTAAATCGCAACATTTTATCAAATCAGTTGTTATATTATAATTATATAAGAAAATAATATGTACAATAGCGTAAATATGTACAATAGTGTGTTTAATCACTTTGCAGCTTTTAAAAATTCAAATTTAAATGTGAAAAGAAATAAAATCAAGATTTAAAATTAAATTAATATATTAAGCGTTTTACAGCTAAATCTTCAAAGCTAGAACATGCGGCACTTAATTCATCTGTGACCAATCTTTTTTGTGTTTTAAGTTTAAGTTGATTTTCCAACTCATCTTTTTCTACTGTGGCTTGTTGCGCTCTAAGCCATTCCACTTTAGTACCATGAGGACAAAACTCCGTTACTGGAGCACCATCATGCGATTTAAATTTCTCCGCCACTGAACGTTCTTTGCTATGGGTTTTGTTAAAAGCTCCACAATTTCTTCAGCAACTTTCTTGCTTTGCTTCTCACGCGTCGAAGGCATAGGAGAAGGGACTGAAAGTTTATTATGTTTAGGATAACATTAATTTTGTTTAAAGCTTAAAAAAACACATTTGTGTAGTTGAAGTAATAGTTGCAGTAAGTAGTGACAGCGCATATTGACGATGCGCTTCAATTTTCTTACCATAATTTTTTATAAAACTTTTGAGTATTTTAAACTTCTACTGCCATAATCCCAAAATATGTGAAAAATGCAACATAATTCGTCAACTTTGGCGTTAAATTCCTATATATGTATTAGTATGAAAGTTATGTACATACGTTTCGGTCATCCATTTCTTGTATGTGAGTAATTACTGAGTAAACTGAAAAATTTACTCCCAAAAAAGTACGCGAACGGAAAAATTGTAAAAATGAGTAAGATTAAGAAAACAGCTGATTGCAAACTAATGTGGTGTTGAAATATATTTACACTTTTGACTTCAACTCCTTTTCTTGTTGGTACTCGAATATTTTAAGAAAACATAAACAAATTATTTTCTGTAATCTTTTCCGTATGTTTATTTTATTTGATTTTGCTAATTTGTGTTTGATGAAATTTATTCAAAAGTATTTGATTATTCGTTTTTGATATTGATTACCTTACAAACAAGTGCAGTACTAAGTATACTTATACTTGGGAATTTCACAACTCCAAAGAATTAAAATAACACAAAGAAAAGAAAGTTCAAAAGTTGTTAAGAATATTTATTTCCTTTAAGGCATATGCTTGTTTAACAAACAAATAGTTTAAAAATAAATATTCACTTTTTTATGTTTTATTATTTAAATTTTTCTTTTCCTTAATAATTTTTTCACAAATTTTATATCAGCCATGAACTGTCACTTTACGCTCTCAATTTATGTTTTCATTTCAGTTGAATATGCATGCATAATATTATGTAATAAACATACAAAAATAAGTTTAAAGAAAAAACAAATCTTTGCTTTTCGACTGTTTAGTTATGCACATGTATACACACAATGTGTGCATGTGCACATGAACGCATTTCAGTATTAATGTATGTGTGACAAAAAGGGAAGAATCAAGTATTTTAAGTTTTTGTATTTTATAATAAATAAGATATATTATGTACTTAAACGCGTAAACTACTATGAAAAATACAACTGCTCTGTGGTGTATAAGAAGCGCTTGTGACTACCAACCAATAGGTTATAGGTATGAACTTTTACAAAAAAAATTTCAAAGTTAAATTATTTCGAATATCATTTTTTTGCCCAAATTTTAGCCGTTAATCGACCGACTTCAATTATTTTCAGTCTAAATCTTCCTAGAACTCCATAAAATTGACCGCAGGACAGCTGGGGTCATAAAAAACAGCAGAATAGGACACATAATAAAAAAAGTCTTTTAGCTATATCTCGTTAATTATTTGACCCAATTTTCTAATTTTTATAAAAATTCTGAGGCAAATTCCAACAGAATGATCCAAAATTTAGGTCCCTATGTTGTGTGAGGCCTTATTCCTCGATATTCTACGTTCGCAGACGGGCAGACTGACATCGCTCATTCGACTTTTCTATCTATAAGGATCCATAATATATATACTTTATGAAATTACATACGGAAAGACAAACCTAAATATCGCTTTTGCAAAATTTTTTTGGTGAAGGAATAAAAACATTGATTTTGTAGCTGTGAACATAAATATTGCGTTAAATTCATAAAAAGCTTAAAAATCCAAGTTTTAATGGGCACCCTAAATTTGCATTTCAGGACAAGTGAGGGAATTAAGGTAGCTGACTCTACCCCCGAAGCATTAAAAATCATTCGGCATTCATAGCTTGAAAATTAAAAAGTCAATTTCTTTGACATATTGCTAATTATATAGTAATAGTTCTTAATAAAACTTTTTTAGTACATGTACTTTTCGATCTAAATTGATTTTTTTTAGTTTTCTTAAATAAGCAAATATTTGCTTATATAAATACACACTGCCATTATTCTAATGAAATCGCTTGTGCGTTTTTCTAAGTTTTCTGTTTTTTGGTTGGTGAATGTGCAACCAAAAAAATTTTTTTATTTCCACTGATTTTGTCAGAGCAAAGACTATAAATACATAATATTCTCTTATTTTTCCGACCTTTTTTTTAATAATTATAAAAGATTTTTCCAAGCTTTAGGTCAATTTATATAAAATTTATATTTATTATAATTTATATTATTTATTTTATTAATTTTTAAAAATATCGATATTTCGCCAATATCTTTGATTGGCTTCTTCAGGAAATACATACTTACATACATATGTAGATACGTTTGTCACAATATAAACATTAGTATATGTTTCGCTATAAATACTTTAAACAATAATAATTTAAATACATACATATGTAAATATATTTAAATTAAAAATTTTGGCTTAAATAAAAGTTTGCATAAAAAATTATTTATTTATCTATTTACAATATATTTTATAAATAAATTTACAAAATATATAAAAAAGGCGCCGAGTAACTAGACCATATGCGCTCAATTAGATATAATTGTTCAATATTAAAGCATTAATTGAAAAATAAAAATTTTAGGAATTCAGAATTACAAACAAACAAAAGCAAAAGAATCTTATTATTAAATACGAATAAAGATTAAAAGTAAGAAAACAAAATTAAACTTATTGCAAATTTTGAGATCAAACAAATGATTAAATAAAAAAGGACAATAATGGAAAACCAAAAATTAAAATTATACATTTTGAATGCTGTGTTTTTGAAGCCTGCTCTTTATTGATGGTAAATACAAGTTTGTTGTACAGTCCATGATTTTATTCAAGGGTTCGTCTATTCTGGAGGTTTCACATTCTGTTAGAATGTGTGCAACAGTAAGGCTTAGGTCACAAAAAGTGCATTTAGCATGATTTGTGCCATCGTACTTTGTAACCAGGCAAATGCAATAGGTGTTTGGTTTTATTTATTATGTGGGTTTCTTGCAAAGGTATTATGTTTGGTTTGTATTTAGTGACGAGTAGTTCCAATGCGTACTTATTATTAATGAATCCTAGAATATTCCACTGTAGTAGAGAAATATTAAGTCCATTATCCATGATTACTTTCTTTTAATTATTTTTTGTCGCTTTTCACTGTAATTTTCGTTTTTCTGAATGTTTCAGGCGTAATAATGACATTTAACTCGGGAAATTTATTATATAGATTCGATTTGTGTGTTGTTTTACAATTTGTGCTATTATGATTAGGTTTCGGAGGCGTATTTAGGCCTAGACCCTCGTTAATGTCACGAATTATCATTTCTTCTGTTAAGTTTTTATCAATATTCATATTCGAGTCCACGTCGTCGTTTAAAAAATCGTCATCTCTAAATTTTGTGTCATCATTGTCTGCTGCGTTGAATTTTACTGCTGTTGTTGCTTTTAGTGGTTCATTATGTTTCGGTGTAGTGATTGTTGTTGATTGAGCTAAATGAGAATGTGCTTTTAATGCAGCGTTAGGCACAAAGAGAGAATTGAATAAATGAGAAACTATTTCATGCTTTACACTTGTTTTCTGACAACGAAATACAAATGTGTTTTCAAGATGTTGTAAATGGCATTATATAAGCAATGTCAGTGAATAAATTACGAATACCATATTAAAGATAACATAAAGTAAATAGTTATTTTCACAATAAAATTTAATGTTTTAAAAACCGGGGATATGGGAGGTTTTGGTAGATTTTAAGGAAAATGTTTGTAGGGAAAAACGTTTCTTTATGGCACTCCTGGTTGCAATATTCACAAGTAGTAAATGTAAATAGCCGAAAAAACTTCGTAACCGTGGTAAACGAGCATCTACCACTGTTTTAATGAGAGCATCTTGTGTCTCTGTTGTGCAGGTTGTGTGATCTGTATAGCTGCTTTTTTCTGCTTTGCTAGTATGGTGAGTTGCTGTACGTTTTTTGTTGTTCTGTAAAGGTGTTTTTGTAACGTTTTCTGTTGTGTCTTCTTTGTTGTTCTGCAAACTTGTTGCTGGGAATGTTTGGTTGTTATTTGGTGGTTGTTGTTCGTTTAATACTTGCGCGTATGTCGGTGGGTTTGTGGCTATTCCAGACACAGGTTTGAGGGTGTTTAATACTGGACTGTTTTTATAAATTTCCCATGATTCACGATTCGTGCATCTTCTCGAAATTCTTAAATAATTCACTGATTTATGTTTCCAGAACAATGGACAGTTTGGATCGTATGATGTGTGTGATTCAAGTTGGCAATTTACGCAATATTTTCTTGTGCATGGATTGTGAGGTGTTGGAATGCCACATTCTTTGAAGATTTCAACATTTCGGCAGCGCTTTTTGGTGAGTCCCAGCTTCTGGTAGTTTTGGCATTTCATAGGGTTTGGGATATATTCCTCTACGGAAACCCTCTCCCAACCGAGTTTTAACGTTTCCGGTCTGTAAATCATGTCAAATGATAAAATTGCAGCACCTGTTGCCACAGGTTTCAAGCCGTCAAACTTAGTAATTTTGCGTACTTCAATGACCTTTTGCGTTTTTGGAGATTCAAATAGCTCGTCTTCGGATATGTTAACAATCTTTCTTGAAAATATGCGTCCCTGAGTAGAATTTAAAGATTTGTGAAGGTATATTTTAACTTTTATGCAATCTATATCGTTTTTTTTTATTTATTTAAATTCAATGTACAATAAAATATATAATTTCATTTTAGTAACAGCCCCAGCACCTTAAAGGCATTATTGGGGCAAGTTGGCAGTTTTATAAGCTTATATGTATGTACAAAATTTACGTGTAATTATATTACAACAATATTAAATAGAATATTTAGTATAAAATATGTTCACATATTTATAATAAATTCGCTAGCAATAAGATTATATATATTGTATTAAACTTACAGAAGCGTTTCAATTTTATTAAGCAAATATTCCTTACAAGAAGATTTAAATATTGAGATTCTATTTATTACTTTCAAATTATCAGGTAAATGATTATATTTCATACTACCTGTATAGTCAACACGTTGCTTTGTTCTTTCTAGTCTACATTTTGGAATTCTTAAATTATTTGCATTTCTCGTATTGAAATGTGATTGATTATGCTCAAAACATATGGTTCGATGGCCAACATCATGTAATGACCTGAAAACATACCTCAAAACCTGGTATTCGTGAACCCCATAAATTGGTAAAATTGTTTTACAAACATTCTTATATAAAGGAATTGTAGGATATAACATTTGTAAATTATAGACTAATTTCACAGCTTTGTTTTGCATACGTTGAAGAGATTTCAACAAGACATTACTTTTATTATAAGCATATATGACTCCCATATAACTTAAATGCGACTGTATTAGGGACTGATATATTACCAATTGAGCATTTATACTTAGTTTGTGTTTGAACTTATATAAAATCCCAACTCCTGGAGCAATCTTTCTTTTAAGGTCTAATATGTGCAAATCCCATGAAAGGTTACTTTGCAGTGTGATTCCAAGATACCTTACTGAAAATATTTCTCTGAGGGTTGTACCATCAATTTGTAACGTAAAGTTATTAGAACGGAACGAGCTCGGTCTAAAACGAATTAGTTTTGTCTTGCCTGGATTAAGTATAAGACGATTTAAGCGCGCAAATTCAAAAATCAAAGTCATATCTCGTTCAATTTGTGTTCGTACAATTGAGTCATACTTAAATGGATAAAATAGGCAGATATCATCCGCAAATATACAAATTTTTCCAGTTAAATTGAGATTTTTTATATCATTTATATATATTGAAAATAGTAATGGCCCTAATCTACTTCCCTGAGGCACTCCAAAATCCACAGCACCAATAAAACTTCTTTCTTCACTCACCTGAACATATTGTTTTCTATTTGAAAAATAATTTTTAAACAGTAGCAGCTCATTTCCTTTAACACCATATAACGACAATTTGTCAAGCAATATTTGATGGTCAACAAGATCAAACGCTTTAGAGAAATCTAAAAAGATACCTGCAACTCCACTATAACCATCATCCAAGCCTTAACAAATATATTGAACTACATTTAAAACTGCATCCTCAGCACCACAACCTTTCCTAAAGCCAAATTGAAAGTCATATATTAAATTGTTTTCTTCCATGTAATGTGATAGTCTCTCATAAATAATCTTTTCAAATATTTTATCTATCGTCGAAAGTAACGCAATTGGACGATACTTTTCAACAGTACAGGCATTATCAATTTTCGGTATCGGAACAATTTTGTGTATCTTAAGTATGTCAGGGTACACCGTGGTTTGTAATATTTTATTAAAAATTTCGGATAAAATAGGCGCAATTTCTTCAGCGCAATTCTTGACAAATTTTGATGATATATTATCATAACCAGGGCTCTTGGTTTCTTTGATATTAGCAATAATATTCAGAATATCATTTACGCTGACATCTCCAAGTTGGAAGCGATAAGGTAATTGATGCAAAGTTCTTAAAAAATTAAATGTATCACCTGGATATGTCCTAATTTCCTTCTTAAGATTTTCTACAGATGTTAAAAAATAGTCTTTAAAACAATTAGCTTTATTTCGATCTGAATGTATTTTTTACCTTGAGTGTCATTCAAATTAATCTTATTACTTTTTATACGACCAAGAGTAGTATTAATAAATTTCCAACACTTTTTGGGGTCATTTCCAACCTTATTTATATTTTGAACATAATAATTATCTCTACAGTCCTTATTTGCAACTTTTATAATTTTGCTTAATCTTTTTAATATATCTTCAAAAGCCTTTCTATTTTTACTCTTACGCCTTTTTTCCAATATTCTTTGTTTAAATAATATTAGTTCTTGAAGATTCTTATTAACCCATGGTGTTATTTCAAAACGAAGTGAGGTATTGTTCTGCTACTTTGCTATTTGCACTTTGATTAAGAGATCTCCACTTCTCATCTCCGTAACCTCCAGTCGATTTTTGCTGATGAAGTCAAGTCCGCGTTCCACTTGGAACACATTGTAAGACGCAAGAGGAGCAGTTTTCATCTCAGGTTTGGGTGGGGTAGCTGATGCATTGAGGTAACGTGGGAGATTTTGTTCATTTGCGGCAGTTTCTGGTAATGGCACAAAATCGTCAGGGCGAGGGCGTTTATTCTTGTTGCGGGTTTTGCCAGGTAGGGAATCTAGTACCCTAAACCTGTTGTGGTTGGGGGGTTGAACCCCGTTCATTATTTGTTTGTCTTCTCAAACAAGTAATAGATTTAACTTCGTAAAAACCAAAAAGAAATAATATATTTTTTTTCAATAAAGCAATGTACTTATGTGCAGAAAATCTGCAAAGCAGTCTCAGCACGCAAACACTAATACTCAAATCGATCACACGGACAACACGAAAACGATGTTTACGCCGCAACTGCCCGAAAGAGACTGATGATAAAAAATAATATTTTCCATAAAATATGATTTTTTTTGGCACATGATGATGATCTTCTTAAAGCTTCTGGCAACGCTGCATATGGATCAGTGTTACTATATGTGAAGATTTATCTTATTTTTTGAGTTTTTTTGAGGTGCCAAAGAAAAATGATTTTTTAGCTAAAAAAAAAGATTTTTTAATATATGATATTTTGTACTTTTAGTATATTACATGAGATTCATGTTAACTTTAACTTTAAAAGTGTGAAAAGAAGTTAACCGCTGCAACACTGTTTACTTCCATCCATTAAATTGCCGCGATGTTTTATTTTTATATATACATATGTATGTACTTACAAATTCATTTACTTTATATTGAAATTCGTGGTCTGTGTTTAAAAATATTTCAATACATTGTAAAAGATGAATATATCTGTTTTGAAAAGTTCAACAAAATTGATGTTAATAATTGTACATACACTGCGCGTCATCAGGTTATCAGCGTCTCCCCCTTTCACTGACCGTTAATGTTAAATATTATCTTAAAAATATTAAGGATAAATACTTGGGAGCCCAAATAACTATAGCACTTAGTTCTACTCATAAATTATCAGATGAAGATGAAATGCCATTTCGAAATAATTGCCTAAAGTTTTATGTTGGGTTGAGCAACAGTTTATTAAAAAAGTTCGTTTTTGACAGCGAATTTTCAAAATGTGTTGAGTTCCTGGCATCTACTAATATCATGAAAAGCGATATTAAAATTATTTCACAATTAGCGATATTCTTTCCAAATGTTATCGATTCGAATAATATTCAACAAATTAATGACGAATGGCGTAACAACAGCTAACGTCGAAAGGATTTTTTCTCAAATCAGTATCAATAAGAACAAACTAAGGAACAAATTAGATATACCAACATTGTGTAGTATTTTCAGGACCAAAGACTTTTTGAAAAAATCTCATCGTAATTGTAAAAATTTTTAACAAACAAAAAAATGAATAGCAAGTTTAATAAAGAAATATATAATGTAACCATAAAAAATTTATGAATTTAATGTAAATACGTCTAATTATAGGCTTCTAACTTCAAATTTGGCCTTTTCCAAATAAAATTCAGGTTTAAAAAAAAAAATATTTTGAATTTTCTAAGAAAAATTTCGTGTTATACAAACCCAGCACTTTTCGAACCTAGTTCGGCATTTTAAAAACCAAAATCAGCCCCTTTTAGATAAAATTAACTTGAAAAACCTGATTTTGATCTTAAAAATGCCGAATGCCTTATATATACATATGTATATGCAATAAATATTTTAGTTTAATTAAAATATATTTGAACTGAATTTGATTTTCATAAAGTCACCTTAAAAAAGGTTTTTAATGCAATAAAAGATGTTTTTTGTTCGATTTGAAGATTTTTGAAAAAAAAAAATTGGCAACACTGATATGCATACGAATTTGGCATATGCTGAAAAGCTTGCATACGCTTTTCAACAAATAACATATCTGTCAGCATATGCACGAAATTTGTTAAGTACTAATATATGATGTTTACACGATATGCTAAAACTGCCAACATACGTTTGTTGACATTATTAACAAAGTGTTAGAAAATGTTGTTAAGCATACGTATGCTGAAAAATTTTGCGCTTACACGATATGCAAGCACTTGTAACAAATTTCTCAGCATATATATGATGAATCAACATATCGTCTACACTTAGCTTAAAAAGAGCGACTGAACGAACGAAGTCAAAGTTTATTATATAGGACTTTTGTGTTATTGTGCGTGCTGCTGTATGGATAATTTTGATAAATTTTCAAAGAGTGGACATTGCACTACTTACTCGTACTATACATCAAAAAATTTTATCGATTAAATTATTCGTATGCCAAAAATATAAGAAAAAATATTTTGAGCAGAGTTTATCAAATGATTAAAGTCATAACTAACAAATGTTTTTCAAACAAATAGCTATAAAATGATTCCGTATACGATTTACAGCGACTTTCCTTTACAAAACCTGCATGAAATGAATATTGCGTATTGGTATGGTATATTTTTGGATATCGATATATCATCAATTGGTTAATAGTGCATGCTGCTGTAACATATGGTACGCTTAAGATTTTATCCTCTTGATGCATAGTTTAGAAAGAACATCAATACATACAAAATTGGATTTTTCATATGAATTATGTAATTGGACCTCTTCGCTCTATCGTAAAATTAGCTACCGATCGTAACTTACCTGGTTCCAGAGTTGTCGCCAGTAGAATTGATGGCAGGCAAAGTAGTATGATACGTATTTCGAGCATATGCATTAGCATTAGTATCGGGAACATTTGTAGTAAATACACCAATTGCACTTCCTGCTGCAAAACCAATGATGTTAGTATAGGTCGAAAGTAGGAGTTGGAGGCAATGATGATGCTCGTTGTCACACACTTAACATCTGTTCTTATATAGTGTCAACGAACATTGTTAGTGGTTGTTTTGTTATCGTTGTTAAATTTGATTTTGTTATATTGCGATTTGTTACAAGTTAATTTTTATTTTAATGCAAAAAGAAGCAATGGAAGAAATAACAAAACTACAATTGTGTTATGTACTACAAACAGTTTGCTGCATGTTTTTTGTTAGAAGTTTTACTTGCAGAAAATGATAAATGAGAGTTGAAAGATGCCTTAAGTGTTGTTTCTGCTCTAATGGTGCTGTCGCTGTGAGTTCTCAGAGTGGATATGTACAAATTTTTTTTGTACAATTAAAATAAAACTAATTTTATTATGTTGCTTACTTCTTATATTTTTTTTGGTCTGAGTGTGTATTTTTGTATATGAAATTTATTGCTATTGGTCCAAGTTAGATTTTTCTATTATGGGGTTGTTTTCCATAATGACATTACACTGTAACATTTTTCATAGAACTTGTTGTTGTGCTTCCTTGATATTTAGATGCATTATTAATGGTTCTATTTGGTTTTTTTATTCGAAAGTTTTGATGGCTTTTGTTATGCCAAATGATGAATGAATATGTATAATGGATCTTCCTTTATTTATTATATACGATGTTTCTTAAGTTTGTTTAAATTTTAATGATCTTTTTACAAGTTTTTAATGCTGATGTGCAAATTTTAAAGTACGAAATTGAAAACATTGTTTTATTGTGCACATTATTATTTTTCAACTATCTTTGGGTTTTGTCTCTTTCTTGCAAGACTTTGCGTTTTAAATTTTTTGTTTTTCTTCCTTTATTATTTTCTTGCGATTGGTCTTCCTTCCTTTATTCACTTGCTTAGTAGCAGTTAATTCTTTAGTATCCTTCCTTCCGTTATTTTTGTAAAGTTGCATATCATTTTTACTAAATTTTAACTGCAAATAAAAATGATAAAAAAGGTATTTAGTTCCTATTTTTTTATATCTGAAGTTTGAAAATATAAATAACAAAAAAGTTTTAATTTTATTTTATTTTAACTTTAAAGTATTAAACTATAAATGGCATTGGGGAGCCCCGTAGACCAGTACATAGCGTGCTAGACTATTAGTCGAGGGATCGGAGGTTCGATTCCTGCCTAGACCCTGGTTATTTCTGCAGACAAGCCAAAATGGCTTCGCTGTTTTTGTTTGTTCTTTAAAAAAAGTTTTTTTTATATCTTTTATAATTTGAAATTTATTTTATGGTTCATGACATAAAATTATGTATTGCAAATAAAGTAAATAAAATAGTTGGTGTTGTTGTTCTACCACTGCTGCTTGGCATTCGTACAGAAATGTTCAAATGTTGCCAGATGGTCGGCCTTGCTGGCATGCCGGCGTTCAGTTCCGACTAAAGCTAGCCGTCTTGGGGTGGTTCTTGCCGACAGCCACTGGCGGTGAGCAGCTACAACAACAACAACAAAAATCATGCCAGCTGACATAATGGTAAAAACTTAGTAACCAAACACAAAAAAATAAAATAAATTTTAAGGAACCCGAAAGTGGAAGGTAAATAAACGATTATGGTATTATGATGTTACACTGAATTTATTTATTTCTCCACCAGGTACTTACTGCGTGCTGATGTATCTCACCAACAACTATATAGTTAGCAGGTGTACGCTAACCTTGGCTGCCCTCCCTCCGAAATCATGCTTGATTTCGCCATGATAACCTCTGGCCATTTTTTTCTACGGTTATCCCTTACCTCTATCTTGGTTACTTACATCACCACCCTACAGCCTAAAAAAAACCTTTAGCCTCTCATCATCTTTTTCCAATAAAACAGATCGAAATTTTAGCTCAAAATTCTTCTAATACAAATATTTTATATAGTTTTTTTTTGACCAAACTAATAATAATTTTTAATACATCTAATATCAATATTAATAATTTCAACGTACAACTTTATAATAGGCAAAATGTTAATTTTTTTATCTTTTTCTCTTAACTGCTTTTGGCTTTAGCTTCTCATCGGTTTCCTGCGGGCCTACTACTCGCGAACTATGTAGATAAACTGCCGTATGTACGTGGCGTGTCTATATGTACAGGTATGTCAAATAGTGCCTCGATTCTTCTAATACACATATATATATATTTTTTTAGCTGCAGCCTAAGGCAATCACCTACGATATGGTGTGGGCAATGGACCCGTACACTACCTATTATCTCGCCGAACACCCTAGAATGAGTTCACCCTACGGACCTTTTGTCCAAAACTTGCAAAAGGGTAATTTTTGTACGATCTTCGCGACGGTAAGGATACTAATAAGTGTTTACCCTATCTGTACTAAGTTTAAACAAAATATATATATATTTACAGATAATGTGTGTTCGTCATGGTCGTACGTGTTTAGTACCAAGTCGAATGGCAGAATACCTGGGTCCGCTGTGCAAGATGATGCTTTCCCTTAGGGTAGATACGGTTCCCGCGTTGGATGTGACGTGATGCTGGAGTTGTTCTTGTAGTACTTTTTATTTATTTTTGCTTTATTTAATTTTTGTTTTATTTCCTTTGCTTATTTTTTTCTTCTAGTTTTACTTCACGTCTTTATTTATACAACAATTAATTTAACCATTTTGCCTTTAATTGTCTTTGGCTTTATTTATTTCAACTTTTCCTTTTTTTTTGTTCGATAAATATAACAGGTGGCGCAAAAGTAATCCTCCTATCAGAAAATGCTATAAATTTTGTGATTGGCCCCTAATGTCAGTTCTGTTTTGACATTTGTGTAGTAAACACATGCGAAATACACGTTAATAAACAATGTTACGCTACACTGCTCCAGAACGCGGAATATTGGTGACTATTTATTTGACCAATAATCGATCGGTGACTTTGGCACAACGTGAATTTCGTCCCAGATTTCCTGGCCGTCCAACGCCTACTGGTGAAACACTGCGACGTTTAGCCGCTCGCCTCGAAGAGACTGGCACAACACGAGATGCTGCCAGGCGTGGCAGACACCGGAGTAGCCGTTCTGCAGAGAATATTGCTGCTGTAGCCGAGGATGTCATGGAAGCGCCGTCGACATCGACCAGACGACGTGCCACGCAAATGGGTATCAGTCGACGGTCTTTACAGCGAATTTTGGTACAAGATTTGAAGATGTTTCCGTACAAAGTCCTGACGGTGCATCAGCTGTTAGCTGCTGACCGCCAATCGCGTCTAACACATACGCTCAAGCCATCCTTAATCACCACCAACAGGAACATGATTTTTCATCAAAAATAATCATGAGTGACGAGGCCCATTACCATCTTAGCGAGTACGTAAATAAGCAAAATTTACGCTTCTGGGGCACTGAAAATCCGCGTGTAACCCACGAAGAGCCATTACACCCGCTCAAAGTCACTGTATGGTGTGCTGTTTTCGCTAGAGGAGGCATCGGACCTTTTTTCTTCGAAGATGTCGCGGGCCAA
Source organism: Gymnocheta viridis (assembly GCA_956483585.1). Lineage (NCBI taxonomy): Eukaryota > Metazoa > Arthropoda > Insecta > Diptera > Tachinidae > Gymnocheta > Gymnocheta viridis. The sequence continues at coordinate 37,323,832 of OY101443.1, forward strand.
ACGGTTACTGTGAATGGTGAGCGCTACAGAGCAATGATTAACGAGTTCTTTTTGCCGCAACTTGATGAATTGGGATTGGAAAACAATCCTCAGACTCTTGCAGCTCTTAAAGACAATATCCGTCAAGAATGTGAGGACCTATCGCCGGAAGTTTTGGCCAAAGTGATGGAAAATGCCATAAAAAGGGCTCAAATGACAATCAACTGTGGCGGCGGCCATTTACATGACATCATATTCTCGACTTGATGTAAAAAAATTAAAAGACCAAATAAAAATAATCCACAAGAAGAATCAAAGTTTTTCAGTTTTTTTTTTAAATTACAGCCAAAAAACATCGGAAGGTTATTTTTGCGCCACCTGGTATATATGTAAGTATATGTTTGTTTTTTTTTTACAAAATCCTCAATAATTGAATAAAATGTTCTTATGCATTTTGATAATTTTTGTTACTTTTTCTTGGTGGTTATTTTCACCACTCCAGTCACAGCTTTTCCTCTTCACGATCGCCATCAAAAAGCCCACTTTTTATCATTCGCACGACCCAGATCACGTCTAGGGCGCCCGAATAGACCCCTATTTCCTCCATATTTTTTCTACTCTTCAAATCAAAAAAACAAAAATTCTAGACCTATATCCCCCCTTTTTCTTTACTATCGTCCTTGTCATGCTCCTTGTTGTGTTTTTTTTAAATATAAATTCCTCCTAAATATAAATAAGCTCAAACAGCTGTTCGCAGTGCTGCCCATTACATGCAACTGCTTTACCAACCCACAGGGTGCCCCTAACAAACCCAACCATTTTTGAGTCCATCCGTGGACCTAGAATGGGAGGGAGAATCGTGTTCCCTTTTTAAGCAAACATAAACTCACCAAATCGTAATTTCCCAAAAACCAACGGATCTGGCATCCCCAAAAAATATAAATCAACACTGACTAAACCTTGTCAATACCTCGCTTACGGCCGTGATGACACCTTGATGAAGAACCACGATGTAAAGCCTTTTTAACAAGAACAACGAGGAAGACGCATTTAATGGTAAGTTTTAACTTTTCCTCCTTTTTTTTATAAATTCTTAACTACCAGCTAAAACCCCTTCTTTCTTTGCAGAACCGGCGAAATTACCTCTTCAGCAGTTATACCACGTAAGTTTATTGAAAATATTACCCCTTATCCCATAATTATATTCCTCGTCCCAGGCAACCATACACTCCCCAGCCGTCCTGTTGCCGGCGTTGTTTGGCCTTAGAAAATTTTAAAGGTAAAAAACCCACCCACTAACCGACTTCTTAACTGTTTAAAATTTATCTTAATTCACTTAATTCACAGCAGACCCAGGGTTCCTCATACAGGTGAGTAAATTCTTGTAATGTGATACACACCAAGTACATAAATGCACTAACTTGTCAATTCCTTTATAGCTTGACGTGAAGCAGCCCAGCCAAATGAAATGCATCATTCGGCTGTTGGACGTACGCCCAAAACTTCGAAGCTTTTGTTTTCGCCTCGTTTACTTTGCGCCCTGAAGGACGAAACTACCACCTAAAACATTCCCGGCCAGGTAAGTTATTCCGTTCTTTTCCTTATATTTTAAGTCCTCAGGAACGGAATCGACAGGAACTAAATCCCTTGCGTACTCTTACCTCAACGAAGTTGAAAACTGCCTCACATAAAAAAAATCAGTCACCCATCAAAATATTAACTTGAAATTAACGTTACCCTTCAGATAGTAAAAACTCTTTAACACAACAGCGCTGTTCAGTTTTAACTTTTATTTACAATTTAACTGAAATATGTTTTTCTTTTGAGTTTGATTTCTTAACAAGAAAATCATGCCATAAGAAAAAATTTTTTTTTTTATTTTTGCTTATTTTAAAAATATCTTTCACCCATCGTTAAGAAGAAATAGGCGATTGAAGTTTTTCTTTTAGCTCAAAAAGGCAAAATTTTGTGCTAAAATTACATAACGATGTGTTTGGTTGATGGTGCTATTTACCTCTTTTTGTATTTCTCCAAAATAAATTGTTGATGTGATTCACACTAGTAGATAAAAGCAAGTTAATAAAAAAATTGTTCTTACTGTCAAAAAAAAATGTTTACCTCTCAGTTTAAAATTAAGATTAGACTAACTGAAAGTTAGTGAACTTGCCAATAAGACTAGCATAACTAAACTTTGTGCTAAGGTTTAAATTGCTTCAACAATTATCGTTTCTACTATTTATATAGACTTCAATTGTCCAAACTCGTTTGGACATATTAAGTATATTTTTTTTAACTAACCCTTTTTTCACTTTTATCTAATTTTATATATATATTCATTTTTTATACAATTTATATTTTTCATTGAATATGGAATTAAAAAATTAATATAAATTGTCAACACTTAAATAAGTTGGGCGACAAAAATATACATTTGTAGTTATCCGCGAATCGGTTAGAAAATACGAACTTGAATACTTTTCTTTTCGGTCGACCCTTTTTGATCTAAGAACTACTTGCCTTTTTACTATTGAAGTGTAAACACCAACCTATCTACCTAAGTACCTATACTTTATTTAAATTGTAAAAAATAAATTTCAAAAAAATCTCCCTACCTATATACCTATCGTGTATCATCACTTGGAACAAACAAAAGGTGAGCATCCCATCTCAACCAAATCCCAATACCACAAAATAAAAGTAACTAATCTTTGTTTTTTTTATTTTCCCATAACCCCAATAATTATAATCGCTACCCACGGAGTGATTATAATTAAAATCTCCCTTTTAGATCGCTGCAAGAAAAATATAAAACTTCCCCTTACCCGCCGGCAAGCTAGAGGGAGATTTATTAATAATAATCCCAATATTATTCATCAATTTTAAGCAATAATTTGTAAAGCCAAACCGGTGACTACTTTAATATGTACTTAAAACTACCTACCTACTTACAAAAGAAAACTGACCTTACTAAAACGCCCTAAAAGGATACCAAAATCTCTTTTAATTCATAACACTTCGTGCGATTCATTTCCTCTTAGAGAGTTTTAGTGAATATTACAACTTTATACCTCCTAAACTACACAATTTACTTAACCAATTTCTCATTTAATTTCAACAATATCCTACCCCTAGTCGATGAAGACTGGTATAGCTGCCCTTAATTAATTCCCTGAGTGAGTGAAGCATTACTATATTTATTTATATATAAATTTTTTTCGAAAACTAAAGTCTTTTTATCTATTTTTACCGAATACAGCTAATAATAGGCGATGTACCCAACACTACGGCGACTTCCTTGCCATAACATCGAAACCACGGGTGAGTTACTAAGTTTAAGATATTAATCTACTTATCTGTATCTCAGTAGGATAAATATATTGCATGGTTAAGTGATATCTCACAGTATTTAACAGTAGCTCTACTCAATAAAGAAAAACTGCATTTTACCCCACCCTTAATTATTTGAACTAACAAAGCCTTTATGCACTAATTTATTAACCCACTTATTCACAACCGAATTACACTTCGTGGCGTATTTGTTACTTTGGAACGTCTAAAAAAGACAAATATACCTCTGCGAGCCCAAAAGCTTTTTATCGCCCGCAAGGTTTTCCAACCATGGAAACAAAACCTTGCAACAGGTGATTTAATTATCCGCTGTTCACCCGCTATTAGTAAGGTAGAAATGGTGGGACTAAAACCACCAAGGATACAACCGCTATTGCTTTAAGTCTTTGGCGTGAAATACCCTCACCGATTTCCCTTTGAGATCTTCAATCTCATACAAACTCCTCCCAATTGGACGTACGATCCTACACTTTACGAATTTTTGGCCTATTTTTGCGTTGTAGCCCCTTTTAAAATCGCTCTGTTGAAAATTGCGCCTATAAACTTCTTGCCCTGGAACAAACTTGACTGGGCGACACCTAGTATTGTACGCCTTTTCTCCTTTAAGGTATGCTTTATGTAGGCTGTCCCTAATTTTCTGCCTTATCCCCTCCATGTAATCCTTTTTGGTATAACCTTTAGCTCAGGGTCATTTAGGCTCTGCAGTTTCCTAGCCAGCTTACAGACGCTGCCATGCGCGATCATATTGGTTCCAAAAAGAGCAAAATAAGGTGTAACCCCTATTGAGTTATGAAACGACGATCTTAAAGAGAATCCAATTTCAGATAAATATTTATCCCAGTCGCTATGATCTCCCTCTACGTATGATCTTATTGCAGCCAGGATTGACTGATTTACTCGCTCGGACGCGTTCGCCTGTGGCGAATATATTGTAGTTCTGAAATGCTGGATACCAAAATGAGACATGGTGTCAGTAAACTCCTTACTGACGAACTGTTTCCAATTATCTGAGACCACAGTATCAGGCGTTCCGAACTTATGGAACACTTCGGAAATCAGAAATTTGACCACTTGTTTACTACCGGCCTTACTTAAAGCTTTCAATAAAACGTATTTTGTGAGGTGATCTAATACGATAAAAATATAACAATTGCCTGCCTTTGACTTAGGATAGGTCCCTAAAAAATCTATAAAAATCCGTTGAAATGGACGTTCTGTTTGTGTTTCACTCCCCATTGGAGGGCGTAACGTAAGATTACTGGGCTTACTCTCCCTGCAGGCTTGACAGTTTTTAACAAAATTCCTAATCTCAGCGTTCTGGTTAGGTGAATAAAAGTACCCGCGTACTCTTTTAAGCGTATTCGCAAAGCCGCCATGTGCTGCTTGTGGAGGATTGTGCGCGTTACTAATTATACTTTGCGTCAATTCTACCGGAACCAGAGTTTCCAGGCAAAATCCTCATTCAAGGCGATTCCATCATAGTGAGAGGTACGTTTATAAACAAAACTATCTATAACCTTTATGTCTGGTAGTTGGTCCGCATTTTCTGAAAACCTGGCAACCAGATCCAAATAGGTGTTGGTTTTAAAAGCGTCCGACTCTAAATCAATCAAATTGCCAAGATTTACAGAAATTGCTTCCATATCGTAGCGAGATAAGGTGTCTGGTACTTTATTCTTTGCTCCTGGTCGATGCTCAACCGAAAAAGAATAGGACTGCAAGTGCAAACTCCAGCGAGCAAGGCGGCCACTTAGGTCCTTCTGCGTCATTAGCCATTTAAGACTACTGTGATCAGTAATCACCGAAAATGGCATTAGCTCTATGTAAGGCCGGAATTTTTTTATGGCCAGCACTACAGCCAAGCATTCTCTCTCCGTTACTGAGTAATTCCGCTGGGCGGTGGTCAATTTATGCGAAAAGAATGCTATTGGATGCTCGCCTTCGTCTTTATCCTTCTGAAATAACACAGCACCAATTCCGATGTCCGAGGCATCGCATTGGACAAAGATATACCTTTCAAAATTGGGGTGAGTGAGAACTGGACTTGTTATCAAAGCGATTTTCAATTGATCAAAGGCGTCTCTAGCGTCTTCTGAAAAGGTAAAGGACTTGCCTTTTTTCAACGTATTAAAAATTGGAGCCGATATGGTGGCGTAATCCGGTATAAAACGCCTATACCATCCGGTAGCGCCCATAAAACTCCGAACTTGTTTTGCAGTTTTTGGGTAAGAATACTTTAAACTCGTGCTAACCTTGTCGGGGTCGGGCTTAAGTTGTCCATTTCCTACAATATACCCCAGGTAGCGGAGCTCCTTAAATCAGAATTTGGACTTCATAACATTTATAGTCAAACCCGCCTGTTCCAGATGCATTGACACCAGTTCTAGCAACCTCAGGTGCGTCGTGATGTCTGGCGATACGATCAAAAGGTCATCCAGATAGACAAAAACTCTATCACGAAGTGCTGCGGGGATCACTTTATCCATTAATCGGCATAACCTTTGGGCTGCGTTGCACAATCCAAAAGGCATGACCGTGAATTGATAAAGTGGTCTTCCTGGCACCGCGAATGCAGTTTTCTCTCTACTGGATGCATCTAATGGTATCTGCCAGAAGGCATCGACGCCGGAAATAAAATACGTATCCCCCAACCGGCTGAGGAGACCTTCAATGTGCGGAAGAGGATAGGCATCCTTGACCGTGAGAGCATTCAGCTTGCGAGCGTCCAGACACAATCTGTTCTTCTCGCCCTTGCGGACGAGAGTAACAGGATGGCTCCAGGGACTCTCGCTCTGCTCAATGACCCCAAGATCTAGCATCCTATCCAGCTCCGCGTACATTAACCTCTGCACCGCCGGCGAGACCGGATAATGTTTATCCTTAACTGGAGCTGCCTCACGGGTACCGATGGTGTGGACTTCCAGGTGAGTTTGACCCAATCCTCTCTTAGTGTAGCAAGGGAATTCAGCCACGACTCTACTCAACTGCTGTTGCTGTTCACCTGTTAGCACATGCGTTTCTAGCTGCTCTGCTGTATTCTTTGTGTCATCACATAGACTCACCCCATTGCTAGATAAGCTACTCATCGACGCTAACAACCCAAATACACGCATAAAATCGACCCCTAGAAACAAAGATCTATTTAGCGTTGGGACTAAATAAAACATGACCTCACTCGTAATTTTGTTAAAATTTATATTACAATTTTGTGCGGGCTGCCATCCGCTGTTTTAATATCTGCCAAATATGTTTGTATACGTAAACCGGCCTTTTGTACTACCTCCATACAATTCCTCCCTAGACAAGTAACACTCGCGCCGCTATCCAGCAAACCATCCACTTCAACACCCTTTATCACAATTTTCGCATATAAACGTGTATCTTCCTCCTCATACAATGACGCTGACATAATTTCTTGCCTAATCCTTTTTCTACGTTTATAACGCTCTCTAGCTTTCTTTATTCTACTCGATACTAATCCAAAAATTCGCTCTTTTGCTTCTCTATACTCATGAATTCTCTGATGCAATGACTTCAACTGCCGAGGCTTCACCGCTACCTCAACTTCAGGGTTTATTTTATTATTATTATTTTTCAGAATTCTGACCTGTTTCTCAGGCTCAGGGGAATGAATAGCTTTGTCTACTGGGTTTGAGTTTTGTGCCGAACGAGCCTCCCCAGTTCTGGACTGGTTCGTGGACTGGTTTCTCTGACACTTAGGGCATTTTGGCGTAACCACATTATCCCGTCCGCACCTATAGCAAAAAATTCTACGCGTGGGTGACGGGCAATCCATAAAACTATGCCCTATCAGCTTGCAATTCCAGCAAGTATACCGGCTACTATATGACACGGCCTCTAACTCCAAATTTGCGCCAGGTAGTTCTTCATACTCTATCTCATGCACCCTAGGAGGTGCGTATTGCCGCTGTTGGTACTGCATCCTCTGACTGCACACTAAACTCTCTGCCTTTTTCGCCTGCTGACAAAAATCGTTAAGGTCGTCCATTTTAACCGAAAATAAAAGATGGGACAGGGAAGGTTTTAAATTGCCCCTCATGATTTCAATGAGGTCCCTCTCCGAATACGGCGACCTCATTTGATTTCTTAAGCTTAAAACGGCGTTAAAGAAATCTTCAAACGGCTCTTGGGCTCCCTGTCGACGATCCATTATCTTTTTCTGTATTTGGAACTCATTTTCGTATCGCCTGTATTGGGTAAGAAATGCGGCCACTACCTCATTCCAAGTCTGGAGAGAGCTTAGTTTTCGCAAATTCCAAAACCACAGAGCTTGACCTTCAAGTAGTGTGTGGAAGTTGCGACGCACCTCATCGACGGTTAAATTGTAATCTTGCCGCAAAATCTCCAAACGGAAAATAAAATCTTCCGAACTCATGGACTTTGAAGTCCCATCAAATTTTAATCCCCATTTCGAGAGGTCAGCCCTGTTCTGAGGTGAAGGCTGAGGTTCGCCTAGTCTGCTCGGAGGGTGCCAATCACAATGTGGACGATGAGAGCTTCTTCTAGGCGCTTGAAAAATCTCTGTCTGTGGCGTTATCCTTCGAGATGAATTAACTGGAACTCGCCCGAACTCGTGTGGAGGCTGTATATTACCTGCAGGTAAGCTTTGTGGAATACAATTATTAAGTCCCTCTAATGTATTACGCCCTATTTCAGATTGAACTCGGTGAGTCCCAGGCTGCCTAAACTGTTCTGGTATAGGTAAGGCAGCATTAAGACCTTGAGCCATTATCGGCGGGCTTACTTGCTGTTCACCTGCCTGCCTCACAGCCAGAGAAATTTCCTGCTGCAATGTCAATTGTAGTTGTTGCATTTGTCTAGATAGCTCCCCTCGTAACAAAGCTAATACCTCTCCTCCCAAACTACTCTCATTACCTGGTCGCGCGGATTGTGCCACAGGCCTATTTGCGCTGATGTCTCGCTGGGTGTTTCTATTAGTATGGTTGCTGTACTCTGGCGACGGAAGTAAGCCGCTAGAACTGTTTAATTCGCGGGAAAAACTATTGGTACCTTGTGCCAACGACATGAATTGCTGTACCTCGGGAGTGATTGTTGCTGTATTTGTAGTTAATGTTCAGCCAACAATTGGTTCCTTACCGAGTTAAAACCATTACTCGACAATACTCCGATAAAAAAACGTGCCCTTACCTACTTTGAAGCTGCTAAAGGGCTGCCAAAAATCTATTTATGCTTTGCTACACAAGGCGAGCCGATCTAGCAACCTATGCTAAATCTGAGAGGAAAAGAATTATTACCTTTACCTCTGCGCCTTATATGTTCACCGTTTTGTGGCAAACTCGAATGAAAATAAAGGATTTAAATAATAAAAACAAATATAACAATATAAAAAGAAAATATAGGTATAACTAAAAAAAAATAATTAAAGCTAAAAAAAATAACTAAAGAAAATAAAAAATATATAGCACACCTACGAAAACTCAATGAAAGAAAATGTGAACTAGATGCCACAAATGATTATAAAAATTTAACAACTCGATAACTGGCTGTAGGATTTTCAGGTGACTATAGGTAACCAACATAAAAGGTAAATACATATTTTATCCCAATAACACTGGAATAAAAAAAATGCCTTTTGCTGTGAAACAGCTTTTAACTTTAATCTTTCCTAAATTTCGCAGATATGCTGGTGGAGTGTGGTAATGATGGTTCCGTTTCCTATCCTGTCATACTAATTGTGAAGAAATGCGACTGATAATCGGAGACTGAACCCCGAAAAATACAGGACTATTTCCTCCCCATAGAATGACCCCTAAGCAATTACAATGGTCTGTTGATTTCAGACTGGAAACTGGACTAGGCTATTGCTTCACGAATATATTTAAATGGATATTACTCGCCAAACTGGTGCTAATTGCAGCGAAACGCTAATTCCCCGATGGGTCAATAGCCTGACTCAATTAGTCCCAGTAAAGCGAATCTATTCTCTTTTATTCCCTGGCAGGCTTCACGCCTCGGTATAACTTCGCAACGCGAAAGAAGCATTCAAAAGTCTACTCTTTCGGGACATACGGTATACTTTGGACAACAACTTACTAGAAAAATTTGAAGAAAACTATTTATATTTTGAAACTATTTTTCCTTTTACAGAAACTGATGGAAAATATAGTATGCTTTGTTGTGGTCCCATGGATGTCGCTACGCGTTGAGGACTCTTGTTAACTCAACAGGGACTTACACCCACCGACTTCAATTGAGCTACTCTATTAAAAAATTACGTTTTCCACTTTCGGGCCCCACGTTGGGCGCCATTTGTTGTTCTACCACTGCTGCTTGGCATTCGTACAGAAATGTTCAAAAGTTGCCAGATGGTCGGCATTGCTGGCATGCCGGCGTTCAGTTCCGACTAAAGCTCGCCGTCTTGGGGTGGTTCTTGCCGACAGCCACTGGCGGTGAGCAGCTACAACAACAACAAAAATCATGCCAGCTGACATAATGGTAAAAACTTAGTAACCAAACACAAAAAAATAAAATAAATTTTAAGGAACCCGAAATTGGAAGGTAAATAAACGATTATGGTATTATGATGTTACACTGAATTTATTTATTTCTCCACCAGGTACTTACTGCGTGCTGATGTATCTCACCAACAACAATATAGTTAGCAGGTGTACGCTAACCTTGGCTGCCCTCCCTCCGAAATCATGCTTGATTTCGCCATGATAACCTCTGGCCATTTTGTTCTACGGTTATCCCTTACCTGTATCTTGGTTACTTACATCACCTCCCTACAGCCTAAAAAAACCTTTAGCTTCTCATCATCTTTTCCCAATAAAACAGATCGAAATTTTAGCTCAAAATTCTTCTAATACAAATATTTTATATATTTTTTTTTTGAGCAAACTAATAATAATTTTTAATACATCTAATATCAATATTAATAATATCAACGTACAACTTTATAATAGGCAAAATGTTAATTTTTTTATCTTTTTCTCTTAACTGCTTTTGGCTTTAGCTTCTCATCGGTTTCCTGCGGGCCTACTACTCGCGAACTATGGAGATAAACTGCCGTATGTACGTGGCGTGTCTATATGTACAGGTATGTCAAATAGTGCCTCGATTCTTCTAATACACATATATATATATTTTTTTAGCTGCAGCCTAAGGCAATCACCTACGATATGGTGCAGGCAATGGACCCGTACACTACCTTTAATCTCGCCGAACACACTAGAATGACCTCACCCTACGGACCTTTTGTCCAAAACTTGCAAAACTTGTACGATCTTCGCGACGGTAAGGATACTAATAAGTGTTTACCCTATCTGTACTAAGTTTAAACAAAATATATATATATTTACAGATAATGTGTGTTCGTCACGCTCGTACGTGTTTAGTACCAAGTCGAATGGCAGAATACCAGGCTCCGCTGTGCAAGATGATGCTTCCCCTTAGGGTAGATACGGTTCCCGCGTTGGATGTGACGTGATGCTGGAGTTGTTCTTGTAGTACTTTTTATTTATTTTTGCTTTATTTAATTTTTGTTTTATTTCCTTTGCTTATTTTTCTGTTCTAGTTTTCCTTCACGTCTTTATTTATACAACAATTTTAATCATTTTGCCTTTTATTGTCTTTGGCTTTATTTATTTCAACTTTTCCTTTTTTTGTTCGATAAATATATATATGTAAGTATATGTTTTTTTTTTACAAAATCCTCAATAATTGAATAAAAAATTCTTATGCATTTTGATAATTTTTGTTACTTTTTCTTGGTGGTTATTTTCACCACTCCAGTCACAGCTTTTCCTCTTCACGATCGCCATCAAAAAGCCCACTTTTTATCATTCGCACGACCCAGATCACCTCTAGGGCGCCCGAATATACCCCTATTTCCTCCATATTTTTTCTACTCTTCAAATCAAAAAAACAAAAATTCTAGACCTATATCCCCCCTTTTTCTTTACTATCGTCCTTGTCATGCTCCTTGTTGTGTTTTTTTTATATAAATTCCCCCTAAATATAAATAAGCTCAAACAGCTGTTCGCAGTGCTGCCCATTACATGCAACTGCTATACCAACCCACAGGGTGCCCCTGACAGTGTATAAAGTGCTACCACTAAAACTCACATTTTCGCTGCGTCTATTATAGCGAACTCTCTTCAAACACCTTCCGTTTTCGCCTAACAAAAACTTTTGCCATAACAACACATGCACAAGATCGACATTTGTAGCCAAGTTTCTTCAAAGTGGTCATCTGCGGTCGTCATATGCAAAGCGGACTGATATGGTTTGGATAAGGTAATTTTTGCGACAAGTCCCATTTTAAGTTGAGTAATTGCGAAAATCGATCAATTGTATGATATGAAATGCTCGAAAATAGTACCCATTTTGTTACGTGCCTCGAGGACAAGATGGTGGTTCCGCTAACAGCTCTTGGTTCCAATATTGTACTCTTTTGTGAAGGACGTTTAAATACTACCTTGAATTAATTTCTGAAAAACTTCCATCGCATTTAGACCAATTTTTTGGGGGTGAATTTGCACAGACTTTATTCAACAGTATAATAAATACTTCATCATCAAGCGAAGTATTCAATGGGTTGACATTAGCCCAATTGAGAACGTTTGGTCGCAACCTTAAAAAATATAAAACTACAAAAAAAAAAATTAATCAAAGAGTGTACTAGAAGACATGTGGTGTAAAAGAACAATAAATGATCGGTGCAGCCTAATAAAGTCAATTCAATAAGAATCAAATATGTCTCAAAAGCCAAAGTGGAAGGATTTCCTCATACTGAATTAAAATGTTTCTATCGCTTTTCTTATTGGTGAAATTTTGTATTTAATTTAAAAGTGCAATATAATTTGCAACGGACCTCCGGGCTTGAGGCTGGGATAGTTCAGCCGTGTCCAGGGTCCTCTTACACAAAATTTGCAATGTTTAGTTCTTTTGCGTGGTTTTATTTGTTTGTTTGCTTGACCCTGAGTCAGTGCACTATTCTCCGGGACTAGATGAAAATCTAGTTCAAGCAAGTTAGATAAATTGATTTTAGCTAATTTTCTACTACTTGGGGCTGGTGTTAATCGAGCCCCTAATTAAACCCTAGCTAGCTCTGCTCGTTGAATTTTCAGTCCCTTGCGCCAGTGATAATACCCCATTACATTGTCGTTTTTTTGTTCTACCTTTATTTATATTGTTGTTTCCTAATTCAATTCTACACTTTGCGCTGTGTCTCATCACCTTGATCTTCAGCCGAGAAACAATATTGTTGCTGTGTAGCTGTTCTCTCACATGTATAGCCTATGAGAGAATTTTGCTGTAGGTTTTCTCCGTGCTACTGCCGATCTGCTAGCGTTTCTCTGCTCACGCGTCAGCCTTTTTTTCACATTAACCCTCCGCTTAGCTCTTTTACCGGAGTGACATATTAGCTGCTGACCTGAAATATAATTGCTTTGTGCGATATAAATCGCCATGTGGTTCCCACAACTTATATAAGACCTGGTGTTTTTTATGGAAGGATACCTGTTGTCATTTTTACATTTTCTACAAACCTCTTACAACTACAATTAGAGTTGAAAAAAAGTCAGCCTAGGTAGTAATGGTAAAGTAAGAAAACAAAAACAATTGGTTGATAATTGAGTTCTTGTTACAACTTTGATATTGTTTAAACTTTTCATTTGTTTTAATGAAAGTTTAATATAATATCTCCAGTTGTTCTAAGAAATATTTGGGAAAAGTTCCCTAATGATCTGCATTAGCAACAGTGAAATGCGCATAGGAGCTGGCTTTATCCCTCAATAATCAATTTGTTTTTAATGAAACTGTTAATATTTTACTACATATGTATGTAAAATATTTGTTCAATTGACAAGCTCAGTCGCTTATCGTTTAAAAAAAGACGATATTTGTTTATGTGCTTGTGAACAGACAAATTTGTTGTATCGTCGTTTTATCGCATTTCAAATGTCGATTCAATGTAGTCTGTGAAATTAGTGAGTTTGACAACAATTTTTAATTATTATTCAACTTTATTTATATTTATATAAATAAAAAAACAAAAATAAACATAAAGGAAATATCACTAGATATTGCAAAACTCACCAAGTACGAAATCGAGATAAATTAAGATATAAACACATTCATGACAGCAGGCTTCACGGGTACATGGCTACAAATTTCTCTGGCTTTTTAAAAAATGTGCAACTTTTTGCGAAATTTCTCGTTTTTTGCAATGGGGGTTGCTTTTCTATTTATTATTGTATCATCCACTTTTAAATGATATGAAACATTTTATTCTTCCCAATGATTGGAAGTTATTGCGAATTTTCGTAGTTTTTTGCGAGTTTTCCACATTTCTTGCATTTGCAACTCGTTTTTGAAGATTTTACGACTTCCTCTAAATTTTACAACTTTTGGCGGAATTTCGGGTTTTTTGCAATGTAGGTGACTTTTAACAAATTTTTCAGCATAAATATGCTGATTCAAGATATCGTCTAAACTTAGCTTTACAAATAGAATTTTTCCATACTTGTCCTCAATATAACCATTTATAAAACATATAAAATTCAAACGTATAATTATAACACACTTTTGTATGAAAATTACCAATAACAAAAATACAATAGTGTATAATTAGACGAGTACACAACACATACGACGTTAATACCAGCTTGTGAATTGATCAATTAATTAGGGGAAGTAGTGCGATTAAAAATTTATGTAAGATAAGTTTTGCAGAAAAAGTTTTTTTATTCTCATTTTCATATATGTACATAATTAAATTAATAGCATAAAAGTTGTTTTAACGTTTTGTTTTCATATTAGTACAGAAAGAAAAAAATTTTTAGTTGCGCTATATTTTTGAGTAGTACTTTGTATTTTAGTTAGGAATTCATCGATACACCATTTTTCCTAAACGATACCGATACTAAAAGAAAAATATAGTAAGTGAATATATAAATATGATAGCTTAGTTTACGATATCATAATTTTTTCTACGCCATTGCCAGAACACTTAAACTCCATTAATGTAATTTTAAATAATTCAAAAAACCAATTTAAATACACAATTAAGCTATGTACAGACGATTGGCAGATCTTACAATATTGTAAGATATGGCAATATGCTGACAACGTACTGACAATGAAAAATTTTTACCAAATGGTAAATTGTCAGTTCAGACGATTGTAAGAAAACCTTACAATTTCATTGCCAGACAATTGTCAGCCAATAAATTTATCTGCCAACAAAAATTGTCAGTTTTCACGGTTGTCAGATTGTTGTGTGGAAAAATTGCCAGATGTGTTGTTAAACTTTGTCATTTATTATTTATGGACAGCGTTGCCACTAAAAAAATTATCTGACAATGGTGCCATTGTCAGATGTATTAAATTAAACACATCTGCCAATAAAACGAGAGCTTACAATGTCTGACAATTATCTGACAATGGCAAAGTAGAGTGTTCTCACGATTGTGAGATGTCTGACAATATTATTGTCTTACAATGAACTGACAATGCTTTTTCTGGCAACGTTGTAAGACAAAAATTGTAAGTTCAGATGGTTGTCAGACATTTTCTGAACATTTTTCTGGCAATATTGTAAGATCTGCCAATCGTCTGTACATAGCTTTAGATAAATTTAAGTTTTAAACAGAATTTCTACGACATATTGCAACACAAACTAAAGCCTAGAAAAATCGAGTATGTAGTGAACTCTGCATTCCGAAAACCCCTAAACCAATAAAAAAATCTTAGGCCTAACTGGTTATTATAGGAAGTTTATGAAATATTATTCTCTGGTCGCGAAACTAAGTAGCAAATATCTGAGAGAAGAGACAATACTAATCGCAATACTAATAAAGTTTTAACCCTATTAAAACTTTACTAATATATGAAAGAACCCAATTTAACATGTCCAAAATTTCTTCAATAGAAATAGTATGTACGACTTATGTTTAGCATTTCAACTCATTATTTTGCCATCATCGTTTTTGCTGGGTATAGCTTCGTGTTCAATGCTGTCCAATAATATTAAATAGTCAAGTCAGTCCAGTGGTGTTATTAAAAGATTTTTATCGCAAACAATTTGACTATTATTGAGTTGCCAATTTTCTTTTTTGAAACACAAAATTTTTCGTGTTTAAGTGTGTATTGCTGTTTGTGTATTTTATCGATTAATATGAATAAGTTTGTTTGGCTGTTTCTTTGTTTTGTAGTCGTTTCTCTTTGTAAGGGTACTTATTGACTTTCAATAAATAAAATACACACAATTGCATGAATATGCATATACTGTATGTATGTACTCACATATCGCTCCTTTATTGCAACGTAGTCATATCTCAAAAAAGTGATTTTTTAGTTAAGAATGCAGAATTATTCATTGTATCGTTCTTTATTTATTGTGAAAAATTCATATAAATACATATTTTGTTTACTCACCTCTGGAGCGGAGAATATTTTTTTTATTTTTCCATTGAGCTGTGAGTAAATTAAAAATTTTAAACTTGTTTTCTGAAGAAAGCGTTTTTTTGAGATATGACTACGTTGCAATAAAGGAGCGATATGTATATAGATATTTAAAATTGCTTTGAGTGCATTAATTGAAAGAATTGAAGAATAAGCAATAGTCAGCCAGAGAGCCAAATCAGTTTTCAATTCCAATGTCCTGCGGTTGACAACATTTTCGTTGGGCCAACTATTTTATCAACTTAATAATGTATGTAGGTATGCATGCACGTACGCGATACGACCACACTGTTTTGCATAATACAGACTGTCCAATACAAAATTGTAAGTAGGTATGAACATTTTGCAGAATTATTAATAGATATTCATTACAGATGTTTTCGTAGATACATACATATGTATGTGTTACTCTTTGAAACTAGCTATGCAGACAAGTATATATCATTTAAATCATACAATTTTACCGAAAAAAATTTAACATTTTACATCTATTTTGCACAAATATAATTTGAAATATTGAAGATATTGTTCTAAACAAATATAAAATTTGACTTTTATTGTTTTCTGTTGAAAATAATTAGACTAATTTTACGGTAAAAGTAACAGTTAACATTTGTTTTGATCCAAAAAATTTCAGGTGTACTTACGTTTTTCACTTTTTTACGAAAAAAAAATATCGGTTAAAATAAAATTTTTATTGTTGACCGAAAAAAAACGGACAAATAAGAATTTTAATTTTAGACCGCAAATCCAAGAATAAAATTTTAGCTTTTTTTACCAAAAATATATAAGTCAAAAAATATGTAATTATTGACTTTTTTGAAAAAAATTTACAATAACAATCCTTTATTCCTTATCTGTTGATCATCATATTAGTATATTCAAATATCGAATAGATATGTATGTATATAATTTACCTTTAATTTTTTTAGTTGAAATATTTAAAATACCTGTAATTTTAGATCGCTGTGAAGAATCATTAATTTTTGTTGGAGAAGATTAAATTATAAGGGCTTTCCTTACAAATGTGTTTTAGAAAAGTGCAATTAAAGATAGAAAATATGCGAATGCAGGAGGAAATTGAAATTGAAACAAAAAATGGTTGGCTCAGTTGATACCGAACTCACATTCTTCGGTTTTGAAGACAAGGACTTTAGTCAGTGATTCATTGACGACTTATTTTTTAAGCGCCAAAAACTTATTTTCATGTACACGAAAATTTTTAAATTAGGTAAAAATTTTGTTGTCTACGTATTTTACTAATAAAAAGAGAGTAGCCAAATAAGTTCTTCTTTAATTATAAGGCAAGCTTGTGCATACATTTAGTTGGTGATTGTACCAACTCATCAGTAGAGCTCTATCATACATAAAAAAGTTTCAAAGCTCGAAAGTTTACATATGTAAATAAATAGCTCAGATAATAATATAAATATGTACGTGAATGAGTATGTAATTCTTTTATTCATTACCAGCAAGTTATTGTATAGAATAATAATAATAAGGTAAAAAAGTACCACTCATTACAATATAACTTTATTGATCGCCTTGGTTTTTCAAACAGATTGTAATTTCATCAATACGGTTTTAACTTTTTTAAAAATGTTGATTTTTCGACGGTGGCGTTGGCTCAGGTAGTAAGCACGTTGACTACAAACCGAAGGACCTGGGTTCAAACCCAGTGTCAGACAGAGGCATGAAATATAAAAAAAAAACACCACGCATTTCTCTGATGTGCATTGGTGTACCTTTGTGTCAGTTGTTGGTGGAAGGTTTCAGTGGCGAAGGCATGGGGGTCACTCACTGGTCACTGAACAGTTACCAACTTCAGCTGATACTAATTCCAATGTAACATCAGAGCGCCCTCCTTCGTTGGTACTGAGTAGCACAATCAACGGCGAAGTAAAATAAATTAATAAAAGAAGTGGCTACTAAAACTAAACACAGCTTCAAAACTCGCCTCCTCGACACCAGAGGCGCTGCAACACTGCTCTACGAATAAACGTGCAGAAAAAAAAGCAGAGTTGTAAAGAACGAATGAAGGAAGCTTCAACTCCTCTCATATCTATCACTATCCCTTTCCTCTAGTTCCAGCACAATGCATTGCATGTGTAGGGGTCATCCCCTGAGTGCTGGTCCAAGATAAAAAAAAATAAAAAATTAAAGAAAATTTCAAGTTCAAGCTCTTTTATACAAGTTCTTTCAACGAATAAACGTAGTTAGACCTTCCCCTTTAAACATTTTTAGAATTTGTATAAAAAACAGAAGTAGATAAATCGGTCTTTTTAATTACATATATTCGAAACACAGTTTCTGAAAAATGTCCAATAATCGATCACACTAATTGTAACCAATTATAAAGTAGTAGTTATTACCGAAATTCCTAACATTTGTACTGGAATCCTTAATTTCTAAACATTGTATTGAAAATAAAAATTATCAATCATACAAAGATATGACAGACTTAAATGGTTTCTCATGTTCGCAGTCCACATTGTTAAACTTAGCCACAGTGTTGCCAAGAGCTGGAGGAAAAAGAGGCTAATAAGCTAAATCAATAAAAATAAAAGCTAAAAATCCTCAAAATTTGCTATTCATAATTCAATGTTTTATATATTATTAATAAAAAATGAATAAAACTTGTTGAAAGTTATTTAAAAAAATGAACTTAAAAAAAATAAAAATTCTACATATTGTTAAATTCATATAAGTCATAATATAACATGACTTTGATGACTTCGCTTACAAATAAATTTTTTTCCCATATCAAAGCAAAGCCATTTATTAGCCACTATAGATACCTAAATACTAGATTAACCAAATCAATAAATGAATTTTTTGCAGCGTATTCTTAAATTGTCACACCTACTCCCAGAGCTTGACTGTAAACTCAACATTTGTCCATTTCAAACTTAAAAGCTTTCGCCATTGCATTTCAATCAATATAATTTTGTCTTCAGTGTACTTACATTTGTACATTGGATTAATTTATTGGTTTCAATATGATTTTATGGGTTCAGTAGAACAAAAATTTAGCCTTTTTGATTTCAGATATGAAGTAAAAAAAACCACGAAGAAAAACATTAATTTCGTGGCTAAAATACAAGTTAAATCTAGCCTCAAAAACGCTAAACTGGCATCACTGCTTAGCCAGTAGAGTACCCACTCGATTAATCTTTGTTCGATTAATCGAGTAAAGTTTTCCCATTAGTTGATCAAATAATGAAAATAGCTAATTTCGATAAATTTTTCGATAACTTTTTCAAATGCAGCTCGAAATTTGAAACAGTTTGCAATCATATTGTATAATCACTTGTTCTACATTGAATCTGATAAAAATGTACCAGATGATAATATATTGGAAGAGAATATGTGGATCTAAATATGAACATTCTGTTGATAAACTTAACACAACTACTATACAAAGTATTACAAATTAAAAAAAAACTGGTACAAAAGGTATTAGTATAATAGATGATTTCATGTATATAGAAGAGGCAATGATAAATCAGAAAAACCAGAAAATCTTTTAAATGCGATCCTATCGCTGTCGTTAACATCTACTTTAATTGAATTTGCGTTTTAAACGTGAAGTTTTATTAAAACAGAACAAAAAACTGTTTAAGGAGCAAACATCTGAACTGTATACTATTTTTAAAAAACAATTTCAAAAGATTTGATTCAAGTCTAGTAAACAATACAATTTTTATTGAACATCATTTTTGATATATGTACTGATATTTTCTAAAAGTTTTAGAACTTTATACGTTTTAAAGTTAAATGTTATTTTTTGTTGTTTATTTTTTAAAATTATCATATCGAACACACATGTATATTTCTTTCATTGGATACAATTATTTAAACTTTTTTTTTAATTATTTGAATTATTCCAAAATCGATTAATTCCTTACTCGAATATAACCAAAAATCAAATAAGTGGATACTCTATTAGCCAGTACACATACATACTTACATATGTAAGTAAATTGTCATATTGCGTCGTCTATTTTAGTTCTTTTATTGTGCCTTAATGGTCATTGTTCATTCGCTGCTGACACATGCAGCAAAGAAAAATAAAAGCAAACAAATGAATCACTGTGCAAATGTGGTTATCTGCATGTATGCAAAATTTTAGTAGGATATAAAATGGTTACCAGTGACACGTTTTGAGCATGAATACACAAACACAAATATGATGACCTGCTTTTAATAAAAGTTAAATGTCGCTCTGCTCAAAATCTAGTGGCGAACTTTCAATGCCGCTAGCTGCTTACATTGTTTTTTTCCTTTTCTTATCTTTTTTTAAAATTGTCTTATGTAGTACATACACAAATATGTATGTACATATGTATCTATGTACTTGAATATTGATACCAATGAAATTAATATCCAAAAGTGAAACAAGTTGTTATATTGTTTGTCTGAATGAGTGGTATTTTCAGTATGTACGTAGGAAATTTATACTATTTATAAGGTACCATTTTGTAAGCATAACAACGATTTCATTAAAATCGAAATTCCTTTGAAATCCATGAAAGTGCAAACATCTTAAGATTCCTCCCCGATTTATAAAAATCGTTATGAAATCGTATCGCAATGGGAAAATATAGTATACGCAATCTTAACGTAAGTGGAGATATGTTCATCGACTTTTGCAACACCAAAAGTCTTGTTATGGGAAGCTCCCTTTTTCTGCAAAATATGTATGTATATGCCATAAAACCACTGCCCCCAAATTTACCATATTTGTAAAAAAAAGACGTAGAGGAATAGCCTGATTGATGGAAGAACATTCAGTAGCGCTTCATAGGCTCCTCGCCGTAGCAATAATTAGAATGTGCGTAATACCAATACCTAAGGATATTCACGCGGAAACAGTACGTTTATTTTTTTCTGATTTTTTCATGTCATAATTTACAAATTTGCTTGCCAAAACTCTTTTAACTTGTTCGCTTTATTAAAAAGTCACTGTTAATCATATTTACTACATCACATAACATAGTTAAATGTGGGTATGGCAAATATTTTCTCTCTCACATAATGTTTTCAATCTAACGTTCTTTCCACAATTTACGCTTCTGCAGCGGAGATTTGTCAATACTAATTCTTGCAATATTTGGGGTGGGGGATCATCTTTGGATTTACGCCTACCATTACAAGAACAAATTTCTGAAGTTCAAGAAATTTCTGATGAGTCAACAGACGAAATGGAACAAGAAACAACATCCTTACATATAAAGAGGCTTTGGCGAAAGCGCACGATCTTATAGCGTTTGTGAAATGCTGAAGTGATGATTACGCAGTTATCATTTCTCCCGATATATAAAACAAGAATTGTGTTTTCGGTAAATGCAAAAGTTGACTGGAACAACGGAAGCTTCTTGTATTCTAGAAGCTACTGTGGTATGCATTTTTTGGATTTACGCATAGTATCTAACATAATAAGCCCTCGAGACAACAACTTTTGTCGAAGTTGGTGGCATGAAAAAAAGATATCTCTTGTTATCTTATGTCCCTTCAGTCTGTACACTAAGTCCGAAACAACACGTTTGCCTTAAACTATTAATAGATAGACTTTTCCAGAAACGGCTGAATTTTCCAAACGTGGCACGTTTCAGAAGAACCAAAAGCCAAAATTTAATGCCATATCTTACAAGTTTAGAAGGCACGTATTGCCTAAACTTGGATCTTCCAGAAAATCCAAGCAACTGTCCGTCAACTGCAACATACTCAGATAGATTGAGGTAATGAAGCTGGACTTACATTTTCAAGATGTCATTGCCAAGACAAAATCGCGGCAAAGCAGGATCGAAGAATATTTTTTTAAATAGTACAGTAGTTTTTTTTTAATTTATTAATCGAGATCGCGTCAAGAAAATGGAAAATGTTATGAATAATAATTCGTGAAACTACAACTTCTTTATTTTATTTTTAAACTCGCAAATATTTTTTATTTTTATACACTAAGGAGACATAATTTTCTGAATTGGATTTAATAATTTGGTAAACTGAACGACCTACGATCTAGAACAGTAATGTATTTCGCAGAGTAGGAATGACGTTAGCCAGGTATATTGTTTCTGAAATTATAAGCTTGAAGCAAAACTCTGCTTCGAGCAGAATATCTGTTTTTGCTAGTTTGGAAAATCTGCTAGGTAGATATTGTCTGGAATTTTCTAGGTTGAAACATTAATGGTATGATGCGGTTATGGTAGAATGATAGTTGGAAGAACAGGCTTCCAAGCTTGTTGAAAAATCACCGTTTGTTGATGACTATTCGACATTCACTCGGTGAGATGCTCTTTTCTGAGTCCTTGCAACTTCAAGGATGTACAGAGAAGTCTAGGTTAAAACCAATGATAATTTTCTAATTAAATGTTCAGATAGAATATTTACTTGTGAGCATGAATCCAGAATATCTCGAAACTTTATGGAGATATCGTCAAAATTGCTTTTACTCTGACTAACATGACATATTTCTGGCGTGCTGTTGTTGGTGTTGCTGATGAAAATGCTGCATTATTGACATTTGCTTATGTTGTGGGTTTTGTTGCATGTGCAATAAAGTATTATGTTTTTATTGCACTTTCTATAACCAGTAGAAGCACAAACCTCTGATACATGATCAATTTTAGGGCAAAGCAAAAGGAAAGCTTTTGTTTCTGTTCACACTTCAACCTACATATATGATTCTATCATGTAAAAAAATATTGGATATATATGACG
Source organism: Gymnocheta viridis (assembly GCA_956483585.1). Lineage (NCBI taxonomy): Eukaryota > Metazoa > Arthropoda > Insecta > Diptera > Tachinidae > Gymnocheta > Gymnocheta viridis. The sequence goes on from OY101443.1 coordinate 37,346,332, forward strand.
GTTTCCATTATTACAGAGCTTACAGTTATCGTGGCTAGTCATTGATGTTACTGATGAAATGGTTTTTGTATTTTGATGAGTAGTTGATTTTTCTTTATAAACAATAGAGTTCATTGACTGAAATTGAATATCAAAAAAAGAGAAAAGGTCTTCCAACAACAATGGACTGGATGTCTTTCGGTTAAGCTAGTGATTGTATAAGCCAGATGTAGAGAGATCGATACAACTTTTTAATTATTAGCTGGATTAGCATAGCTTTCCATGATGTCGTGTTGAGGTGTGGGTTGTTTAGCGCCAATAAATATTCTTTTGTAGTGTCATGAAGAGCACTAACCAATTTTCCTGTTGCTTGGTGTTACCGAAAATCTCTTAAATATAACGAAACTATTAATAATAAATTTACATCTCTTAAGTTCATTTGATTATAATTACAACTACGTAAATAACTTGAGTGCTGGATGCAGGTTCTGTAATGACCCATGTGGGAGCAATATGATAGCCTGATCTAAAAGCCTTAGTAGCTCCACAATACTTGCTGCAACGTTGATGCTGATGTTAATATTTTTATATGGATCTGTGGAAAATACAAAAGAAATCCCGTACATAGTCTCACTATTCATGACACGATAGATTTATCTGACGATTTTATTGACATAATGGGGTATAATCAACCAACATCGAGTAGATCTGCCCCGCATATCACAAATGTCCAGATAGACATAAGTAAATAGAAGTTTCAATTGCAACAGTTGGAAGAGGAAATACAATTGAAGCAAGAATTTTTACCACGTATCAAGAAGTAGTTGACATAACGCAAATGCAAAGTGTACGGGCAGTGGATTGTAGTGTAATTAACTTTTCGGCTATAGATTTATCACCGTGTGTGCATGATGGTCAATGAGGTACAAACATCAGTTTAAAGAATATGTCGCTAAGTTTAAATTCTACTATACTTCAAAAAGTTGTCCTCTCCACTAAAACAAATTGTGTTAATTATCAATTTGCATGCATTCACAATTACAATGATGAGAATAAAAGCAAACAACAAAAAGAAAATACAGTAGTTTGAGTCATTTTCCACAATCAAAGTTTCCTTTAACAAGCTTAGTTTCGCATCTCCACACAAAGTTTACTTTAAAAAATTTTGTGTTGGTTTGTGGGTTGAACCTGCAACCAAACACACACATGCAACCAAATACAAGTATGTGTAAACGAAGTAGAAAGCAACATTGAGAGTACAGCAAAGTGTGTACGCACCCCCTACTTTCCCTTACCAACAACATACACAAGACTGCAAAGTAAATTTTGACCGTGGAAAAGGGCTCTTTGTCAGAAAACATATGTAAAGAAAACGTATAACATAAGCACAGATTTTTTGATGTTTAGTTGCGATTCTAAAAAAATTGCCAATTTTCATTACTGCGGAAAATCATTAATGAAGAAAATCTCTTACGCTTGCAAAAATTCCTGTATATTAAGCCACGTAAAGTTCCGGAACTGTCTCATACTGCCTGACATGGCCCCAGATATTACAAGAACGCTGCAGATGTACTTCGGCAGACCAGAATGAGTTTGCGTTTTCTGTCAAAAACATTTATGGTACGATTCGCGGTCTTAAGTTGGATGAATACATATGTATATGTATGTAGCTATAGCTAACCCTTCTCTTCTACAGGAATTAGTGAAAAATTAACAACCGGGACAATACTACAATGGGCTGTGTATTCTAAGGATATGCCGCGATTTTTGTGACTGACTGTAAGCTTTCGCAGAAGCCACATTGAAAATCACTGTTCCCGTTTTTGATATAGGCAATGTAAAACAATCTAAATAAAAAAGAGTCGACAATGTGTGGTGTATAACGAGATCCACAAATTAGCTGTTTCGGTGAGTTCTCTCAATAGTCATAAGAATGAGAGTCATACTTTCGTATAGGCCCTGTGGCACAAAATCAGTCTCCTGTCTTATGGACGATGGCTCGTCCTTAAAACTTTTAGACCACAAAAACTGCAGACTTCTGAAATGTCGATGGCATTACTGATCCACTTTGTATTCGTTGTACTGCTAACGTATCCCGCTACGAAGATACCACAAAACAATTGAACTTAAAAGCTTCTTCGACTGAAATTGGTTCGAAACTCTTTCCAATCTACAAAGTTCGCGCCGTTAACAATTGAAAGTTGTCAGTTGAAACGATGAACACAGAAGATATGAAAATGTGATGTCTTCAATGATCATAGGTGCCAACAATCTAAGCTTAATTTCGTCGCTTAGAACCATCGAAGGTGACCGGCAACAACTGGTAAATAGAAAAATTAGATTAGGTTGGACTTCTAATGTAAACCGAGTTAATTATTAACTCCTGAACTTTAACATATGCTCCTCTCGAAACTGAAGCTGTCTCTCTAAATCATTTATTATTAGACAGCTCAAGCGGCTCGAAGTAAATTAGCATACCAGAAAATATCGACTATAGAATGTCTTCGGCTGAGCAAAATATTCGCAAATTTATTTTGGCGTCGTTTTGTCAAGGAAATGCTGCCGACAGTTGAAATTTAATAAAATTTAATTAATAAATTTGGCTTCAGAATTTCAAAGCGAATCAGCTATTAAATTTGGTATTTAATTTCAATGGTTGGTTCAGAATTTTGTCTACTAAAGTTGCAACTATGACTCTTTTGTTATTGAATCGCTGCTGTACAGTGTCCACTAAAGCTGGCAAACCATCGATAGTAGTACTATCGATAGTTTTGTTTGCTCGGCAATATCGACGGTTTTTTTCGATAGCGATATTATCGTTAAAATCGGTGACACTAAATTTTCATAAAAAGTGTAAAAATATAACAATTTCTAAATAACTTTTTTTTGCTGATTTAGAAGTGAACGCATCTGCATATACATAATGGAGAAATATCTGCAAAGACCAAACGGTAATTAAGAGGATTTTTTATATTAAAACGAAAAATTGTACATAAGCACATACTTACAAACATATGTACTAGCAGTACATACTACTAACTGATTCTCACCTACAGAAACTAACAATGAAAGTATTAATGAAGACAGAGAGGACAACAAGCTCGAAACAGAAACTTTTTCATTTAAAAAGAGACGCAAAGGAAATTCGGAAGTATGGAACTTCCAAAAAAACAAAGGGTAATAATTATGCTGAATGGCGGTTATGTACAAAAATTTACAAAACAAGCGGGGACACAATAAACCTATTTGACCACCTAAAAGGTGCTCAACTTTCTATAAAAGGTGTCGAAACAACCAAACACCTTCGAACAAGAAACCGAACGCGAAAAACAACTTGATAGTGCATTAATGACTATGAATGCCACAGACGTACAGCCTTCAGTATAGTAGAGGATACGGGTTTTCGTATAATGGATAAAGTGGTTTCAATAGTGACCGATAATGGCGGTACCGTGATGAAACTATTCGACTTAAGACCGATGAACATAGAAGTACCGGCGCAGGAGGTTGGTACAATGAGTACTTTGTTGGCGGACATTAAATCTGCTTCATTTGATTAAAGTACACATTTTCAATGGAATTCGGGGATATTCTGTTTTTTTTATTTTATTTAATTTTGTCACCACACAACACGAAAGCTTATCAAAAACAAAGCAAAAAAACTGGTATTTGTCAAAGTACTCAACCTACGTTGAAAGTTGCCCAACTTTAGTACTTTACGTTGACGGAGACGTACGAAATGTGACAAAGCTCATAAGAAATCCTGCATTTCAACTTAGCTGTCAGTTAAAAAAAGCGACGTATAACGCACGACGGATTCTATGTGCCTTGGCCTTTACTTTAAAAAAGAAATATCATTTGCTTTGCCATGTACAATGATTTCCGATACTATCGGTAGTTTTCCATCAAACTATCAAAAATATCGAATGGCGTGACTATCGATATTTTGCAAGCTCTAGTGTCCACGTCGTTTTGATAAATGAGTCTTGCTGCTTCTCCCGACTCTTTTTGATTTAATGTACCGCATTTGTTTTAACGGAGGTAAGGGTTGTTTATCGACCATTCCAGTGAACAGTTCGTAGAATTGACACCATTTCAAATAAATCCCATTGAAATGCGGAATTATCACTTTTGGAAGAGTCAGCGAAACTTATACTGCTGAATCGTTTAGTAACTGTGGTAGGTACTTCGTTCTCGAGTTATTTGGCTTGATCTCCCATTAGGACCAATCCCAGTAAGAACTGTTGAACTTAGTCTTCTAGAATATACTATTCATTCTGATCAAATCCCAAAGTTGAAAGAGCCTTTACCTTCTGCCATATTTCATCAGAACTTGAGACCACATGTTTTTTATACCTTCACTTTTGATTTCATGTAATTATGATTGTTGGTCATTCTTTAACCATGATAATCCGTTAACTAAGCGTGTCAAAACCATCATACAGGTCCTCACCACACTAACTAACCACATATTGCAATATCTAATTCTCAATTAGTTCAATTTTTGAGCTGTATGTAATAATAATTGTTTTCTGTAGAGTTTTAAAAACCTACGGATCACTATCTGCCAATGCTGGATCTTTTCTTGTTGTATTTTCTGCTGTCCGTAATTCCCTTAAGTCTTCGTAAAATTCTAGTGTTCTCCGATCTTGTGGGGCATTTTAAATATTGGAGACTGTCCTTTCAATCCCAATTGCCCTCCCCTCTTGTTGAAACACTACAGTTTCCAATCTTGACATGTTGCATTTTCTTGGGCTGAGTAACCTTGAAGAAAATTTATCATCGAACTTGTTGATGATGGATAATAAGCAAAATGTCTTGATAGATCACTACTTGGCGTTATGATAAGCAAAATGTCCTTGATGATTGTCACCTTCGAAGATGGTTGCGTATTTTTTTAATTTACCTAACTGGCTTATTAATCCAAACAAATAAATCTAGATCGATACTGTTTGTTTTACCAATATGTTATTCAAGCACTTTAACCAGAGGAACTCTAAGCTAAAAAAACACACAATAATCTAGGCGTATGGTAGTTCGCCATGTCAGGTTCAGGACAAAAAGCGCATTGTGTATATTACACGAAACCATTTACCCTCTTTTTAGCCCCCTCATAACGTTTGTTGCCGTTGTTATAATTATAACCTTGTGTGTGGAGTTTCAAAGCTCTGTCATTTCAGGTTTCCGAGTTATGAAGATGTAAAAAAGAGAGTTGTTCAGATATGTTTTGATGCATAACCAATGAAAAAAAACTTAACATGGGAAATTGGGATGGGCTTATGTTTCCCTCATATTTGTATTTTAGCTTGGGGCACTTCCACTATATCTAGAGAGCTGAAATTTGGTAAGCAAATAGATCTGATGATTCTAGAAGCGAAAGATTTTCATCGGAGGATTTTGGTTCCCCTTAATTGTATTTAAGTCCCTCAAAAACATGGGGCACTATCACTATAGCTAGAGACCTGACAAGCATTATGTTCATGTTCAAAAAGTAATGAGAAAAATCTAAAGACGGGACATTTTAATCGGGAGTGCCATCTGATATGGGCGTCATCATATTATGTAACGCAAACATCTGTAAATGTAGGGTCAACAAAACTTTTATAAAGAAATCTTAGCAAAAAGGCGTCAGATCTGCACCAAAACATAAATGTATAAAATAAGTCCAAGCTCCTAGCAAAAAACTTCGGCCAATCAAAGTATTTAGATCAAAAAGAGGACCAAGTTTTTAAACGTGATTTTTTCAATGGTGTAATTCTTATGGCTATTTTTCTTATTTCTAATCAATTTCACTTCAGCACTACCAACTTCTTATTATTTTATTAATCTTTATTAAATATTTTGCAATTTTTTTGCTAAATATCCTATTTTAGCAATTATCTTTTGTGAATTTTCGATTTTCATTTTGTTCGAATGTTAAACATGCCATATACTTTTATTAATTTTTTATCAATTTTAACGATTGTTTAAAGTTTAGCAATTTTTTGCTAACTTTCAATACTACACCTTGTTATCTTTCCGATGCATGCAAGATTATGTGATTTTTTGTTATTTTCGCGATTTTTCCAAGGTATTGGACTTTTGTTTATTAATTTTCTGACTTGTTTGCAATTTTGCGATTTTTCGCATTTGTAATCTGTTCCGGTGTTGTTTTCTGATTTGCGTTATTTGTTTCCAAGTTTCTGCAATACAGGCGAATTTACCGAGTTTTAACCATTTCTAGAGTTTTAATAATTTTAAACCGGTTTTGAGACTTTTTTAGCATTTTTGGGAATTGCTTAAAATTTTGGCGATTTCGGACTAGAAATATTTTCGCTTTTTTCGAAATTTCGTTATATATGTTATTTTCCGAATTATTTGTCATTTTTGCAGTCTTACTGATATCTAATTAGGTTTTGGTAATTTTTGCGATACACAATATTTTTCAGTTAAAATTGTTAAAAAATATATGCCGTATGTTAAATTATGACACAACATTTTGAAAAACAAAAATAAAAAGGAAACTGATTTATTGCGACAGTAACAGAAACACAGCATTACGAATTGTATTATTATAGTAGTCCTTTCGTATGCAAATAAATAAAAATATGTTTCAACCATTTTTAAATTTTAGAACAATATGAATCCCTAATTTACTATTGATTTTTAATATGTAATTTTAATTTCGAACAATAATTGTAAAATATTGGATTTAATTTTTTCGTTTCTATTATTATATTATATTGTATACATATATATATATATATATATATATATATATATATATATATATATATATATATATATTATTATTATATTAATTACTTTATTTTCATTGTGTTGACTATTTCTCATCTGCTATTCCTATCCGTTTGGAAATGGTTGATTTATTTCTAAAATGTTTTGATTCTGCCTACTGTGCATGGTAAAATAATGAAATTACCCTTTCAACAATTGTTGTCAGCAGAAAAGTTAAGTAGTAAAGAACAATAATTACAATGGCAATAAGCATCATGAGCACTATATTAATTACATTTAATTTTATATAGGTAAATCCATATGTAAATACAGTTTACATACATACGAGTACATACATATATATCACATTTTAATTAACAGCAAATAACTCAAAACTACTACAACAATAAGAATACCAGTGTCATGTGCTGTAAGCGGTTGAGCGGAGAAGTCCCTGAACCGACGTTAAATTTGCATTTATATGAGATAATTAAAATAACGCAGATGTAAAAGAAAAAGAACAGGCATTTTTACAAGCAATTAATGTTAAAATGCAACTTTGCTCGTCGGAAGCTGACGCAACTTACTCCACAGACAAAATATTGCAGACAATAATAAAAGTAAAAAAATAATATGTATATGTACTCGTACGTACTAGTAATGTAACGAATATAAATTTTTAGTATACGCAATACTAAAAATTGATGCATTCGCAAATATTAGCCTATATTTGATATTCGTATTCGCCAAATTCAGGCGAATATTTCGAGGATATTCGCGTTTCAAAAAATACATATTGTGTAAATAAACCTTAGGTTAAAGCAATAAAAAATATTCATTTGTTATAATTTTTATAAAAAAAGCTTTATTTATTTTAATATAAAATAAAAATATTTCTTTAGTAAACTACAAAATTCTACAGATAACATTAAAAAAGTTGAACCATTTTCTTCATATCATGTTAGATAGATAGAATAGGAGAAGATCTGGTAGAAAGACTGGCACTGTGACCAGCATTTCCCTTGTGACACTAAAGTATCACCTTTGGCCCTTTTTCGTGCCAATGACACTTTTTGTGACCCCTTTTTCAACTCATCACTTTGTATAATTTTAATAAAATTTATACCACTGTTTGACCCTTTCTGAAAATGAGTAAAAATTGCAATCAGAGTGGGAAAACAAAAAAACTTTTCGCAAGCGTTTCCTATGAAAACACAAATTTTTCAGTTGTTTTGTACAGGAGGAAAACCAAAACAAATACTTTTTAAATGACAAAGAACGCAAACAAAACTATTGGCTTTTCACTCATCTGCTTGCTTTATTATACCGTTACAATCGTACAATTGAGAACAAAACAAATGCTCAAACGTATTTTTTGACTGTTTCATTTCAGCAAACGTTTCTTCTTAAAACATTTCAACTTTGCTTCCATTGTTTTCTTTTCCAGCTGCGTACGTTTAAATTGATGTACATTTAGTGCTCACAAACTAAAACAGTGCAAAACTAAGTGGGACAATTGTTATCATTGTTTTTGTTTTGTTTTACTGATTGGAAAGAACAAAACAAAAAGAAAGCAAACGTTTCGTTTTGCTTATTTTCCTACTCTGATTCCAATATTAATAAACAGTAAAACGTTTGAAGATATACGTAAAAAAACTAACACAGAAAAGTTTTTGGTTCGAGATAGGAAATTTGAAAAATGATTTGATGAAAATATATACTCAAATAAATATGAATTCGTTACATATACATATGTAGATATATATACTTTGCCTCATAGAAGTGATTTCGCTGAACGAATTTTTTCAAAACTAACACTGATTAACTCTTTCCTCTTTCAATTTGCTCAAATCGGATTTGGAAGATTGGACTCCAAGTGAATAATTAATTACAAAATATAGAATAAGTATTTCTAAAAAGTGACAAACATTATCAAAATTTTTTGTAAAAGTATGTTTTATTTTGATAATATGACTAATATTGAAATGTACCTGTGAACTGTTTTTAGTTTTAACATTGATTTATAATTCAAGTATGTATATACAATTACTTTTAATTTTAGTCTTATATATTTAATTAATTTTCAAAAACTTTTGTTTGTTGAGGGTTTTTTAGCTAGTCTATAAACATGCATTTCATTGGTGCTAAAGCTAAATCATCAGTAGACCTTAAACCAATTTTGAAATGTTTCAAACCTCTTATCTTATACAAAGAATTTTAAAAACTCAATGAGAATTACTAAAATTACAAAATTATAAGCATAGTAGGCTTTGAAACTTATTTAAAAAAATCGCAATAAATAAATTATATTCGATATGAATCTATTTTATGTTCTTTACAACCCTTATACAATTACATCGTCGTGGTGAATGCAATAGGCTGTATGTCAAAAAAAATTGAATTTGGTTTTATTGTAGCGTTGTAACCAAAATTGGGGCTCCTACAACTTGCATTTATCTCGTGCCGTTCAGGCAATCAGAAGAGAGCTTTTGCGCGCTTCTTTTGGTTACTGCAAAAGGACGTATGTCAATCGCACGCTTGATTTGACAGTGGCGTGGAGTGTTCTTTCGAGATAAAACCTATAAATTGTGTCATTCTGCATTGGATACTAACATTGGATACAGTGTGAATCGTGGCGATTTATTATTATATTCTAGCCAGCGAAACTAAAACAAACAATTTTTCTCAGAAATATTCAGTTTTTGTCTTTCCTGCAAAAGTATGATTTAGTGACATACAGCATATTGCATTCACCACGACGACATGCTCTTTGGGTGACAATGAAAATATTTTAATAAGGGAAAACGGAAAATAAAATTTTAATTAGGTAACTATTAAATTTATTAATCGAATTCCCTGAATATTTTTTTTCAAAGATTTTTAAAAACTTTTGTTTGTTGAGGGTTTTTAGCTAGTCTATATACATGCATGTCGATGCAATCTCGATCAATAAATTTTAAATGATACCATCATTGTCTTGCAAAGTTTCCGGACCGTGTGATTTCTCGATGAGAAAATCAGAATTTTCCACCGATATCTTGTGAATTAAACATTTAGACTTTTTTATTTGAGGCTACTTAAGACACATGGTATATGCCAATGGCCAACAATCAATTCAAGGCCTCAAAGATGGATTCGTGAAGTTACCGAGGATGTTCAGCAGGAAATTCGCGAATTGGCGATGAAAACTTTAATGAAAAGAATATGGTCTTGCGCGCGTAGCCTTGGCGGTAATTTGGCTGATATTGTTTTCCATTATCAATGGGATATCCTCTTCTTTGCAATTAAATACTCTTTTTTACGTATCAAAGTTTTATATTTTTAAATATTTAAATTTTAACCATATCAATAAATGAATTCCCTTGCAGCGCATTCTGAAGTTGTCACACCACATGTCTTTTTGCTCGCGGAAATAAATAAAAAAATTTTTTGTAAATAAACTAATATTTTTTGACTATGAATGGTCAGAAAAGGAGGAAGATTGTCCGAAATACTAGATGCCCAATATAAATGACTGGCCGAGAACCAGCAACAGGTTTCATCTGCTGTCCGAAGATGAAGAAGACGAGGTGGTAAAAAAGTAGATGATTCCATCAATAATAGTGGATGCCAACATAAGCACCAATGAATTGCATATAGTATATAGACTATGTAGCTAAAAAACCCTCAACAAACAATTTTTTTTAAAATCTTTCAAAAAAGATATCCAGGCAATCTCGATTAATAAATTTAAAAGATATGTTTAATGTTTACAAATATATTTAATTTTTTATTTTGAAATTTTGGTTTTTGTCCTCGACTTTGCTCACAATTTCGTGAATATATCCGGTAATAGAATAGGAAAAATTAAAAGGAGTCCCAGATAAGGAGAAAAACATTTATTTATCTCAATTCATGTAGTCGTGAAAAAATATAAGGCTTTGAAATGGGAGTGAAAAATTAATAAATTTTGACTAAAATAGATGTTTTGATAAAAGAAATTTCGAAACTAAAAATTTTCTTTTTCAATATTTTAAAAGAATAGACTTAAAAAACTTCCCTGAGTATTTTAAGTCGATTAGATCATACACGCTATATCACGCACTGGACGAATTTATATAGTGAAATTTTCTACGAAATTCTAAATAAAGAAAAAAAATCCATTATAAATATTCGATATAATTAATCTGTCTTTTATGTGTTGTCCACTCGCTCCAAAAAGGTGGCCAGTGGAGCAGATTAAATACACACAGAAAAAAACATTAATGTAAAATCAAAATTAAAAATTTTGATTTCATGTCATGTAATTTTTTGCAAAAATATTGATTTTGTCGAAAGCTAACATATATTCATATTGATTCAAAGTTTAAAACTTGAACATTTTTCGTAGTTAAAATAACAGTGTGCAATATTGAATTTACACATTTCAGCTTCGTAGTAAAATTAAAAAAATATTACGTTAAATTAACATTGGATATGATCAAATCAACATTTAGTAGTGTAAAGACAACATTTCTACATTTTCTTTCAACAGTGCTAGTTTCAAATTAACTAACAAGATAAAATTCAATGCTGGGCTATTAAAAACAACTTTGATTGCCGCTTCTCTTTTATCGGCTTGAAAACACCGCCGAGGACAGTTACTTTTTTTGCTATGTGAAAGTACTTAACTAAAAATAAACTTTTAGTTTATTTTTAATTAATTTTAAAGTATAAAATAAATTAAAAAAAACACGAATTAGATGGAAATGCATAGAAGAAAATGTAAATAAATGGAAGCATGCGCAGCAAAAACAAAAACAGACCTACCGCCGCTGCCGCTAAAAATCTTGTTCGGCTTGTTACTTTTTTTTGTTTTAAAGCAACACTGTCATTAAGTGCAAAAAAGGAAAAATAAGTTTTTTTAAAAGGGAAGTACACTCAAGTAATTAGTATATCTAGCAACCCGTAGGTGTGTTACCAAGAATGATAGAAATACAGATTACGACATCCGCATGATTTCCCGCTAGATGACGTATAATCCCCTAAGAAAGGGTTGCCAATCCTTTCATTCCACAATAATTTTTAGGGCTGTATTTTTATCTTGTATGATTAATATTTTTATATTTACTTACTAGTGTAATTGGATCAGTGTTCCTGTTAATAACAAAATAAATTTTATTATAAAGCTCCAATCCATATACCTGCTCACCTATTTCGTCCAGTTGAGTGACATTCACCCTCATTTTTACAGGTAATTAAAATATATTAAGCAGTCTTTGCTCGTAACGTTTTATAATTAAAATTTATATGTGAACTTCGATAATGAATTATAAGAGAATGACTTAATTAACTTTATTTGGTTTTAATGTTTAACAAGTTGATTTGTGTGGCCTTATAAAGTGTATCAATTACTTCTCTAGTTGACCTGTAAGCCTTAAAAATATAGAAAATAATATAAAATTCCAATGTTTGTTATTTTTTTGTCTTTTTGTCATGAAAAACCCGTTTAAAAAACTTCCTGCAATAAACTGCAATGTAGGTCGTTTTCGTCATTGTAATCTTATTGTGGAAGTTACAAGCGCTTGATGTTTGAAACACTATTTTTGACTGTACCTTCAATAAAACGATTTCGCATTTTCTTAATTCCTGGAAAAATAAATTTAAGCAACTTTTTTTTGGCCTGCAACCTTAAAAATATAAGTAGAAAATAATTGTAACATTCCAATGTTTTCCTTTGTTTTTTATTGCATGTACACAGATTTTTAAAGGGTTTTTCCCACTTTAAAAAACTACCTGTAATAAAAAGCAATGTAGGAAATCTATTTCTGAACATACCCTCAATAAAACATTTTTGGTTTTTCCCAATTATTTATTAAAAAAATAAATTTAAGCACCCTCAGAATTTTTTTTAGGTAATTGTAAAATGTTGCGTTTTCTTAAGGTAAATAGTCAGTGTTCATGGTTTGATATGAAAATAATTTTTTAAGTAATGTCAGTCGTATTGTGTCTTTCAAAGTGAATTGGTGAAGTTTAATTGAAAAATAAAAATAATAATAAATAAAACAAACCGTTAATCTAAAAAAGTGAAAAAATCTAAATCTTAGTACATAATTGTATACACAAATAAATAATTTTGCCCGAAACTTTGTTAAGTCTAATGTGAGACTTGGCAACCCCGCAATTCAAAATTAATTTTGATTGGTCGAAACAAATATATATTATATTTCGATAAAAATCAGGATTTTTTAATTAAATTTAGTTTTATTTTATAAAAAAAAGAATCTTTATTATAAAAACCGTGTATAAAGTGTTTAAAATAAGAAAAAGTGCACGAAATCTTCGCCAAAAAAAATCGAAGCAAAAGCAAAAAAAAAAAAAATGAAGTGTGCAGTGGGCAAATGCAGGCAAAATGATAGTCAAAAATCATGTGAGCAAATGTTTGAAAAATTAATTTTGTGCATATTTTTAATTAATTTAAATTTAGCTGTATCTTTTTATAGTTTTCCAAAGAACGACAAAGGGCTAAAAAGACTTTGGATAAAGTTTTGCAATCGGCGGGACACAATAAAGACCCACAGGGAGAGAATTTGTTCTCTACATTTTAAACAGGACGATTTTGAAAGAAATTTAAAATTTGAAATGGGTAAGTTACAATTATGTTTTTTTATTTGTTCAGTTTTTTAATTAATAATTACGCATAGGATTCAGCAATCGAGCAACTGTGAAGTTGAAAGAGAGAGCAGTACCGACATTTGTAGAGGAAACAAAAACAATCGTGGAGGAAACAACAAAATTCCCTGAGGAACGAACAATGGTGAAGACTAGCACTAACGAAGACAGTTTACAGATCTACATAAAAAATTTGGAAGACAAAATGTATGTATCTACACTTTTATATATACTTTTAAATGGTTCACACAAACTTTTACATATATGATCGTTTCTAGGGATGCATTGCGTAAGGAAAATGATATGCTAAAAATGCAAAAATACCAAGCTGAGATCACTACTAAAAAGTTGTCTCAAGAAGTTCAGAAGTTAAAGTTTACAAACGCAAATCTGCAGAAGGCACTGAGACGTCTTTTCACTGAAGGCCAAATAAAAAAACTTAAAAACGGTGACAAAAGACAAAATTTTACTGAAGAAGATATTGCACAGTCAATTACGCTATATTCCACAAGTGCCAAGGCTTACAGGTTGCTGAAGAGAAAAAAATTTTCCGATTCCCTCCGTAAGAACATTGCAGAGGTGGTCACAGAAATTAGATGTGTCGACAGGTATTTTGGATCCTGTTGTAAAAATATTGTCTGCGGCTAATCAAATGTCCAAAATACAAAAGCTGTGTGTATTAAGCTTTGATGAAATGAAGGCAAAAAAAAAGTATTGTTACGACAAGCCAACAGACTCTTTGTTAGAACCGGCTAATTATATTCAGGTGGCTATGTTGAGAGGTGATTTATATAAATCAATTTCAAGAGTTTTTATTAACATTTTTCTATTTTATCATCAGGTTTGACAGCAAAATGGAAGCAACCAATATTCTATAACTATGATTGCCAAATGACAAAAATTTTATTATTTGATATAGTGAAGACAATGCGGCAGTGTGGCTTTGAAATTGTTGCAATTGTTTGTGATTTGGGCGGTGGGAACCGAAAACTTTTTAATGAGCTTGAAGTTGATTTTAATAAGCCCTGGTGAGTGGTATATGTAGTAAGTATGTATTGTGTGGTAATTAAAGTAATTTTAAATTTACAGGTTTTTGTACGACGACACAAAAATATTCGTGTTTAGTGATGTTCCACATATGATTAAACTGTTAAGAAACCATTTTATTGACGACGGGTTCATCATTAACGGCAAAGAAGTTAAGAAGGATATTATTTTAAATCTTTTATCGCTTCAATCTAGTGACTTAAAAATCACAAAAATGTGTCTATTGTTAAACATTTATTTCACAGGCATTATTCAATCAAATAACGCATTGAAGATGCTCCACGATGAACTAAAGAATCGTTATAATATAGACCACGTCTTAACATATCGCCTAAATCAGGATGTTCTTGAGAATTTTTTTGGGATAATAAGATCTAAGGGAGGTCTTCATGACCATCCCGATCGTCAAGAATTTAAATATAGACTTCGGTCATATATTTTGGGGTACAACGAAGGCATCTTGGGCAGTAATGCAAATGTAGAGATAGACAATACTCCCGATTTGGAGGACGTACATTATTCATTAACAGGTAAATTTAAACTAACAATTTAAAATCATACAGTTTTTAAAGTTTCGTTTGATTTCTTAAGGTAAAATACTTAAAAGTATTAATCCCAGCATAGAGCAAAACGATTTGCCAAAAGAAAATTATGAGGAGGAGGTGGAAAACCTGAATTATGATGGTTTGGAGAATTTGGCCGGCTATATTTGCAACAAATTAAAAAACGAAGATCCCAGTCTCGTTGCTAAGCCTGTAGAGGACTCGACATACTCATGGGTTAGACATTTAAATGAAGGTGGGTTAAGTATTCCATCAAACACTTTAATGGAAACGTTAAAATCTTGTGATGAAATTTTTGTAAAACTAAATGGGGATAAGTTACTTGCTACAAAGGGATATTTAGAAAAGCACTTGGCGGAAGCAAGGAATATAAAAGCAAGTGAAAAAGTAAAAAGACTTTTTTTTTAGATGCAGAATGTATTTTAGAATACGGTCTCTTAATGCAGAAATGTCCCAAAATATAAATAAGCGTAAAAGAAAATTAAATAAAACAACAACGTAATATAAATAAAAAATATAGATTTTTTTCATTTTATTTTTTTTAACAAAAATAATAATTTGCCCCACTGTTATGTTTACATATTTTTTGAGAGTCGTGACGTCATTTCACCTACCTGCGCAGAAGAATAAAATTTTGTGTGCGTGATGTCGTAATCTGTATTTCTATCATTCTTGCACTTGAGTATTGCTACGTTTGAGCTTCTAGCATACTCAATCATATGCGTTCGCGGTGACTGCTCCGCTTTACTTTTTCCCCACATTCGGCAGTCGTACTCATACTTAACGTACACAACAAAAACAATATTCCTATACGAACATGCGAGCACACTCATTGATGAGCGTTATATGACGTAAATATATCGTTGCCACTGCGTAATTTACAAAAGCTGTACTAATTCAAAGAAAGTACAAAAATTTTCCTAAAACTTAAAAAGTGTTTAAAACATGTAAAATGTATGATAAAATAAAATGGAATAAATCTTAATTTGAAAAAAAACATCTATGTATTGGTATTTAACTTTTGTGAATCGCATAAAGAAATGTTTTGTGAAAGATTTATTCGTTTTTTTGAGTAATTTTGAATCTTTTATTGTGTAAGATTTAATCTTAAGTCAGGCATCACTGATTTTTTGTGGAGAAAACTTCCAAAAGCAAATATAAAAAAATAATAGAGTACAAAAAGACAAAATACTGAAGCTGAAAGTCCACACCACGCGTTTTACGTGGTTGCGTTTCATGTGTTTTAAGCAATTGACGCTTTAGAAACTGCAAGTTACACACCACGCTTTATACACGTTTTTGCTTATCAAATTTCAAGTAAATTTTGCAGACTTTTTGTTAGCTTTTTTAAGTTTTATGTTCTATAAATTGTTTTAATTCGTTTTTCATCAACGGCTTACGAAGATAGCTTTCAAATAATTAAATGTTCAATCTCAAAAAAATTTTAGACTCGGAACTTGAAATGTCTGGCAACCTTCGTTGGTAAAAGACGTCAAATTATTGTGTAGAAGATTATTTTAATAAAAAAAAATTAATTTCTTTAATATTATCGTTGTTATTAAATAAAAAACGGTTTTAAAGTAAAGTTTGAAAGGTGCTCTTTTTATTGGAGTGAAAAAAATATGGCTGGAAACAGACGTAAAAGTTTAAATAATAAAAACAAAATTGTTTGTTTACAATGCAAAACTGAAGTGTTAACTAATGAAGATGCGTTGCAGTGCGATGTTTGTAATAAAACGCTGCATTCAATATGTACGAAGAAGGATAAAAAGCAAATTGAAAAATTGCTTAATAATGCTTCTCTAGAATTTACATGTCATTTTTGCCAACCAAGTGAGAGCGCAAGTGTTGTGAGTGAGCTAACTGAAATCAAATCTAAACTTAATCAGCTGGATGATATTAGGGAGTCAATTAAATTTATGTCGTCCCAATATGATACGATTTTAAAAGGTGTTACAAATAATAACAAAAAAATTAATAATTTGCAAAAGGAAAACAAATCACTACGTAATGAAGTTAAACAACTAAAATCAAGCGTTAAATTTTTAAATGATGTTAAGGTAGGATCACACGATTGCCGCATTACACCAATAATCGGTCTATTTCATATACCCAATCGTGTGATTTCACAAATTATTGTCCCCTACGGCAATCGAGAACAATATTGTGCTGATTTTCCGCAATGAAATGCAACTCTGGTGCGGCAATCGTGTGAACGATTGATAGGCAATCATGCGCCAATATAAATGTTAAAAATGTACCAATATTTATTGTCTTCTCGTGCGGCAATCAAAGTAGCCAATACGTGACAATTTATTTAATTAGTTTAATTTTTTTTGTGTGCCAATTGTTTTGTGTACCATAAATTTAAATTTATTTGAAGCGTTAACCCTTAATTGCATGAATTTTTTCGCTTTGAAAAAAATACTATTTAGACATAGAATTAATGCAAAAAAATATTTTAATTTTATTTTTAATTTTTTTTAGTTAAATTTATTAAGTGTAAAATACATTTCGTAGATTGTATTTATTTTACAATAATAAGCAGTGAGCGATTAATAATAATTTAGAGGCCAATTGAAAGCCATGATGCAGAATTACATCAATATGAAAAAGAAAATAATTTGCACGTAAAACAAAACAAACTAAAAACTGCCATAACAGCTGTTTGTTGGTGTTGCTGCAAGTTAGAACAATCGTATGACTGGACTGCGGCAATTATTGACACAAATTTATTCTTCGTCAATCTGCGGCAATCAAATTTTTATAAAACGGGGCAATCATGTGACTGTAGTATATTTGATTGGGACAATATTATTATTGTGCACCAATTCAGCACAATAAAAATTGGGCCAGATTGGCGTATTTGCGGCAATCGTGTGATCCTACCTTTAGAGTACAAAACGATTGTGTTATTAATGGAGTAAACGTTAAAGATGAGAAAGTAAAAGCTATCGATATTGTTTTAAATACTGCTCAGAAAAATGGTGCCGATATATGTGAGGATGAAATTGATGAGGCTTATTTTTTGAATACAAAAGAAAAATCTTCCAATGTATCTACTGAACCAAAAAAGAAGTCTATTGTTATAAGATTTTCAAATAAAAAAAGTAAAAAGATATTTATGGCTGAAAAAGCAAAAATGAAAGATATGGATGAATTTAAAAAAGTATATGTCAATGATTTTCTATGCAAGGAGTCCATGGAAGTGTTTAATTATGCAAAATCGCTCAAAGAAGTTGGATACAGTTTTGTTTATGCTAGAGGAGGAATTATATTTGCAAGGAAGGATTCTAACTCAAGACCATTTCGTATTAAATCAATGGATGATATGGATCGCATTTTACTTAACTCTTCCGGTGGTGGTGGTAGAAAAAATGGTTCTGTGGGTCATGTTGAAACAACTGATGATGTAAGTGATGATGATGATAATGGAAACGTTGATGAAGGTGATATTTAGATTTTCTTATCCTTATATTTTTTTTTTTCTTGTTTAAAATATGCTTTTTTTACTATTTTTTTACATAAATTATGGATTCAAAGTATTTTAAAAATTTAAATTCTTATAATTGTTTTATTAATAAATACAATAAAAAAATTTTTAATATTTTATCTGTAAATATTAGAAGTGTTTCTTCAATATCCAAATTTAATAAATTTAAATATGAATTTAGCAAGTTTAAAGAACTTCCTGACATAATTGCTATTCAGGAGACTTGGAACTTCTGTGTTTCTGAAGTCTGTTTTGAATTATAAAATCAAACAAAATTTAAGTAAAGAATTTTTAGATATAATATCAATAGAGTTGCCAGATGTCAAAATAAAGAACAAACCTTTAACGTTTGTATCAGTTTATCGGTCACAAAAATGCACCGTACTTACATTTCTTGAACAAATTGAAGATATTATTATTTTAAATAATGGTGTTCCATGCTTTTTCGTAGGAGATATTAATATTGATATGTTGTGTAATAACAGGGATCAAAATCTTTTAAATAACCTATTTTCCGAGTTTGATATGCATTCTTGCCACAATCTTGTAACAAGGCCTTTAAGTGGAACGTCTATTGACTGCGTTTTTACGAATTTATCTAACCAAGTATATATATATTCTATTGAGAGTAATCTAAGTGATCATAATTTGATAAGTTGTAATTTGGATTTAGAATTTATGTGCCAGGAAGTAATGATTAAGAAAAGGTATGAAATTGATTACAGCAAATTCAAAAGTTACTTAGATAATAATTTATTAAATGGAAATTCATCTCGTAATAATTCATCTGGTTTGTGCCAAAGCTTAATAAACAATCTTTCAGCAGCTTTCATACATAGTACAAAAATTACTACCAAGCGTTTTAATGATCGTAAAAAACTTACACCATGGATATCTGACAATTTGCTCAACTTAATTGCATTAAAGGACAATCTACTAAAGGCACGAAGAAAAAATCGTAGCGATAAATCCATATCGGAACGATTAAAAAGAATTAGCAAAATCATTAAAATAAGCAACAACAAACTAATGAATTATTATTATTCATATAATTTAGAAAATTGTAGTGAAACCCAAAGAAAACTTGGCAATTTTTAAATAAAGCGCTAGGTAGAAAAAGAACTGGAATAAAAAGTGTTGTAAAGCAAGATGGTTGTGTTTTGACAAAAGATGCAGATAAAGTTGAAGCTTTAAATGATTTTTTCGTTGATATTGTTGATAATATGCAAACAAATATTACAACAAATGCAAGTGATGATATAAACTATTTCCGTACTTTAATTCCTGAAAGAACAATTTTTGAGATCAAAAAGGTAAATAGAACCAAAGTTGGAAATATTTTGAATACTTTGGACAATAAAAAAAGTCCGGGTTATGATAATATTACGCCTAGAATGCTTTTAATAAGTGAGAATGTGGTAGTTGATATGTTGACTGAGATTTTCAATAAAATGATCGACGAAGGGAACTATCCTGATGTACTTAAACTACATAAGGTAATTCCAATACCAAAAGTTGCTGGATCTAATAGTATTGAAAGTTTTAGACCAGTTTCTGTCTTGTCAGCTGTGAATAAAATTTTTGAAAAAATTATATGCGAACAATTATCTAATTATCTTGACGATAATAACATTTTATTTCAAAGGCAATATGGTTTTAAAAAAGGAGCAGGAACCGAAGAAGCAGTAGTAAATGTTATTGATTACATTTGTGGAGAGCTTGATGCTGGGTATAGTGGTGTTGCAGGAGTATTATTTGACTATTCAAAAGCGTTTGATCTCGTAAATCATGACATTTTGGTTAAAAAGCTTTCTATACTAGGCGTAACAAACCAAACCCTGGAAATATTTCGTCAATATTTGATAAACCGCATGCAATTTGTTCAAATTGGTGAATATAGCAGCTCTAGGCATCCAGTCAAATGTGGAGTCCCACAGGGAAGTGTCCTTGGACCAGTATTGTTCAAAAGTTTTATCAACGATATAAAAAACATACATTTTAATGGAAAACTGTATATGTATGCTGACGATGTTTGTATTTTTTACCCATATAAATACCAACAAGTTTTACAAACTCAAATTGAATATGATGCGGCTATTTTAAGTGAGTTTTCACGATTTAATCGACTTGCTTTGAATCCAAATAAAACTAAATTTGTAAGATTTAAACCATACCGATCAAGAAATGATGGAGAGATGGTGGTTCATATTGACGGAACTCCAATAACTGAATCCGTGATGGTTAACTATTTAGGCATTCAATTAAAACAGAATTTATTATGGGATGAGCACATAAACTTGTTAAAAGCTAAAATTTCACCTGGAATTGGTATTTTTCGTGGTTCCAAGCAGTTTACTCAAAATATTTTACATACTCGAAGAAATACTAGACAGGCTCTAAATTTAAATACTGTAAGATATCGTTTAGATTTAACAAAACAACGCATTGCTTATGTTGGACCAAGTGAGTATAATGAATTGTCAATCAATATTCGTAATATACAAGCTTTATCTACATTCAAAAATTCCATTAAAGATCTTTTACTTCGTAATGTTGAAATACTTCTAGTATAAATATTATTTTATTACTATTTTTTTTTTCTTCTTTCCCTAAGTCTAAATTTATTGTATATAATGTAAATTTTAAAAATAGATTTTAAAAATCTTCTATATCGTCGTGGTGAATGCAATAGGCTGTATGTCAAAAAAAATTGAATTTGGTTTTATTGTAGCGTTGTAACCAAAATTGGGGCTCCTACAACTTGCATTTATCTCGTGCCGTTCAGGCAATCAGAAGAGAGCTTTTGCGAGCTTCTGTTGGTTACTGCAAAAGGACGTATGTCAATCGCACGCTTGATTTGACAGTGGCGTGGAGTGTTCTTTCGAGATAAAACCTATAAATTGTGTCATTCTGCATTGGATACTAACATTGGATACAGTGTGAATCGTGGCGATTTATTATTATATTCTAGCCAGCGAAACTAAAACAAACAATTTTTCTCAGAAATATTCAGTTTTTGTGTTTCCTGCAAAAGTATGATTTAGTGACATACAGCATATTGCATTCACCACGACGATATGTAGTATAGACAGAGTTGCCTTTTAGCCTCTACAAAGCCTTTATGGCGCTGAGGCGTTAAACTTATTATTGTATAAATATTATATTGAATAAAAGATATATAAAAAAACTTGGCAGCACTAGCTGGTATGTTGTATGCGACGCGTAAAAGTAGAATGTTGTTCAACTTTTTACGCGTCACAAGCGTTGCAAACTTTTGTTTTGTAACTTGCTTAATGAAAATACTCTGATTCAACTTTTTTGAGAGACGCGTAGGATCATGCAGATTGCGATGTTTGTTGATACTGGTTTTCGCGCTCATTGTTTTCGTGTACGCACACACCGCAAAGTACCGCGCATATTATGATCGCATCAACTCTTTGTAAATAAACGGCGAGTCAAATCAACACCGCAATTTTTTTTGCTTAAAGTGCTCGGTATGTAAAGTATAGAGTACATATGCGGTGTATTTATGGTTGCGGTGTGATCGCGCCGTTCTCTGATATGTACATACACAAGAAAAACGTTGAAACAAGCGATAGTATGACACCCTTACATCATATTGATGTCACAATGTCATCACATGTGTCATCAATATCAAATAAAATGAGCGCAAAGAGAACTAAGAGCGAAAAAAACAACAAAAACATACTCTTGACACAAAAGAAATAAAAGTAGTTGTGGCAGAAAACTATTCCGTTTGTTTTGTTGTAGAATCTTGATCAGTTGTGTCTTTGCAGTTAATTAGATAGCCGCGTATGGTCTTTCTCGTGGGTAAAATTTATAAGTAAAAGTACAACCTTTTTTGATATATTGTTTTATTGTTATCCTTTATTTTTGTAATTTCACTTCTGACACCAATTGTTATATTTCGACCTTTTTGATAACGTTTACATGCTTGAGTTCTTTTAATTATCAAAAATAAAAACACAGCGGAAATTGATTTTGAACTTAATGATGTTTTATTTCCTTTAAACCACTGTTTTATAAAATACACAGAGTAACTTGTTTAGTTAACACTGCAAAAGCTTTTTGACATTTGATCTCTGCACGATGTTCACAATGCCGTATCTCAGACAAGACTGACTTCTTTGTGCCTGCCAGTGTCGGCTTATATGGCATTTTACTGCTACGGTTCTCGAACGTAGTAGAAAAATCCTCACCATGACAATATCTAAGTTTGCTTCTGTAAGCCTTTGTTGTTATTCAGCTATGTTATGGAAGCGGCGTGGAGATGGCTGTAGCAAACGTAAAAAAATGTGGATGGCGAAACAACTAACCAATTTTAATTAAAGTTTATCCGTAATTCAATCGAGGTCGTTAGTCCTTGTTGACAATTGCTATCAAGATTTTTCATACAGATTTCTTAAACAATTTAGCAGATTTTCGCTGCTGTTCGAGAACTTCCTTGAATATTCTGTTTCCGTTAGTTTTAATTTAAATGCTCAAATTTGCATATAAACGGTTGATTATACGGTGCTTAATAACCGCTGTATTTCTATGTCCGTTAAATTTGAATCTTCATTTAAATTTTGTAACACTGCCGCCTACTTAAGCCTGTTCGTCCCGAATAGGCACACAATCACCTTTTCCATAGTTGGCTAGTCACTCCAGATGAAGCTCTTTCATTTTGGATCTTGGGCTGTTATATTTTTGTATTCTGCAAATGACATCATTTAATCTTTTTATTACTGTGTAGGTTCCATTCCAGTGCGTTTGTAGTTTTGGGGACAATCCTTTTTTCGTTGTGGGTTAAAAAGTAGAACCATTTGTCCCTCGTTAAGTCCTTGAGAGTTTGCAGCTCGGACGTACCTGGTTTTCATCTCATTGCTGACCATTTTAATTTGACTGCGTACAAAGTTATGAAGCTCATTAAGGTTTTCTTGATGTTAGGAATAGTTTGCATCTTATTCAGTTGCTAGTGTAGGCTTAGCACTAATTTCCAATTCACCAGGCAGTTCCGAATACAATCTAAGCAGGTGTTCGTGATGTTGGGTCGTTCACAGCTGACCTGTATGCCAGTAGAAACTTCGGGATGTGCTCCTCTAGTCCTTTTGATGCGCGCTTACCACTTTTCGCAGGTATTTTTCCAGAGTACGGTTTAATCTTTTCACCATGCCATCTGAGTGTGGGCGGAACGCCGTTGTCCTGGTTTTCCTTATTCCATATATCTCGCACATTTCCTGGAATATTGTAGAAAACAATTTCTACCCTGGTCAGAGTGTAATTGGAACACTATAGTGACAAACCATGTTGCTTACGAATGCATCCACTATTGTTCTTGCTCTTTGGTTTGGTATGGAATATACTTCTGGCCATTTACTGAAGTAGTCCATAACCTCAAGAACATAACGATATCCGGCGTTGCTAATAGCGAAAGGACCTGACACAGCCATTGCTATCCGTTCAAATGGGGCTCCCGAAATATATTGCTGCAGCTGTCCGCTACTTCTTTTTACAGGACCTTTGGCTGCAATGCATTGTGTACATTTTGCTATTTATCCGGCTACAGGTTGCTGACATCCAATCCAATAAAAACACTGTTTTAAGGTTTTCGTTACACCAAGGTGACCGCCACTGGGGCCTTTATGGAACTCCCTCATTACATCTTTCATCTTGGATGCTGGTAACACTAGCAAATTAGAAACCGCTTTGCCGTCCCGTGTACGATATTAGCATCCATTTACCAGCTTTAGGCTAATCACTGGGCCCATTAAGATTTTACGAGCGGGCTCTCAGCTGATATCTCGTTTTGTGTAGGCCTTTTGTCTTCCTATTTAGCAGCTATAATTTTAGCTAGTGTGAAATCATTCCTCTGAGTCTCTGACAAGTTCTCTTCTGTATCGATGTGCATAAGCCGAACGTAGCACCTGAGTGCAGAATGGTCGGTCCTTAGCATAAAGTGTTGCCCATACAAATATTTGTGGTAGTGTTTTATGCACTCCAAAACTGCTAAAAGCTATCGCCATGTCACACAATAGTTCCTTCCTGGCTTCGAAAGTATTCGGCTGTGATAGCCTATTACTTTTTCTGTTCTATTAACCACCTGTGAAAGCACGCCTCCTACTCCATAGCCGCTCGCATTGCTATCTAGCACCAATTTCGCTCCTGAGATTGGATAGGCCAAAACCGGAGCTGTACACAACAAGCTTCTCAGTGTCTGAAATGCTTCCTCTTGCGGTTGACCCCATTGTTACGGTCGCGACTTTTTAGTTAGCTAGTGCAAACTTGCTGATACGCTGGCGAAATTCGGTACAAAGCGTCTGTAGTATGTACAAAGTCCCAGAAAGCTGCGGATCTCATGAAGGTTTTTTTGGACGAAGCCAGTCCTCTACTTCTCGTATTTTTTCTTCAACGGATGCTGAAATACCGTCTGCCGTAACACGGTTGTTGCGGCAGCAACTCAAATTAGTGTATGATGCGATGTTGAATAATAATAAAACTAATCTTCTTGAATAGCATCCACTGGATGCTATCGTTGTTTTTACCACCGCCGAGCGAACCTGCCCATCCGCTGCCTGGAACAATTCCTCCACCAAACCTCGTTTCCACTGCCCACGGGATTCATTTTCATCACAGATTATAACCACGTCGCCAACCTGGATAGGCTTAACTGGTTGATGCCACTTTGTTCGGCGGGTCAAATCGGGGAGACACTCTTATATCCATCCCTTCCAAAATGTTGGTTTTAATTGCTGTAATATTTGCCATTGCTTTCTTAGACAAAGCTTTTCAGGTACACCAGGTGTTTGAAGTATATTTGGGCATCCAATCAAAAAATGGTTGGGTGTTAAAGCCTCAGATTCAGAGTTCTCGATCGGAAGATGTGTCAATGGTCTCGAATTTATTAAATTTTCTGCTTCCATCGGAAGACTGTAAAAGGTCTCAACCTGAGGAACCTTTTAATTTAGTGTAAAAACTAACACATTTTTTACTGAACGCACCATGCGTTCCCATGCGCCACCTGCCGATGGATTTGCCGGGGTGTTAAACAGCCACTCTATTCCACGCAGTACGCACTCGTCTTTCAATTTCACCTCATTAAAAACAAAATTTCTCCTTGCTTGCCCCAACAAAATTAGTGCCCCTGTCGCTTCTTATTCTTACGGGTAGCGCTCTGCGGTTAATGAAGTTTCATATACACTATATCACCGCATCCATCGACAGATCCTTTGCAATTTCCAGGTGAATTGCTCTCATCGTCAGACAAGTAAAGATAGCTACCCATCTCTTTTCACTTTGTCGGCCGACCGAAACAATGGGCCAATGTAGTCTACGCCAGTATAGGAGAATGGTCTCACATAGGGGGTGAGCCTATCCTCTGGATGTTGCCCCATTAACGGTGGTTTTGGAACAGCAAACATGTTTTTACAAACTTGACAATTTCTTTTCGCGGACCTTACTATTTGCCGCAGGCATGGTATCCAAAACTTTATTCGAATTGCTGCGCAGATCGCCTCCTGGTTTTGGTGTCTGAAGTTTTCATGATATTGATTGACGATGAGCATTGTTAGTGTGTGCTTCTCAGGCAATATAATGGGTTCCTTTGTACTTCGTACAACACAAGTGGCATTATTGATGCGGCCAGATAAACATATTAAGCCATCTTTACTCAAAAACGGAGTAAGCTTAAAAATCTGGCTAGATTTAGATACAGGTTTATTAATTTTTAATTGATTATACTCTTCGTAGAAAAGTCACGCTGTCAAGTTTGTACAAATATTCTGTTGTCTCATCAATTTCCCGAGCACTCAATTGTGGTTCCAACGACATTGTTATTTCCTTTCGGATTAAAGATTGAAAAATTTTTACCGCACGTCGGAACCAGCACATAGTTCTGACCAATTTATTGAAACCCAAATACTTCTCGAATGGTATAACCGAATCTTCACTTGTTTACATTCATGTTCGTCAATATCATTCGGGAGTTCTGGCCAACCTTTTCTTTCATCGTTTAAAAACACTGGACCGTTTAACCAACAGGATTATAAAAAGTTTTTTTTTTAAATTTTGTGGCCTTGTTGCCTCGTCTGCAGGAGTTAGTGCACCAGACACCCATCGCCATGAGAAGAAACTCAGATAACTCCAATATCTCTGCGATTCGGTGCGCAACGAACTGTTTGTAGGTTCTACTGTCAGAGTGAATCCATTTTACTACGGTCTTGGAATCTGACCAGAAATTTATGTCCCTTGGTTTTATGTCGTGACATGATATTATTGACTACTTCAGTCTTACGCCAAGCACTGCAGCTCGAGGCGCGGAATGGAAAGTGGCTTCAACGGCGCGCATCTTGATTTTCCCGCAATAAAAACAACGTTAACCTCATTATTGTAACATATACCTCACTTGCGTCCATAAAAATGTGCAACTCAACTATTGTATTAGCACAAAAAATATCTCTCCCATAGCACCTAGGGACTTTTACTTCGTGTATATCGTAAAGACCATACGTACCATTTTGCGTAGATATCATCGGGAATGGGCGAACCACAGTCAACTTTGCTCCTCCATAACTCTTGTAACAGAATTTTAGATTTTATAACCACGCTTGCCAGAAATCCAAAGGGGTCAAATATTAACATTGTCAGACTCAGCATCTCACTTTTCGTTGGTTTACGATTTCCGCTAAAAACAGCATTTGGAACTTTTGTAAACTTGAAAACAAAGCAAAAAAATATCGGCACAAACTCCTATTTTTCTTTGGCGAAATCGGAATAATATCGACAACAGTGGCTTAGGTTGATATTTACTAAGACCTTTCATCAATCTTGAATTAAAAGATTCGCCATCCATATAAACGGCGGCATCAAAAACAAGTCGTCGATTGTTCCCTTTGGTGTTGCTATATTTATTCCTTCTTTGGACAATTCTTTGCATATTTTAGCGGCATTTTTGGTGCTTACATGGGCTGTTGTTACCATTTTTTCTTGAAAGGGCAGCTTTGGAGGGATGCACATTAACTGCTTTAGCTGTCGTGTACCCAACTTCTCCATTTGTAGTTGTTTGGAGTTCATACAACTTTTTGTCCTCAGTTCCTAGCCAGACACCATTTAAATCAGTTATATCACATAACTTGTTGAACGTCATTGTAACATTTCTGCCATCCGGGAATTTTAAAAATGTTAAATAATCATTTAAAACTTTTGTTATCTTCCGTTTTGCAGCTATACGTGTTATGCTCGGAAAGTTTAGTTTCGACCACAATAAAATCAGTTTGTAATAATCTGGCATCTTTTCTTTTTAAATTTCTCCGTTGGAATCTTACACAATTCACTCAAGGGGTTTTCAATGTTATTGATTTCTCTTCTCTTATTCTTAGATTTTCAAATGTTATTAAATTGTTTACCCATTTTTTTGAATTTTTTAAAACTTCAGCACCACTTTTTTTAAAAGACATTGTTAATTAAAAAAGACACTTTCACTCAAGCCGCCACGCACTGAATGAGAGATCGACAGCTAAATAAAAGCAACTGGCGCGACGCTTATACGAAGTTTCAATCATTCATAAAGCATTTACTCAAATTTACCGTTATGTACTTTTGTCATATGCAAAAATACGATGAATAACAGAAGAAGAGCAAAACAAAACAGACACAAAGAAAAGAGCATAATCTCATATGGTGTTTTTTCTTGGCATATGTATGAAATTTGCATACGAATTTTCAATTTAAATTCTACGTGAAGTTTTTGAAATAAATCGAAAAACTAAAAACGCAGTTATCATTTTTTTACTATTCCTCATCGTGTTATGCCATGTCTTGAATAGCATCCACTTGATGCTTATTTGTTGGCTTGTTTTATTACCTGTTTTTCAAAAAGGAATGTTATATAATAAAAATACAAATTACATAGATTTCACTTACTCTATTCTACCGCTTCTGAATTAATAATAACGATTGGTGGTTGCTAGTGCAGCCAAGCGATTACCGCGACATACAATTACCAAGTAATCGCAGTGTTGGGCAATAAAAAATATGTAATAAAATTCAACTCTAATTCTTCAAAAAAGCTCACAACTCTTCTTAAATTTAAAATATAAATAATTTTCAAATCAATTCGTAACAGCGATAACCCAAATATTTCACCTCTTTCTGGAATAATGAGCATTTCTTTGCGCAAAGCCAATGATATTCGCTGAAGCACCTCAGCCAGGTTTTTGAGGTGTTCGTCAAAAGTCTTCCCCATCAAAATTATGTCATCAAGAAACACCAAGCATGTCTTACAGTGAAGCCCTTTTAAGACGTGTTCCATAAGGCGTTCAAATGTGGCCGGAGCGTTGCAGAGTCCAAATGGCATAACTGTAAACAGCCATAAGCCATTGCTTGCACTGAAAGCAGGTTTCTCTTTGTAATGCTCTGCAATTTCTTCCTGCCAATAGCCACTCTGCAAGTCTAAGGTGGAAAACCATTTTGTTCCAGCCAGGTTGTCCAAGGTTTCATTAATTCTTGGTAGCGGGTAGCTGTCCTTCTTACTGACGTCGTTCAGCTTCCTGTAGCCGGCACAGAATCTTGTACCGCCGTCTTTTTTCTTTAGTAAGACCGCAGGCGAGCTCCAAGGACTTAAAGATGGTTCGATTATGCCACTCCGCTCCATTTCATTGACTAGCTCCTTAACCTCATTTCGTTTTTCCAAGGAAACGCTTCGGGCGCCTGTTTTATTGGCCTCGCTTCGCCAGTATTTATTTCATGTTTTACTATAGCCCTTTTCCGTATCGCCTACGCTGGACCATTATGACCTATGCTGGTATTTTCGTCAATGATTCGCTCATGGCCACATAAATTAAGCACTCTGGTAGGGACTCTTCGGCCTTTGCAAGTTTCAATGAGGGCTTTTGCTGTTAGTTGACAGTTCGCTCGTTTATTGCTTCCGACGTTACCGCAGTTATAATACTTAGACGTCAGCTTGTGCTGACTCTCTGCTAGTGCCTGGATTAGTGCCTCCTTCATTTGGCCGAAAAGGTTGCCCTCATTTCCAGCAAAGACATCCATATTACGCACTTTGTACACCTGAGGCATAGAAATCACTCTAGCAGTCTCTGGGCCAGTGCAAACGATACTGTTTATGCAAATGTAGATTTTTGTGTTGCACTCACTGTAAGTTTTACCTCAGGAACACGGATGACGTTGAAAATTGCTTCTGTTTTAAAGTGATCCAGGAATGAGTGGTTTTTCGGCTTCACCAACCGCTCGATTTCCATTGCGAAGTCCTGTAGAGGCTCATTGGACTTTTGCACTCTACATCTTAGCTCCATGCGGTACAGGCCGCGGTTATGTTCACCACCGTACTTACGTTGTAATGCCGCCATTATGTCATCATAGTTGTATCTGCAGCTCACTGACACGGTTTCAAGTACCTCTGCCGCTGTGCCTTTCAACGCCAAAATCAACTCTATGGCCATTTCTTCACTGCCCCATGCGTTTTTACTGGCCACTGTGTCGAACTGGCACTTAAAAACATTAAACAGAGCAGTGCCATCAAAGCAAGGTGTTTTTATTCTGCTAGAAACTTCTGAAACAACCCGCACTGGTCCCCTTGGCACTGCAGATTACTAATTTTTGTTTCCAGCTCCTGCCATTTTTCGTCACCAGTAACTTCCAGCTCAGTCATTTTTTCTCCAGTACAGAGAGTTTTTCGTTAAATTCACTCATAATTTGACTTCATTCTTTTATTTATGACTTCAGAAATTTCTTGAAGTATCTCATTTGTAGCTTTGGATGTTTCGTGAACTTCAGCTTTACCTTCAGCCTGAAGTTTCTCGTTGTTGGTTCTAGACGTTTCTTCAACTTCGGCTTTAACTTCAGCTAAGAGTTTCTCGTGGTTGGCTTTAGAATTTTCCTAAACATTTGCTTCTACCTTGTCCATTTTTTCCATCGCAGCGGCCAACAACATACTCAAATCCAAACTGCTTATTATGTCGCGAGTATATATCTCTATTTCCTCTTTTTCGTCTTTAGCATCAAACTCGTATGTACTGAATTCGATTTCACGCCACTTGAACTCTTCTATCAGACGCTTCTGCAACTCAGCCTTATTACCTGTTGTCGGCAGGTCCCACTTACACATTTCCTTTTTTAGTTGTTCTACATTCAGTTCTTTAAACTTCATGATCCTTATAATTATGAAATTGATTTTGAACTTAATGATGTTTTATTTCCTTTAAACCACTGTTTTATAAAATACACAAAGTAACTTGTTTAGTTAACACTGCAAAAGCTTTTTGACAACTGATCTATGCACGATGTTCACCACAGATTACTAACCAGATGGGACACGGCCACCTGGCGGTTTGAATTTGCCCTAAAAACTGTCAAAATGGCATCCCATTGGTAGCACTACGTTAACCCCTTCTTCATTAAAGGACAGCAAATATTTGTTTTGGATATGTCTATCTCTTTTATTTGAAGGGGTTAACTTTATTTACATTTTTGTGTTAAATTTTCATAAAATTGGCGGGAAAAAATTGGAAATTCTGATTTAGGCGGACTTTTTGACAGAATTTTGTTGCGCCAATTATACACAAG
Organism: Gymnocheta viridis; assembly: GCA_956483585.1. NCBI lineage: Eukaryota > Metazoa > Arthropoda > Insecta > Diptera > Tachinidae > Gymnocheta > Gymnocheta viridis. The sequence goes on from OY101443.1 coordinate 37,377,340, forward strand.
AAGTGAAGAAGTTGAAGTGGGTGTTAGCGAGAAGGTTTGCTGTTTGTGTTCAGCAATAAAACCTGCGAACAAACAAGTTATCAAGAATCAACATGTAAGTATTTTTTTTTGTGTTTTTTTTAAATAAATATTAAATTTTAATTTCCTTTCAGGAGGCGTAAATGCATCATGGGCTGTCCAAAAGAAGAGAAGCTACATCGTTTTCCGAGAAATTTGACAAGGTAAGTTTATATAAGAAGTGTTAATTAAGAAGTGCAAAATTAAAACATCAAACTTTTGAAAAGTTTTTGGTTTTGAATGGAATATATTCTATCCAAAATCAAAAATTGTCTGCATCACAAGTAACTGTTTCCTGTTTTAATTCCAATTGGTACAATCAAGTTAACCAATAGAGGTAAAATAATTATTAGTAAGTGTTTGTGTTTAGTTGTTTTTCGTTTTTGTTTGTAAGACAACCGCTTTTGAAAATTGGTCCAGCTCTTTGGAAGTAATATTTTCTAGCTGTGTCTTGATGTCCGTGGCTTCCAATTGGTTTGACCAATTTAAACTTGGTGTTTTTTCCTTTTTTGTGTGAAATGTGTTAGTTATTTTGTAAAAATAAGTTGAAAAAGTGTTAAAATTGAAAAAAATGGAATTTTGCATTTACTATTAACAATTTTTAAAAAGCTTTTTGTGTTTTAATAAGAGTTAAAAAAACAAATTAATTAAAAAATTTTCTACATTTCAATATTAATTTCATTATATATAATTACAGCATACAATTTCTGTCACCAAATCGCTGTGAGAGTCTTCACTGGATGCGAACACTTTTGTTTGTTGACCAATATGGTAGGCTAAAACGTTATCATAAAAATCATAAATATTAATTATAATAATCCATTTTTATATTTTCAGCTAGCTAAGAAAACGCACCGCTTAGAAGGTTAGTTTTTGGACCATCAACAAGTCCTGGAATCGACCAGAATGTCCGTCCACTTTTGGCTCAAATGGTATGCATAAAAATGTATTTAAAGAAATCAAACATTAATATTGTGTTTTATCTTTATCTTTACATGCATGAAAATTACTTACCGTCAATTGTGATGTTTTCGCCGCCTCCAAACTGTTGTGGGAGTCTTCAACACTTGCGTCACATATGTTTGCCAGGGCAATTTTTTCCATCGAGGCAATCTTAAAAGCAGGTGAGTACTTCTCCAAGATTGCTTAAAAATGATATTAATTTTACTTTTTATAATTGTTTTCACATATTTAATTACATTTTACTTACTGTTTTCGTTTATTTCCAGAAATTTTGCTGCTGCTACAAGTTGTTGTACATGAATTTGTCTTCAACCACCTTCCAGTTTGTCTGTAAGTTAACAAACAAATTACACATTAAAAAACAACTTTAATATATTATAATTTGTTTTCAGCATATACTTACCAATTTTTGATGAGATTGAGACCAGCAACTTTATTTAAAATGAACATATTTATATTTTTCAAATAAATAAATAAAATTTTATTGCAAACAAACTTTTTATTAATTTTTTATACAATTTAGGTAATGTATATTTGTTGCCACTCACTCATTGTTTTTGAGAATGCCATATATATTTTTACTTTTCACAATTTGGGGTTAACCCCGCATGATATGGCCATTTTCCAAATGTCAAAGTTGCCATATCTGGTTGATAATCTGTGATGTTCAAAATGCGGTATCTTAGACAAGACTGACTTCTTTGTGCCTGCCAGAGTCGGCTTATATAGCATTTTACTGCTACAGTTTTCGAACGAAGTAGAAAAATCCCCACCACGACAATAAGTTTGCTTGTGTAAGCCTTTGTTGTTATTCAGCTATGTAAACGTAAAAAAATGTGGATGGCTAATTAACTAACCAATTTTATGTAAAGTTTATCCGTAATCCAATCGAGGGCGTTAGTCTTTGTTTACAATTGCTATTAAGATTTTTCATACAGATTTCTTAAACAATTCTCGTTGCTGTTTCTAGAACTTTTGTCCCATACCAACCTGTAGGTTGGCCCTAACCAATCCTGCTACACTGGCAACTTTGTAGTTATGTGCGTGGCTAAGGCTCGTCGGTGTGTGGGGGGTGTTCTTGCAGGATCTGGCCAGCTGGCGTGCTCTTGTTAAAATTGTGCCACTGCCACAAAAATAAATATTAAAAAGGCCTGAAAAAGGAAGTAGAAATTCAGAGAAAAAAAAATGTGGTTGCCATGGTGTTGGTTGGATACCAGCACCCTCCCGCGTCACTGAATATAATGGACACGTTACCGTGGTGATCGCGTACGCTAAATAATCGGGCATCAACCCTAAAAGTCGAGCTCACTCAATACTCACCTCCTGGAACCTTTTTCTTATTTAGTTAATCATGCTGTCACGCCTGAATTCAAATATGTTTATAACATTCTATTTTTATTTGTTCAAATCAAATACAAATTAAAAATACTTATGCCATTCTGGCTAAATCTCTTTCCTATTGAAACGTATCTTTAATTTTGGTTTTCAATTTATTTGTTTTCCTTATTATACCTATTTATATTGTATTTTGAATTTCCTCGTTATACTTATTTATATTGTATTTTGATTTTCCTTTCTGTTTAGTGGTTCAAAAGATATAATGGTACGAGTTATGCTTTTTATCACTTATATTTTACTTTTACGAGCTGTTGTATCACAACGATATCATAGTGCCGTTTTTTTTTAACTACAACTCTTGGTTAATACATATGTTTTTAAGCTCCAGCCTCATTCACGAAATATTACCGGTGTCAATAACGTAAATAATGGGATGGACTAACAATCGGTTAACAAATTTACCGTTTAATTTCACCTACCTAAACAACTACACTACTAATACCTATTACTAATATATTACTTATCTTGTTGCCTGGATGATGGGGGTGACACGGGAACTGCCGACAGATGAACATTTGTGGGCTTGAACTGCTTCAGATATGCTGACCTGGACTGGTTTTAGGACTGATGATTTGGACAAGTTTTGCCTATGATGATTAGCTAGTTTTGGATGTGATGATGATAGTTTTGGAAAGTAGTTGTTGTTGTAGGTTGCTTAAGTAGCTGTCGTAGCTGTTGGCTGCTAAAGTAGCTGTTGTTGTTGTTGCTACTGCTGTTACAGTAGTTGTTGTTGTCGTAATTATAATTATAATAATAGTTGTTGTTGTGGTAGTTGTAGTTATTATTAAAATTGTAATGATAATTATTATAATAATAATTGTCGGAGTAAGAATTGTGGTTGTTGTTGTTTTTTTTATAATTGTTGTTGTTGTGGCTACTACCAAAATTTCAGCTCACCTTTACACGGTTCCTGGGTGGTCCGATCGGTGTGAGTTGTTGGGTTACATTCGCTCAAAAATGCCTAAGCAATTCAAAGTGGAAGGGTTGCGATACGCTTTCTATGTAAGCAAAATTTGCTGATCTTTTAAGATTTTTTTATTTTTTTGCGAAAATTTTCGCTTTTTCTTGCACTTATTTTCAATCTTTTTGTGAATTGAAAAATATTTATAACAATATTTCAATATGGCCCCTGATGATCCTGGCTGTAGTTTTTCCACATCCAACTCCGACGACGATCAACAGCAAAAAGGGACGGAAGTCCACCATTTGCTTTTTAGCCTGAAGTTGGCTGTCAGTCAACGCCCTTCTTGGTTCATCGTTTACGCGGTGTTACACTACACTTTCGCGTTTTTGTTTGTTTTCTAGGCCATCCGGCAACTTGGTGCTTCTGAACATCGCGGCGCGTATTACACCAATTAGCCGTACTTGATCGACTCACACATTATTACATATCTCATTTGTATTTCCACTACATGGTATCTGATAAACTACATTAGATCTATCCAACTTCTGTATCTTATCTTTAGTTCTATTAAATAACTTTCCTACCGTGTCGTACATCTTATATGCCATCCTATATTTACTTCTATCATATCTTCTAGATTTTTCTAATCTTTCTAATATTTTTGGTACATATATTAATGATTTATAAATCTTAGGTTCATTATTATTATTGTTATTATTATTATTCGGGGTTGTCACAGAATCCAATGTTGTCGGAATTGGATTTGAAAGACGACAAAAAATTATTTTGTGTGATGAATTTTAATGTTATCGCTTTTATGTTCAAAACATATTGTAATTCTAGAGTGAACATAAAACCCATAACATTGAAATTCATCATACAAATTATTTTTTTGTCGCCTTTTCAAATCCAATTCCGACAACATTGGATTCTGTGACAACCCTGATTATCATTATCATTATTATTATTATCATTATTATTATTATTATTATTATTATTATTATTATTATTATTATTATTATTATTATTATTATCATTATTATTATTATTATTATTATTATTATTATTATTATTATTATTATTATTATTATTATTATTATTATTATTATTATTATTATTATTATTATTATTATTATTATTATTATTATTATTATTATTATTATTATTATTATTATTATTATTATTATTATTATTATTATTATTATTATTATTATTATTATTATTATTATTATTATTATTATTATTATTATTATTATTATTATTATTATTATTATTATTATTATTATTATTATTATTATTATTATTATTATTATTATTATTATTATTATTATTATTATTATTATTATTATTATTATTATTATTATTATTATTATTATTATTATTATTATTATTATTATTATTATTATTATTATTATTATTATTATTATTATTATTATTATTATTATTATTATTATTATTATTATTATTATTATTATTATTATTATTATTATTATTATTATTATTATTATTATTATTATTATTATTATTATTATTATTATTATTATTATTATTATTATTATTATCATTATTATTATTATTATTATTATTATTATTATTATCATTATTATTATTATTATTCGAGTAGTCGTTGCGAACGGACGTGTCCCTGAACAAGCTCTCTATTAAATTTTTCTATAGTTAATAAAATCGCAAAAATAATTGGTGTTATACATATATTCAATTACCAAAGACCTAACAAGAAAACAATTATTTTTTATCCTGTGAAATCAGTGAAAATAGTAAAGCTATTAAGTGCATTAAATATCAAATTAAATAAATTTTTCATAAACAAATTAATTTCTTTTCTTAACATTTTATCTTGTGTATCGTATGATTAAAAAAAATTCAAATAAAAACAACAAATCTCAAGCCTAAATATTACAAATCTCTCTTAAAATGAGTAACAACAATTATCTCACTGCCAAAATCTCAACTTGCAGCACTTGTGATAAACCTCTCCCTATAACAGGTGACTACGTTAAATGCTTATGCTGCGGGGGTAAATATCATTTCAATCCGTGCTGTACACTATCTGAGTCGACATACTCGGTTATGAACACTGAAAAGAAAGCTGCATGGAAATGTCGTAAATGTCGAGACGAAAAAGCCAAATCTCCGAAAACATCAGTAAGTGAAGATGATCAGCTACAAACACAACAATTACAAAAGCAAACAGGAACTAAACAGGTAAAGGAAGATGATGATACAACATCTAAAAGATCTGATGATAGTAGGTTGTCGTTAACCTCAGTCAATTCAAATATGAAACAGCTAATAACAAATGTGTCTTCATTCAAAACTTCAATTACGGCTGACATAAACGAGTTGAAAAACAGTATAGACCAACTAAGTTGTAGTTTAGTTGCTTCTAATAAAGAGCTCAGAGAAGAGATGTCTACTGCATATGTAAATCTAGCTAAAACAATGACCGATTTAACATCTCAGGTTATTGAACTTAAAAAAATAAATATAGAACAAGAGAAACGCATACAAACTATGGAAAACAAAAACAATATATTAGAGCAGCAATTAGTCAAAAGGAGCGTCGAAATTAAAAATGTTACAAACAATAACTTATCCCCCGATGAAGTAGTTAAACATCTCGCAGCTTCTCTTAATGTTAACATACAAGACTCGGATATAGATAATTCGTATAAAATTAAGAATAATGCAAAAATAATAGTTGAGTTTTGTTCGTTAAATAAGAAAAAAGAAATTATGTCCTAAATTCACCGTCATCGTGTGGATGGAAGCATATTTAATAAAAGTACACCCACTAATGCGAATGCATACGCCACTGGCAACAACAATATTAACAAGGAAAACATTTACATCAATAACAATAATAACGGCCAAACTAAGGAAAACATTGTTTATGTCAATGACTATTTGACTAAACACAACCGTCACCTTCTCTGGCTTGCTAAAAACAAATCGAAGGAAATTGGGTGGAAATTTGTATGGTTTAGCAACGGACATATTTATGCAAAAAAGAACGAGCAATCAACACCTATGATAATAGTTAGCTTAAGTGATATTGAAAACATGTCCTAAAACAATTATGCAATAGACATTTATCAAATCAAATAAACAAACAATTATTAATCGAATAAAAATAAATCAAATAAATATGAATAATATAGTAACTGAAACTCTTGAAAGTTTTAGTGGTATAAACAAACAACTATTAAGTTATCCCATTTCCTTAATTTTTTTGAACATTCGTTCTTTACGTACGAATTTTAACTCATTTCTAGCATCAATTCAATGCATAATTAATAAAATTAAAATAATAGTTCTTGTTGAAACTAACATTAGTGATGATGAAAATAACTTCTATAACATACCAGGCTTTAACTCAACATTTTTCAATAGACCAGTTAAAAGAGGGGGAGGTGTAGCTGTATTTATAAAAAAAAATATTGCACACAACAACATAAGAACAACTACAACAACCTGTGAATTATTAAACATAAATATTCAAACAAAGGAAAAAATTACACTACTTGCAATTTACCGATCACCATCTCTTAATACCCATGAATTCATAAGAGAACTAGACGATTTGTTGAAAACAGTTAAAAAACAGCGTAATCTCATAATGGTAGGAGATATAAATATAGATATTATGAAAGAGAACACGGTGACAACTCTTTATTTGGATACACTCACCTGTAATGGTATGCAATTGATGGTCAACGACTACACAAGAGAAGATGTCAACCAGAATACAAGATCGTGCATTGATCATCTGCTTGTTAGAACGAAAAATATATATACTGAACTTAACTCAGCAATAATAAAAACCAATATCTCGGATCATTACACAATCTTTTTCTCTTATCCTTTTCATGAAGAGTCGGCAAACATAGCGAGAACAACAACCCAACAAACAAAAGTGTGTAACGTTAAAGTAAATCACAAGATTCGTACAACAAACTGGCACGAGATTGAAAAAACAACCCCTGTAGAATTTTTTAATGCTATAAATGAGAAATTTAAATATATTTATGAAAGCTCAAAAATACAAACACGTACAAAGAAAAATAGAATATCCAGTCCGTGGATAAGTGAAGAACTAATGAAAAATTGCGAAACGCGGGATAAACTTTATAAAAAATGGTGTCTTAATAAAACTAATATTCAAAAAGAAAATGAGTACAAAAAATATAGAAATACATTAAATAAAAAATTAAAATACGCTAAAAACTTATATTATAAGCAAAAATTTTATGAAAATCGAAACAATATTCGTGTAACGTGCAAATAATAAATGAAATAATAGGCAAAAAGTATTTTAATTTAGACGATACTATAATAGAAAATTTTAAAAACTTAAATAAAACAGATATATGTAATAACTTTGCGGTTAATTTCAAAAAAAAATGTTGAAAAAATTATACATCCCTGTGAAATTCAAACCATGAACACGTCACAAAACACTCTTCAAAACTCATTATACATTCACAACACTGATGAAATAGAAATCTTTAATATATTAAACACTCTTAATATTAAAAAAGCAGCTGGGTTCGATGAAATAAGACCAATAGATTTGAAAAATAACGCATTTGCTTTAACTCCAACAATAACCAAACTTATTAATCTTATATTGAACTATTCTGTGATACCTGACATTTTTAAAATATCTTATGTACGACCGATTTTCAAAAGTGGTAAGAAATCTGATGTGAATAATTATCGACCGATTGCAATTTTACCTGTATTAGAAAAAATAATGGAAGAAATAATAGGGAGAAGGTTGAAGAATTTTTTAGATAAACATAAAATAATAAATGCCAATCAATTCGGATTTCAGAAAGATAAAAGCATTAATAAGTTACTGGGTAACTTTGCGAATTACATCAATGAACAACTAAATAAAAGTCATCATTGCTTAACATTATTTATTGACTTCAGTAAAGCCTTTGACACGTTGTCACATTACAAACCGCTGTTAATGCTGGAGAGAATAGGCATAAGAGGACAATGTTTGGAATGGTTTAAAAACTACTTATCCCTAAGAAAATATTACGTAAAAATTTCAAATACTGTGAGCGAGGAAATCGATGTAGAACATGGTGTGCCGCAAGGATCCAAACTTGGACCACTTCTCTACATAATATATTCGAACGAACTCATAAATACGTTAAAACTTAGCCAAATATTTGCATATGCAGACGATACCGCCATAGTTGTAGCCCACAAAGACCTGAAAGCAGCCACTAATTTAATGCAACATCAACTTGATATAGCAATAAGATGGTGTCATGACCATGGATTGGTTATTAATGCATCAAAAACCAAACTGATGCATATAAAACCATCGCATTTTAGCTATGCTGATGTGAAATTGAAATTCCACAACACAGAATGTCTACACAAAAATAAATTGATGGACTTTGATTATAATAACGATAATTGTCAAACACTTATAGAAATTGTCAATACATACAAATATCTTGGTGTACATGTAGACCATAACTTTAAATGGCGTGAGCACATTGAAGAAGTTCGTAAAAAGTTGAGAAAAGCCTCTTATATACTTTATCATTTAAGTTTTTGCTCTAATACAAAGGTAATGAGGCAAGTATATTTCTCATTAGCTGAATCCTATATACGTCATGGTATAACAGCATGGGGATCTTCGACATATTGCAGAAAGCTTCAGCAAACGCAGAATCAGTTACTTAGAATATTGAAATCACACAGAACAGCTAGTCAACGTAATGGAAACACCACAATTGAAAATTTCAGCAACCAACAAAATCAAAATAATAACCTTATTGAAAACAGTATAGCAAAAGATCTAAATATCTTAAACGTTAAAAGCATTTATCAAATATCTGTTGCAATTGATTTCTTTAATGATTCCAGATTTTTGCAATCAATCAGCCATACTTATGCAACCCGAATGAATGAGGAAAGAAGATATCAAGTCCAAGGCCACAGGAACGAGTATGGACATAGAGCGTTATCAGTTGTTATCCCAAATATACTCAACAACATTCCTATAGACGTCCTACGAAGAATTAATATTAATAGCAATATCCATAAGAAAACAATTTTTAAAAAATATTTTATCAGCACGCAATGACTATTCTCTATCAGATGTCAGAATTTCAAACAATTATTACAATACTGTAATTCTAACTTTAATTTGTCATATATCTATGAATTATAAAATGTTTTGTTTAATTAAATTGAATTTCTAATAATGTAAATCATAAATCTATTAATTCACCTGCAGACAAGCCCAATGGCTTCGCAAGGTGTCAATGGAAAATGAAATGTATATTTGACAGAAATACGAAATAAAGAAAAGAATTTAAAAAAAAAAAAAAAATTATTATTATTATTATTATTATTATTATTATTATTATTATTATTATTATTATTATTATTATTATTATTATTATTATTATTATTATTATTATTATTATTATTATTATTATTATTATTATTATTATTATTATTATTATTATTATTATTATTATTATTATTATTATTATTATTATTATTATTATTATTATTATTATTATTATTATTATTATTATTATTATTATTATTATTATTATTATTATTATTATTATTATTATTATTATTATTATTATTATTATTATTATTATTATTATTATTATTATTATTATTATTATTATTATTATTATTATTATTATTATTATTATTATTATTATTATTATTATTATTATTATTATTATTATTATTATTATTATTATTATTATTATTATTATTATTATTATTATTATTATTATTATTATTATTATTATTATTATTATTATTATTATTATTATTATTATTATTATTATTATTATTATTATTATTATTATTATTATTATTATTATTATTATTATTATTATTATTATTATTATTATTATTATTATTATTATTATTATTATTATTATTATTATTATTATTATTATTATTATTATTATTATTATTATTATTATTATTATTATTATTATTATTATTATTATTATTATTATTATTATTATTATTATTATTATTATTATTATTATTATTATTATTATTATTATTATTATTATTATTATTATTATTATTATTATTATTATTATTATTATTATTATTATTATTATTATTATTATTATTATTATTATTATTATTATTATTATTATTATTATTATTATTATTATTATTATTATTATTATTATTATTATTATTATTATTATTATTATTATTATTATTATTATTATTATTATTATTATTATTATTATTATTATTATTATTATTATTATTATTATTATTATTATTATTATTATTATTATTATTATTATTATTATTATTATTATTATTATTATTATTATTATTATTATTATTATTATTATTATTATTATTATTATTATTATTATTATTATTATTATTATTATTATTATTATTATTATTATTATTATTATTATTATTATTATTATTATTATTATTATTATTATTATTATTATTATTATTATTATTATTATTATTATTATTATTATTATTATTATTATTATTATTATTATTATTATTATTATTATTATTATTATTATTATTATTATTATTATTATTATTATTATTATTATTATTATTATTATTATTATTATTATTATTATTATTATTATTATTATTATTATTATTATTATTATTATTATTATTATTATTATTATTATTATTATTATTATTATTATTATTATTATTATTATTATTATTATTATTATTATTATTATTATTATTATTATTATTATTATTATTATTATTATTATTATTATTATTATTATTATTATTATTATTATTATT